>VZTR01031757.1:785270-840341 GCA_013400775.1 Chaetops frenatus | reverse complement strand
CTGTTATATAATATATATTATATATTATATGATATATATATATATATATATTATATATTATGTATCTATAATACTATACTATAGTATAGTATGTATACTATATATCCATAATAAATATACTATATACTGTATATTATAGAATTTACTATATATAGACACTATATATATGCACTATATATAGTATATCATGTAGTGTATAGATAATGTATTTATATAGTGAAGTATATATGTTTTATAAGTATTTATATTAACATATATGAGTGTATACTAATACACATAAATATAAGAAAGCACACAAATGGACTAGATATGATACATTTTCACATTTTTATATCTATCTATAAATGTACATATTTATTCATTTCCTGCTGAAAATCCGTATTCCCTTTGCATCCTCANAATGTATAGATATTCATGATATAAAATTAAATGATATATAGGTAGTATATTAGCCATTATGTGCTGTTATATACTGATATTGTAATGTGTATATATATGCACTACACATATATATTACATATGGAATACGTGTGTAATAGTATATTTAGTATATANGTACTTATATTAACATATATGAGTGTATACTAATACACATAAATATAAGAAAGCACACAAATGGAATAGATATGATACATTTTCACATTTTTATATCTATCTATGAGTGTACATATTTATTCATTTCCTGCTGAAAATCCATATTCCCTTTGCATCCTCATTTCCCCCTCTGGTGACCACCTGCCCACTGATTTCTGAGGTTTTTTCAGGCGTTGCCATGAGTTGCTTGCCCAGTGCAGAGCATTCCCAGGACGTGGGGGACACAACCCCGCGGTCCCGAGCAGAGGCGAGCAGTGACCACTGGTGCCGTGCCCAAGCCAGGAGCATCCCTGCTCCCAAGGGGTCCCACAGCCAGCCTGGCCACCCCTATTCCTTCAATAGAAGGAGGAGAGAGCTGTGGGCAGGGGGCAGGAAGGTTTCTCTGAGGGGGGAGCCCCTGGCAGGGGAGTTGCGCGGGGCCCGCCGGACACTGAGGGCTTTGTGCGGGCCTGGGGCCGGCTGTCTGCCCGTTCCCTTAAGGGAGCTTGACAGATCTTAAAAAAAAAATCAATTTTAAGCTCACATGCCCCAGTGGGTGCCAAAGCCACTTCAGAGAGGCTGAGAGATGGCTGAGTCGACAGGATTTGACTTCCCGAGGTAGAAAGGTGACAAACTCCATCATGAGAAAGGGGCAGCTTAGGGCCTCCAAGGCCGAACCTGCTCCCAGGATCCGGGGCCCGGCGTTGTATTGAACCTATTTATCTCTTTCAGGGGCCCAAGGTACCACGGGGAAAGAAAAGTTGTTCAAAAAAAACGCTGGCAGAATTCAAGGGTGTAAATGATGAATTACTTTTCATCAGCTGAAAGGAAACATACTCCGGAACAATACTGAAAGGGAGCAGGAGCATCTGACCTCCTGCTTCAGAGCAGCCAATATCTTCATTCAAGAAGACAACCATGAAATTACACAGAAAATGGGATTGTCATGAACAGCCCCTTGAAATCTCAGTATACAGTCATTACTGCATGGGAAAAAGCCTTCATCCACACATCATAACTTGTAACAGACAAGGGAGGAAAAAAAAAACCCACCCTGAAAGCCGGCCTTGGAGTTACCAGCAGGAATGTAGAAAATATTTGTTGATTCAAACTTTTCTCCTCTAGTGTCCCAAATCACTGTAAACAGACATAACAACGCTCTAACCTCGGTGTAAGCCTGGCTTTCTGGCCACAGACAGCTTGTTGGAGCTGTTTTGTAAATCAGAAGAAAGGAAGAGAGAAGGAAAGCCAGTCTATCATTTTATTTATATTATCTGTCTTTGGTGACTGATTTATCATTTAAGTGCTTTGAGAAGAGAGTCCAGAAACCGTTGTCCAATTAGTGCTGCCCTCTGAAACCACGTACTATAAATATTCGTAATTATCAGAATCCCAAAACAATCTTCATCAGAGCTCCATAGCCAGGATAACAACTGATTTTCTGGGTTTGCCTAGCAAAGTTTATATTTATCCAAATTAGGCAGAGAATAAAAAGCAAACAAGAGGCTGTTGCTTTATTTGAGAATGAAACCAATCACAGAGAATGAGCAGCCAGGAATAGGGGGATAAAAATAACACATTTAACTGTTTATTTCTTGATTCTTGCAGATTTCTACATTGACTTTAATTAAGCTAGCCCTGGGCTAGTGGGCACAGAGAGGGGTGGGTTTTTTTATTCCTCTTTTATTTTTTTAATTCCTCATTAGGCTGTTTTTTCCTTGGCTCTCGTGGCTTTAATGACTAGTCCCATTAAATAGGTTAATGGGTTGCTTTTATTTCAAGTTTTATATAGACTCATATCATAGTGAATCTTAAACACTGAACACCCAAAGCCTTTCTAGGCAAACCCTTACATTCCTGCAGGTAAAGACGCATTTCTTTCTCTTGTCCCTTCCCTCCACAGCAGCTGACCTTGCCCTGTGATGGAGATGGGGAAAGATCAAGAAGGTTGGCACCATTCTGGGCCAGCCAAGTGTAAATATAACTCCCAGGTAAGTGTCGGGCTGAGGTTTGGAACCTGTGGGGAGAAGGAAGAGGAGTGAAAGCACCTACATTCCCTTATGTCACCTTCCCTGGCAGTTCCCTCTCTGGCTGTGGGCAGGACCAGGGGATGATGGATTCAGCCAACCTGAAGAGTGCAGGGTTGGAGCAAGAGTGGTGCCCAAAAAGGCCCTCAGGACATCAGGGACATCACCCAGGGACAAGTCTGCTCCCCTGGGGCCTGGACTGGTCCTTTGCAGGATTCAGAACAAAGTGAAGTGAAATATGAAAGGGAAATTGTTGATGAGAGGGTCAAAAAGACTTTTTACCTAGGAAAAAGAACAGGTCTTGAGGTTTGAGATTGAGGAGAGAGAAAATCTTCTGAATTAATAATTTATTCATTCATTGTCGGAAGTGAAAACGTTTTTTAAGTGACTTTGCCTGATGTCAGTATAGAACGAAAATTTATGCTCCAGCATTGCCCACGAGATGCTCCCACCTCCATTTCTGTTTCCTGTGTTATTCTGTAACCCTACAACACAATTTTCTGTGTGTAGGTGTTTCGGAAACGGCCACATCTTCCAGGTGCTCTGAATATTTAGGAAACTGCTGCTCTTCTGGCCAGAAGTCACCATGGAATTCTTTCTTCTGAGATGCCATGGATTTCTCTGCAGTAGTGCAGGGTCTCTCAGAAGTCTTTCACACATGACAGAGTCAACACTGTTGACTTCTGTAAATGCTCCCAACCTGCCTGAGCTGTTGTACCACAACCATATTCATCCAGCAAATGTCCTATACTGGGAATTATAACTCTTCATCTTTTCCCAAGTCTCTATCAGGCCCTTGAACTGCATTTTTTTCATGCAGTCTTTTAGCAAAGCAGCACCAAATTGGCAGCACAAAATAACAAACATCACTGATGTGTCGGACAAATATCTGGCAGAAAGGTGTTTGGAAGAAATTGTGGTCTTCATTGGTTGCCACAGGTAGAAACACAGCACCGGTGCAGCAAATTAGGGGATTATTAGCTACTTGAGGATTCAAATTCAGACAGCCCTTCAGACACAATTTAAACCATTACTGTAAGTGCACGCTGGGCTAAAAATAATTGGATTCTCAGCTCATACCTCCTAAGCCTGTACTCAAGGCTTCTAAACTGAGAATGAATCAGCCCATTTGGAGTTGTGAGTCCCAGTCTGGAGGTGCCTGTGTGTCTCTGCTGCCCCTGAAAGGAGCCCGTGCAGACTTTCCTCCCCAGTCTGGAGACTTTCCTCCCCAGCCCAGTGCCTCAGGCAAGGGGAGATGGATCTTATCATCAGGCTGCAATTTGTAGAGTAATTAGGACCTTGACTGTGACAACCTTTAGCCTGTCAGCAGTCACTAGTTTAGCTCATAGTTAGAATGACAGTGGAAACTCTATTGCAGCTACTCTAAATATGTCCATATTTTAACTAGATGAGGTGATATGTGGGTTTGCAGTGATTTGTTTAGATATACAGGGGAGTGTCAAAGGACTCTTTAAACTGGGACTGAATCCATTTGATTGTCTGAAAGGTGATTTTGATTGCCTTTTCCTCCTTTGGAGCTGAATGGTGATGAGAGCAGCTTTCCTGCAATGGGAAAGCAGGGAATCCCCAAACTACGACCAAAGAGTGGGTACAGACCTGTCTCATGCTCTATTCCACTTCAAAGGATGCCTTTTCTTCAGATTTAACAAATTAGGCAGGTAGGGCTAATCAAGCCGTTTGACCACTGAACAATTTTTTAATGCTCCAACAAACTGCCCTCAAACCACACAAAGGCTGTGCAGCTGAAATTTTAACTCCTTTTATATACATAGATTTTTTTTTTTGTATCCTGTCTATGTTTCAGCACACTTTTAAGGAGTTGTCATTATCCTAATTATAATTAAGCCACTTGAAATAAATTTGGAGATAGTAAACAGTGTAAAAATATCTAAATAGGGGAGCTGGTCCATTGATTTTATGGCTAAGTTATCACCTCATGTATAAATGCTACAACTGATAAACAATACCTTTAATTCAGCAGCCAAAATGATGCTATTAACTTGGAAAACTGATGAAAAAAAAATGCTAATGTGAATACCTTTGTTTCTAAGCAGAGTGACAAGAATCGCTGCTCCATATGAGCCAATCCAAGGGCAGATTGAACTCTTGGCACACAAATCAGTGGTACAGAGGAGGAATTTTCTTCTCATTGGGAAATGCTCAGTTGTTCCTCCTGGAGCAGGGAGTTTTCTGTCGAAATCACAATATCTAAAGTATTAACACCAGAGGCAATTAATGGGATTTCCAAGAGTGTCTGGGCCCTGGATGCCAATCGAGTTTCTAGGTGATTTTTAAACGATGTCTAGAACCCATCTGCATCCTTTGGCACCCACAGCCCTTCAAACTGTCAGGTTTAGATGTCTGCCTTGATTTGTGATGGATCTAGTCTGGAGCACAACTAATTGTGACTGACAGCACAAAAAGACAGGTGCAGAATTGCAGCCAGGTCTAAAGCCTTGGTTTCATGGAGCTGATGGACTTTTAGTTGTATTTTTAATGTTTCACTTTCACTGGCTCCTTAATTAAATAAAAATATTTTAGATAGAGCGGCAGAAATCAACCTCTTTGACTGATATGAATCCTGTTTACTCTCCAACTCTGAACTCAGCAGGTTAAGTAATTGCGAGACAGAAAAGTTCCTATATTTCTATTTCCAGCTGGTGGTACACAAAAGGCAGGAAGTTATCTCATTAATGGGGCACCAGCTTTATGCAAATTATAGTAACAAAAAGGCTTCCCTTCATACTTTTCATAAATTACCTAATAAAGTAGGAATAAATGGCCATATTCAAGAGCCTTTGTTGTATTTTTAGCACAAGACTCTTTCTGTTACTGCAAATATGACTAAATGCGCCTTGTTCAAAAGGGGTGTTTATGAAATAAGGCCACTTAAAAGCTTTTATTCCTTAACAGCCTTCAGTTACTTTTATGGCACAAAATTAACATAATTAGTCACAGAGAATAGATGACATAAGCAGCGTGCCATGCACAAAAGGGGAAACCAGTATCTAAGGAAGGTATTTTGAGAGATCAAAAATTTTCAAAGTGCTCAATACTAGAAGGTCCTTTTTATTTGTGCACAGCCTTAAGATACTTTCTTACTCCGTGAAATTCCCATAATGAGATGCAGCAGACAGATGACATTAGCGATGAGCCATTAGAAAGAGGTCAGTTTCCTCTGAAAGATAGTCACTGTTCCTGCTCGTCATTAATTTGCAGCTTCAAAGCAGCGAGCATATGATAGTCTGGCATGTTAAGCAAGTTGCAGTTATCTTTAAATAACCATTTTTTCCAGTTATTAGAAGCTAAAGTTTTTAAACTTCTGACTGAAAGCAAAATTAAAGCACGCAGCAGTGTAAAAAGGCTACGGAGAGATTAGAAGAAGGAAATCAAATGTGTTTTAGAAATGAAGTTAGCTTTTCCCCAGGGAAAGGCTGCCTCAACTTTTAGTCCGAGAATTTGGGGTTGCACGTAGGCCTCAGAGATTTGATTGCTTGCTGGTAGAGGAGAGAAAACTCTCTATTTTTAGCTGTTATCTTCTTGTTGGTTAACACGGCCTGATGTAAAGGGCAGAAATGCACAATTATGGAAATAACATTTAGCAGAAGCAAAGATACCCGAGGTTCTTGAACAAGGTGTGGGGAAATATATTGGCTGTTCTTGTGATTTGGTGGGAGCTTTGGTTACATCTCTGCTTTGGCAGTGAAATCTATTTGGATGTTACAAAAAGCTTGGGAGTCTTGGATCATGTCCTTTCCAGAAATGTTTAGGGAGCAAGCAGAAGTGCAGTGCAATAGGCAGGAGGCAACTGCAATGTGTGGCACAGAAATCTTGGTGCAAAAAGACCTCTCGTGTCTCCAAATCCTGCCACGTGTGCCAATGGGCACTAACAAACCCTCCTGTTTGGGTGAACTACCTGATCACATGGATGCACAAACTCACTGAATTCAATTCTGATTTATAATAGTGTTCATAGGGCCAATTTATGCTCCTGATTTCCTCAAACCTGTGTTGACTCCAGTAGCTCTGGCACAGCGTGAATCCCCTGGCACTGCTCTCCTCTATTCAGCATTGTCCAGGCAGCAGGACCAAGTCTTGGCTTGAAGAATGAGCCAGGATTGCTTAAAGCAGAATCCTTCTGAGTCTTTACCCTCAGCAGCCTCAGCATTAACTACATAGTGAAGACCAGGAATGAAAGGTATTGTTGGTTTCTCAGACTACAAATTCCTGGGTTTTGTAATTTTCAAGACCTGTGTCTGCTGTTATCAGTGATTTCTATCCATACCAGTCTACCACAAGCAATATTGGAAGATGGATACAAAGGGAAAGTAATGCAGATTAAAACTGAAAGCTACAAGTTATTCCCTGAGATTCCTGTAGTAAAAGAAAACCAGTGGTAAGGAAAGGAATACAGCAAAAGGAGATGCTGGTAATTTCTATATGTCACATTCCAGAATGGATTATATCTGCTTTAACTAAGAAGAATCTATAGAACAGAATGAGAGAATTATGACTTAGATGTTCTTGTTAAGGTCTAGTTCAGTTTAATTAAAACATGAGCAATATTTATGTGCATTTGTGCACACTTATTCTGGATTATATATCACACACATACACACAAACCAATAAACAAAATACAGACGCTCTTGTTCATTATACCTAAAGTTTTGCTTTAAACACAGAGCTTTATACATTATTTTAAACACATTTTTAACACATGTTAATAATATTCATGCTGCTGCTTTGAAAAATCTGTGAGATGTGGTTAATGAAGAGAAACTGCAGCATAAATTGCATGTAAAATATGCAATCCACAACAACATATTTTTTCTCAAGCTGCAGTTTTTTTACATTAAACATCTTTTAGCTTGTTTAAATTTATTCCCTATTGTTTATAAAGAGCATCATCAGCCACCACTGCTTGAAACAACTACAACTAGTAAACCAGGCAATCTTCTTACTTTAATAAGATTCTTTGGTTAAAAATAGATTTTAAGTCTATCTCACATTAAAGGATGTAAATCCTAATGAAATTGCACAAAATGTTTCTCATTTTCAAGGCATGTTTTCCATACAACCAAATACNCCAGAGGGGTGGGGTTTTTTAGTTTTGTTTTTGGGGTTTTTTTTGTTTACATTTTTATTCCTTTTGTATTTTACCCCAGTCTCTTCTTTTATAGAGCAAAAAATTCTAATTCCCTACCTTTTATTTTTTCCCTTGAAATTCTGATTTTCTAGATATTTATCATTCCCACTCTTCTCTTTCATTCTGTCTCCAATTTGCCCACATCTCTTTTGACCTGGGTATTTAGTGATTGCTTATAGCACTATGGTTGGATCAAGAATTATCAAGACCAAAGAATGCAGAAGAATATTCCACATTATTTCCAGTCGTATCCATAGGTTTCCTGAGGTGTTATGCATCCTTTTTCCACAGTATCATAACTTTTAAGATTCTGATTTTTTGGAGTGATCCTGCAGAGCTTTTGCCTTTACAGAACATCCCCAGTTCTGCATTTAGCACCTTGGTAATTCCTAACTAACCATAAAAGGGGTATTTTTCCTTCTTTAATTAAATGAGAATTTTAACTCTTTTCTCCAATTTGACAAGGCCTTTTGAGCTTTAATACTCTAATTTAATGTTCTGCTGTGTCCAGCTCTAGGTCTTCAGCACAGGAAAGACAGGGATCTGCAGGACAGGGTTCCAAGGAAGAAAAAGAGGATGATTAGAGGTGTGAAACACCTCTGTGGAGGAAAAACTGAGAGGAATAAATGGAATATTGGGAAGGAGTTCTTCTCTTTGAGGGCACAAATCATCCAGAGAAGCTGTGGCTGTCCCTGGATCCCTGGAAACGCGCAAGGCTGGACAGGGTTTGGAGCAACCTGGGATAGTGGAAGGTGTCCCTATTGATTGTAGGGGGAGTAGATGATATTTAGGATCCCTTCTCACCCACACCACCTGGTGATTCCATGTGCTGGAATTCCACTCTGTTTGGTGAGTGGATGAGGAGTTTTCAGTTTCAGTTTTTATTTTTGGTGTCCAGAAAGCTGTTCAGTCCTTCTTGTCCACAAGAGATGAGTAAGTACTCAGAGATCAATCCAGGGTTTTACAGCTTAAAAGATTAGCCTAGCACAAGGAAATGTTTTGCTTTATTATTGTTGTTTTTATTAACAAAATTGCTGGTGATCCCAAGACTATAATTTATGTCGGAATTCTATTGCAGTAAAACCTCTAAAAATACCCATTAGGACAAGGATCCCGACTCAAATAATTTGGTGAAAAACTAGACACAATATTGAACATGACAAGGAATGAGTGGTAACTTAGATTTGTAGATCACCCAGTCAATCCTGCTATATCCATATCATGTACCAAGATTTCTATTCATTTTAACAGGTCTCACTTATTTTAAGATCTATGCCAATAAATGAATACATATTCATCTCTCAAGCTATTCATCAGAAAGCTGGTTTCTTACTACCACCGTGGAAATCAGATATGGAGAAAAATGGGAAAAAATGCTTTTGGAACAGACATAATGTAAGTATGGATGAGGAGAGGAGTGGCAGGGAGAGGATGGATGTCACCTGAGGGGTGGCATTGCTGAAGAAGCAATGGAAAATAAAAAGGGAGAGGTGCAATACTATGAAGGTAAAGCTGGAAAAGGGTGTAAGGATGGGCAGAAAAACATGGTCAGCACCTGGGGTTTATGCAGGTCCTACAGAAAAGGAGAAAGAGACAATCCCATAGATGAGAATGTCACTGAAATTTTCATTGAACTAATCTGGAAGCCTGAAAATCTAAATTGGTAGAGAAGCATAAACAACTTTATTTCTGTTGGTTTTGGCTTATAGAATTGTTGTTCCTGGTTCCATGTCTCTATTAGCACAAGCCGTTGATTTTCCAAATCCATATCAAATTTATGTTTCACCCTCAGGGTTGGTGAAAATGCAGAGGCAAAATGAATCATTTTAGATTTGAGTTGAGGCCTATCCAGGGTAAAATTTGAGTGGTTTTCCATTACTTCTTTCGGTGATTCCTTGCTTGAACTGTTTGCTTTTCCTTTCCTGTGTGTTTCATTGTATTAACACTACTCAGAGGAGCAACTAACTGCACCCCGTTACTTAGCCACAGATTTTTTTTGGTTCTGAAAACTGATCTCTTTTTGTATTTGCTATTTCACTTGCTTGTTTATTTAGTGTCTTTTAAATATCTTGGGACATCCCTGAATCTTGTAGCTATTAGCATAGAACTGTGGAAAGGTTTTGGTTGGAAAAGACCTTAGAGCTCATGTAATACCAAAACCCTGCCATGGGCAGGGGCACCTTCCGCTATCCCAGGGTTCTCCAACCTAAGCCTGGACACTTCCAGGGATCCAGGGGCAGCCACAGCTTCTCTGTTCAACCTGTGCCAGGGCCTCACCACCTTCACAGTATAGAATTTCATCCTAATATCCAGTCTAAAGCCACTTTCTGTCTGTTTGAAGCCATTCCCCCTTGTCCTGTCATTTCAGGCCCTTGTAAAACATCTTTCTCCATTTTTCTTGCAGGCTCCCTTCAGGTCCTGGAAGGCCACAGCAAGGTCACCCCAAAGCTTCTCCTCTCCAGGCTGAACAATCCCAACTCTCCCAGCCTCTCCTCCCAGCAGAGCTGCCCTATCCTTCTGATCATCTTTGAATTCCTTGATGTTCCAGCAGCTCCAGGTCCATCCTGTGCTGGGGACCCCAGAGCTGGATTACTGCTCAGTGCCACATCCAGCAAGGCAATTTTCTGCCCTCCAGAGACAGAGATACAGCTGCTTTTAAGGTTACAGCCAGACTTTAGACTCTACACCTCGCTCAGGATGATATTTGAGCTGTTTTGGCCCTTTTTACAATTTTTGGGTTACAAAGTAACACTCCCAGCTTCCAAATTATTGCTTTGCAACGGAAAGAAAGTTAGTCTTTATTCTTTTCATCTCCATTAAAGAAGAGAATTAGTGCTAAAAGCTGCAATTCATAAATAGGTGGAAAAAAATTGTTCCAAAGTGTCCCAACTTTGTGCTTTATCTCAGTAAAGCACCTGCCCAGTCATGAGCATGTTTATATTTTAATGGCCCATGGCATCAATCCCAACCCAAGCAGGTCAGAACTCCAGGTTTCCCCCACTCCTGGTGGAGTTTGGAGCTACAGCAGAAAACAAAGGAATTGGAAGAAAAATCCTATTAATGCTGGCTGCTCTAATGCAAAACTGGGTTTCATTTTTAGACTTCTATTTTCTACTTTAATTATATAAATCTGAACATACTTTCGAGATTATGAAATAAGAGCCGGGAAGCCAGCTATTTTTCATCATTTATTTTTAAAGCAAATTTATCTTTGAATTGTCATCTGTTAAAATTCCTGAGAAGCAGACCACAAATGAGTACAATATGAACATGATTTTCCATGCCAGCCCAATTCAAGTAAAAGATGTAAAGATTTTTTTTTTTTAGTTTTTTCTTTGAACACTTCAGCTGAACACAAAGTGTGACCAGTTCCACCTCAGCAAGCCTTGGGTCCCTTTCCAATTTTGCAGTGTCTATGTGCACACTTGCACATGTAAAGACAAATAATACCAAACTAAGCCATGAATTGGCAATATAAACTCAATTAAATCTTCAATTAAATGGATTCCCAAACCTTGAAGTGTTCTGCAAAGGGAACAGCAATGGGAACACAGGAAAGAGCTAAGAAATGCTGTCTTGGAAATAACACAGAGGAAGCTCCAACGTGCTTCCTTTCCTTTGTGGTAATGGCCTAACACAAAATGTCTTGATAAGAAAAATTGAAATTTTGTTTCATATTTTGGATTTCTAAGAATTCTGGATTTTCTGTAATTTCTGGATATTTTGCTCTGTGGCTACAGGATCTTCTTCTCTCTAAAAGCCCTCCAAGCTCTTTTTCTTTTCCTCTCAAGTCCTGACCATCAATATGTCGTAATATATCAAGACCTGTGGACAAAGTCCTTTCTTCTGAAGGGACTGAAAAGTTTGAAAATTCCATCATCCAAACTGGTTGCTTAACTAGAAACTTGATGGACACTTTGGTTAAGAATGGAAATGTTTGTGTTCCCTTGTTCACTTCATTCAAAGCTGAAGAGCTTTGGAGCCAACCTCTTTAAGCCAAGGTTTATCATGTCCAAGCTTTGGTTATCAACACAACCACGAGGCTCTTATCCTGCACAGTTTGTCAAAAATATCTGTGTAGAATATTTATTTTTAATAATTCTTTTTGCATCAATAAGGCAAACCTAGAAGTGTCTCATCTGGCCAAGGATCCTCAAATATAAGTTCAGTATTCTGGAGTTTTGCTTGTCCCAGGCAAAGTTTCCTCACATTTGGATCTGCTTTAGCCTAATTCTGTGCAATAATATGATTTTTCTAGTCAAGTGTGTCTTCTCCAAGGATACTTTACTTCTTTTCAGGCCATTTAAAATGTTTTTTTTTCTTTCTCTCTGACAGAGAAAGAATGATTATAACTATAAAGTATATCCTCATTCTTCCTTTGTAGCTTGCAAATTTGGCATCTAAACTATGCCAAAAATCATTGCTTTTGGGGGCTTTGGTGAAGGATTCTGACTGTGATATAAAGAGGAAGGAATATAAGTAAAACAAACATTTATCACTCTGCAATTTGCATACCATGTTTAGCTCAGCTATGATTTAAACCAGCACATAAAGCCCCAAAATTGGTCTTTGAACAGAAAAGTTGAGCTTAACTGCAGCAGTGCTGTAAGCTTGGTTAGGATATATTGGAACAAAAGAACTTAACATTCATTCTTGGCTTCTCTTTCAAATTTATTAACTTCTTGGTATATTTTTGCATGAACTCTGATGGACTGAGCCATCCCGATCTATCTCCAAAGGGTTACAATGACAACTCAGTGTTTGATTAAAGGTTTCAGTGTTTATTTAGTTGCTTTTATTGTGCTTTGGATTCTCTGCTGCTAAATATCTTCCCCTGAAGCCAGAATCCACATTTGCAGGTCTCCATCTAAACAACCTTTTGGGACAAAGTAGAGTTCCTGAAAGCTGAAGCCCAATAAACTGCAGCATGACTATGAATTGGACAGGGAAAGGAAATTGGAAGGAGCAACTGAAGATATTTTACTCTTATGAATTAGTACACAAATACAGATTTATAGCCTGCATGTGTGTTTTGTTTTTGCTGATGGCTGTAACTAAGGACACCTGTAAGTCAGGGGAAAAGGGAGAGAATGAAAACTAAAGGGAGGAAAAATGTAATGGTATGCAGCATTTCAGTGCTGATATGGAGTCTGTTATGTGACCCTTAAAAACTTGTTTTTCCTTTCCTGGAAAACCTGTATCGTTTAGCTGGTGTGCCTTAGTGTAAAGTATGAAATATAATGATTTTTTAAAAGATTCTTGCAGCATTTCCAAAGGAAATCTTGAGCTAAGTGTAGAATTCGTGGGATCAGTTAGCTTATAAATAATGATCCTTTATGCTGGCATTGGGAAATCCATGTTCCCACAGCTAGTTCAATAAAGCAATTAATATCAATGAATGCTGAAGAAAGCAAATCTCCATTCGCTTTTGTCTGGATTAGTTAATGTAAGGAAAATCCCATCCCTCTCCTGGAGAATTTAACCTTCTCCTAGGAAGACATGCTAAGGAAAGGTAAATAAAATGTGCTGCTTGACATGTGTTTGCCATTCCCCTCCCCGTTCCTTGTGTCACACTCTTTCCCTCTTACAAGACAATCCACATTTTTTTGCCTCTGGAAATCTTCAGTGTGGTTATTCTGTTTCATGCATCCCTCTGTGCCAAACCTGTCTTGTCATTCTCCCTCGGCGCTCCTGCTGGTGTTTCTAGGCTATTCCTGCTCAGCTGAATTTCATTAAAGAGGGACTTCACCTCCAGAACTCACAGATAATGTGTCTCGAGCACACACGGAGCTGAAATCCGCCACGTAGAGAATTCCTGATTTACTTGGCAGTGCCTTCAATCCAGGGGCAAGTGCTGCTCCTCATCCAGGGCATATTTCTGTAGCCCACGTAAAGCTGTCCACTAAAGGAGAAGGAAGGTCTGATGAGGGAATGGGTGTGGTTTCACTGACCTCATCCCACAGCCACGAATTTGTGCGTTCGGGCTTTGGAGATCAAAATTTTTGATAAAACACAGTCGTAAAACCGCCCCGAACTTTCCCTGGTTTTGGCTTCGTTATCTGAGATTTCACACACGAGCAGTAAAAAAAAAAAAAAAGCTTAAAAGATTTTTATCTCGGGGCAGCCAAGAAGTGTGGTAATAAGGTAAGGGTTGAGAAGCATTGTTGGCATAAGAAATCCCCTCCTTCCCCTGGATTTATAACACACCCAGTTTAGTAAGAACTGGCGCTGCTGAGCATTTTCTGACAGTGTTGGGATAAAATATTGCAAAAGGCAGAGTGGCCAAGTCTCACACCTGAGGAGTAAGACACACTTCATCCTGCCCATGGAGAAACCTAAATCAAACCTTAATGTTACTACAATGCAATTACTCCTCTCTTAGGAGTTCCAACCCTACAAGGTTGAGGTATAAAACTTGTGGTTTTGTTATACTGGAAGAGTTTATTAACCCCTTAAGTATTTGTATGGCCTCTACTTTTGGAGGGATAGGCTTTTAAAGTTTACTAGACACATTTCAAAGGGGAGTAATAGAGTGTGATGCCATGGGTGTGAGGCCAAAGCAGCTTTGCAATGGAGTTTAAATTTTTTAAAAGTAAATAAAACAATATGTGGAGCTTTGGATTGCTTTCCTGTCATCAGTGTGTGCTGTGAGACCTCCCTCATGCTTCAATAAGGAATTTTGTTTAATGAGGAAACAGGTTTTCCATGTTTGGGAGATTCTGTGGAAGGCTGGGGTTGCTGTTTTGCAGAATCACAGAATCATTGAGGTTGGGAAAGACCTTCAGGATCATCAAGTCCAAGCTGTGACAGATCCCCACCAGAGCACTGAGTGCCACGTCCAGTCATTCCTTGAAGACCTCCAGGGATGAGACTCTACCACATTTTACATTGTGCATTCCCTCATTTGTACGTGAAGCTCTCTAGCTTCCCAAAATCACTTTTCCTTTCTCCTTGCTGTTATTAATAACCATATTTTTATTAAAAAACTATGCTGAAGATACACAAATAGAAGGAAAATTTTGGGGTAAGAAGTGACAGAATCTGATAAGAAAGGAGCATGGAGTGTGAACATGTAATGCTGCTGCTTTTGCTTGCTGCTTTTTTCTTCACATATACTCTTTCTTCTCTAAGAGATCATATTTCACTCCACACATATTCCAGAGTCTCTCTCTCTAGTTCTTATCATGACTTTAATAGTTCATTTCCATTCCATACTCTGTGTTGTGTCACTTTTCTCATGTACCCTGTTTTATACCTCCAATGAAAGCAGAAGAGAAAAAACAGAGACACCAAGTTCAAGCCTCATATTCCATTTATTATTATGACTCTGGGAAGTTTAACTTGAAAAAGCAAATTTTATCTGGAGATAAGAAACAGAAACAGACATAATAAGGCAAGAGTTAAATTGAAAAACTGCTAACTGCTCTTGTAGTTTTGAGGTATCATTCACATGAGGACTGATACAGCTGCTCAATAATTTTATTATTTTATTTCTTTATAAAATTGGTGGGGTGTTGTTTGTTTGGGTTTTTTTGCTATTTTTTGCTCGTTACGATTTTAATATTGCAGGAGGAGGAACACAAGATTAAAAACCCCAATATTTTGCTTCTGATTTGCTCAAACCCAATAAAAATTTCAGTCTGTCATCATGAATAGGAGTATTTCATTTCATATCAGCTTGACGCTCATATGTGCTGGCTTATGGTGATACTTTTACAGACTTGTAGCCGAAGTTCCTCAACCTTTCCTTTCCTGGTAAAAACTAAAATTTGATGTTGGGTTATAACTTTTTATGATGATCGGCCCAGCAGAGTTATATCGATGTAGAATGGAGGTTCTGGTTTTTTAGGGCGACTTAGTGGTGTCTGACACGTTGGTGTGCAGGAAAAAGCTGGGTCATGAATCTGCCATCAGATTTTCAGTGATTTTCCCCTGACAGCTCCAAGGAGAGGTTTAATGTGGCCTCTCCTCTCCTGCTGCACAGAGAGCTAAATACATTTTTCTCTCATATGGACAAGGACATGGTGTGTCCTCTCTGGCAGTTCCAGGTGAGTAAGACCCCTCATTTTGGACAGGTAGCTCTACCTGGTCTTTAAGAGTTCATCTCAGGTTTCATTTGGGAACTGGCTGATTATTTGCATGTTTTGAGCCACCTCTGACAGCACTGATGATTTAGGGTGTGCAAAAATGCCCCAAGCGTTGGATAAGTCTGGAGGTTCTCCTTTTGCAAACTGGGAGTAACCTCCTTAATACTCCTCAGGACAGTGGAGGGTATGAATGTAGCTCAGTTTTCCAGTTCTTGACTTGGGACATGTCTCAAAAAAGATCTTTATTTCTTTTAGCCAGCAGGCATTTGCATTTCCAACCCTGCTGGAAATCAGGGAGCAGGTTTGGCTGGAGTGCAGACAGAAACAAACACCCTGTACCATTTTCTCCTTGCCCTGTGACAGCTCTGGTGAAAACTGCAGCTCCTGCCTTCTGGAATGAGTTTAATCTCAAGCAGAAAAGAAAAAGAAAAAGAAACAAAACTTTTAAAATTGCCTAGTACTGTAAAAAAAATATCCTGCTGCACTAAACATATTTTTAAAGATTCATTTATGCTGATTTCAGATAAAAATGTGCCAGTAGAAGTAAAATAACCTCCTGCAGATAATACAGGTAGCCACAAACTTTGGCTGTCCTCTAATTCCCAAACACTTATCCCCACATACACTTCCTGTTCCCTGACTCTCGTCAGCTGGAAAAGTCATTATCTGAAGGGAGAGCTCTGCATCTGTCAGCTGGGAAAGTGATTACTTAAATTGATAGCAATAGCAGTTGTTTTAGTTTGAAATGGCCATTTCAAACATTCATTTTTTTTTTTTTTTTTTTTTTTTTTTTTTTCGTTTTGGGGGGGGGGAGAGTGAGGTTTTTATTATTTGGTCGTTTTATTGTTGTGAATATCAAAGTATTAAAGAACATGAACATCTCAGCTTCTTGCTGACACTCGACAGGGAAACTTTGGAGATAAACTGGCCTGGACAAAATAGATGGGAATGACTTTTGGAGAATGTCCTTTGAATTTGAACAATCACACTAATAATGGAAAGTGATTATTTTCTTCATGCCTCCTATTTATGTTGTCTCTTTTCCATCATTTTTTATCCTGACATATAGGTGGGAATCAAATACTGCTGGGGCAAACACCACTCCTTGTCTTTTAGATACCTCAGAGTCAAAACTGGTAAGAACCGGGAGCACCCTAATTAAGTTGAGTTGATTGCAAATTGATGTCTCCTTACAGGAATGGAAGCCACCTCCCGCTCCTGCCCATTTCATCTTTTCAGTTCTGTGAATTGCCTTTAATTGCTACGAGGGACACCATAAATATCTGGTTCTTCAAAAAAGTTATTGCTCAAAGTCTCAAAGTTTTCTTTAAAAATGTAGGCCAGCTCCAAAATGCTCAGAAGTGTGACTTCACTGAATGCTCTTAACATCCATATTTAGTTCCCAAATAAGTAGCCTAATTTTCCGTAACACTGTGCAATCAGTAAGTCTCATTGACCTCACTGAGTGTCTGCCTTCTCAGCAATTCCAAAAAAGAAAGCAATTTATTTAGAAGTCAAATATACTCAGAGAGTCTTCACTTGTTCATATTTTCTAAAGAATGTATTTTTTAAAAATGTATTGAACTTTCTCTGTTCGTGTGTTCTTTGAGGGGCAGAGACAGGATGAATAATTTTTATGTGTTTATCTTCAGATACTTTTATATTATTTTATTCTAAAAGGATATTAATCTTTTATTAGATTTGAATAACATGAGAAGATTGAGATGTCTTGGGCTGTGTCGGAAATAAAAGAACAGTTGTCTCCACTGTCCTGTTGTGGATTTGGCTTGGAAAATACTTTATGTGGAAATTTCCACCCTCCTATTTCAAATGGTTTCAGAATTTAGATGATGGGGCAACCTGGTTTTGGACTCCAACGTTGTCTGAAAGTCTGATCCTTTGAGTTTTGTTATTTTGACTCTTATCTCCCATATTTTTATAACCTGAATAACTTGTTGTCAGTTCATTATTGAATGAACCATTTATTATCCTGAGACCTGCTATACAAACACAGTTAACAATCCTGTTATTTATCCTGTGAAATATCACAAACTGTTATGAGTATTTTATTAAACATGAGGCATCTCAATAAATCTCTTGATGGATCTAATTCATAACAAAAAATGAACCGTGCAAAGTTCAGAATATATTCCTGTAATACTTTTTCCAGACAGGAGACCTGAATTTTAACTCCTCCTGGCAATCAGAGGGTGACAGAGTTATCTGGTATTTGAACTTTTGTGCTGGGGTCTTTTGTTTCACTAATACTTGTCAAACTTCACACTTAATGAGCCCTCCCTCCCTCTTGTATTTCTTGTTAAAGGTCTGTTTAAGGTATTTTTTTTCCATTAGAACCATGGTGAAATTTCATTAAAACAATAAAGGGAAGCATTTCAAAAGCAAGCACATTTCCCAAGGCTTTGGGAAGGTCTTGTGCCTTTGCCTTGAACCTTGAAGCCGGGGTGGGTGAACGTGCAAGGAGGTTCTGTCCAAAGGGAAAGAGGCAATGTGCAGGTGAAACCTGCTTGGAACGTGCAGCCCTGAGGCTGAGGAACATTCTGAAAGGCTGAAAGAGGTCCCTCCCCACCCACACGGTGCTCTGCAACCTCCCAGAGCGTCCTTCTGGAGGCTCCCAGGCCTTCGGGGGTGAAGAGCTGTGCAAGGCCTGGAACAGCTGTGGTCTCTGGCTGATCTGTGCTCCTCACCGCCAGGGGAGGTGGCATTCCCTTGATATCCCTCAGCTGAGGGCTTCCCACTCCTTCCAGAGGGAATTGGGCTGTAATGCCCAGTGCAGACAGAGCCAGGGCAGCTGCAGCAGGGCAGGCTCACAGCCACCACTGGTGGCACTCGTCAAACATGATGGGGCAGTTCCAGTCCAGCAGACTGGAAGGTTGTCTGCTCTGATGCTTGTTTTACATTCCCAGTGTCTTCTTCCATCTCCTTTCACACATCTCTCCAAGTTTCAACTCATTTCACTAGGAAAAACATTCAACACCTTTAAGATACACTAAACCAGCCAGGACTTCCCTCCATTTTGGTTGATTTTATTTAATGGTCTCTGGAAGGCTGTATACAATCACTCACTAAATGCTAATACATTGTTTTATTTTTTCTCTGATTGTTTCTTTCTTACTGTGAGTATTTTTATGACTACAGGAATGGACAGTTCTGATGTGCTGCTGTACATTTCCCTAACAAGACGAATCCCCTCTTCTACAGCCTTACATCTTTCCTATGGTTCCCTCTCATCCAAAGCATTACAGGATGATACCAAGCCAGGACACTTCTGTGTTCTCTTTTGCACAGTAAAAATGATTTCCCTGAGTGTGAGATCTGGAGGATCTGGGGAACGTGAAATGAGGGAACAAACAGCACCTGCAGCATCACAAAACACCTGCTTATTTCACACTGCAATTTGTCAGCCTCTGCTGTAGTTCAGGGTGGGCAGGGCCAGGCATTTGGATGGACATGGGACAGAAGTGTTGGCAAAAGCTGTGCAGTGAAGCAAACACAGCATCTCTTACACATTCTGATCAATAAGACTAAATTTAGTTGCTCAAACAAAAATCACTCCTGACCAGACAAGAAAACAACACGAGGTGGTTCTTTCTATCAGTTCAAATAGAGATTGCCCTGTGATCCTGTGAGTTTGCAGAAGACAGCTCCTGTTCCATGTGGCATTGCTGCTCTTGGCATCCCACCATGGAATGCAGTGCTGGACTCAGGCCAGACTAAACAGCTGAGCAGCTCTGCCTTTAGATCCAGAGGCACAGGAGAGCAGGAAAATAATTCTCCAATGTCAAAATCTATTTTCTTACTTCTAGCAGTAGCTAACATTTTGTGATATATATACACAAGCCCATATAATGAAATAGTTTGTTTTATGAGGCTACAAGGACATATGTGGGAAAGAAATACAATGCATTTTAAAAATTTGTAGCAATGGAGATTATTCATAGTTTATGTGGTGTTTGAAGTTAATATTTGTAATCTTTGTTGCTGCTGTGCTGTGCAAAATGAGCATTGGTGTTCCTGAAGTGACATATCACCATGGATCAGAGACATCAGCTGACTCCAAGATCTGGTTTTTATCATCTCTAGTTCCACCACAAGAAGGCTGTGGGAGTTGAGAGTTCATTCTGAGTTTTGGGCAGGTATTTTGAAGCACTTCTTGCCCTGATGTTTTGCAGTGAAATTGAGGAAGGTTCAAAAGATTAAGGGACTTGGTAAAGCCACCTGTGCAATGTTTTGCCAACAGATTTTCCAAAACCTTTGCTTTTTCAGCTACTCTCACCCCACAGAAAGTGCACCTTTTTAAAAGCTCAGATTAGTTGAGAAGAAAGTTGAGGTTTTTATTGGATCAGACTGACCTCTTTCACACTTCCCTAGGGTTTTTGGTTTTCCTTTGGAGCAGCAGATACTGCTCAGGTACAAGAAGGTTGCCATCCAATGGACCAGGGTCACACAGACATACCAGAATTTGAAGGTTATTTCCTACCTAATTTTCTGGGATAAATGGGAGCTGTACCCATGAGCTGCACCTGAACATTCAGAAGGTCTGGGTTCCCTGGAAAAACTGGCTACAGGAATATCCAAGCTAAATTCTCAATGACAAATCTAGTGAAGAGAAATGTTTGTCTGGTGTGCTAAAATAATACAGGCATCCAGTAATGCATGGTAAGTCATGCAGTGCATTAAAACCCTACAAAAACATCAAGACAGATATAAAATAATTGGGAGGTTCTCTTGCTTCCTGTGAAGATCATCAGTATACAGTAAGTCTCTTAAAGACCAGCATTTAAATTATTGAGGCTGCCAGTTTAATGAAAAAGTAACAGCTCAATTCAATAATTCATGACAACAATTTGAGGCAAAGCACACAAAATATTTTTAGCATGTGTCTCAAGAACAGTTAGACACGGGATCAAAATATGCAACATTACACACACTGTGTTCTTATCTGTTGGGTCTGGTAGAGGGAATAAACATTTTTTCCTGATGAGAAAATCAAAGTTTTGTGCCATTTCAGTGAAGTCAAGTTGACACCTGCAGAGAAGCAAGTCATGACATTTTAGCTGACTGGGTTTTTTCTCCCCCCCTCCAGTTGTGGTTTGTTTCTTCATTTTATTTACCCTGACAGACAAAAGAAAATTCTTGAGATGAGGATTTGGCATATTTTCTTATGATTCCTCCTCTTTCATTTTTTTTTTTTTTTCTTCTCCCTTTTTTTTCCCCCTCCATTTAATAAGTAGCTTATACATTCTGGGCTGGGACAGTTCTGCTGGGGAGAAAAAACACATGAAAATATTAATATTAAAATAATGCCCCTCCTTTCTTGTTGCTCCCCCACCCTCTGATTGCTCAAACATTGCTACGTTTATCAAAATAAAGAGCTTCAGATTTCATAAGAGGAGATCTATTTTTGTGTCATCCTGGCATAGACCTGCCTGACTGAGGCTGGAAGATCCTTAAAAAATTATGAATTTAGGATCAATAATATTTATAGCTCCATTTATAAAGCTGAATTCAAAGGCATGGATAATGCAGATTTTATTAAGGGAAATCACATTGGGGATTTTGTTTACTGGCCTCTAATCCTACCTCCACTTTTTAACATCTCATTTTGTCAGGAAAACATAAGTTGCAGGTGTTCATAAATGTAAACTGGCACATAAAGAAGCTCACAAATTGTATCTGATGTGACCTAATATTGCAGTATAGGGTACTCTTCAATGGTGTTTTTCCTGGCTGTATCTTATTTTTGTGAACTCTGGGTACCATTAAAGGCTATGATAAACATATTGTAATGGAATTGAAATACATTTTATTACACCAATATAAGTTCCATTTACTGTGCAATATGACAGTGCTTAATAATTTCATATTACAAGCGTAATTATGACACCAAATTAGGAATTTTCACAAAGTGCTTGCATTAGACACTCATATGATATGAGGCAGTGTATTTTAATTCTCTGTGGTGCCTGAAACACACATCTTAGCAGGGAAAAAAACAGAGATGTGGTAAAAGAAAAGCACCTCCTAACTCCTTTGAGCAATTTACTAAGGATATTTACCTTCCACTGGGGTACAGGTGTTATCAAGACTGTTTTTAGATTCCAATACACTGTTGATAAAGCCAGAAAGTCACTGAAGTCTAAAAATTGTGATAAATCTTCCTCTTTGGTGTCAAAGGTCCCCAAAGCCACCACCTTGTTCATCTGAGCAGCCTCTTAGTTTGATGAATTCCTCTGGACCAGTAAGGCAGCTCCTGATGGATTGGGTTGTGGGAAGGATTAGGAACTCCAGTTCAGTCTGAAATTGGGAGCTGGTGGAGCTGCAGAACCCTCCTGGAAAAAGGAATCCATTTGTGTCCCACGGAAATGCAATTCCTTCCAAGGTAGAGCACAGAGGGCTTGGCAGGGCTGAGCCACACTGGTTTCAAGGCAGGAACTCAGGATTTGTATCCAAGTGATGTAACTGTGGAATCTTTGGACTTTTTTTCTGCCCTCTCCTTGGGGTTTTCACATGGAATTAATTTTCTATTCAGGTGCTGAAAACTTTTGCAATGCAAATCCATCTGAGGGTTTGGCTTTTATCTGCTACAATAAATGACAGAATGCAATGAGGGTTCACGAGCATCTTAATAAACCTTGAAGAGTCTGCCTTAAATACCAGTTTTCTATACTAGAAAGCTCATCAATATCTAGACAGCCATGCAAACAGGGAGGAGGCCAGTCCATTAATGAAATGTTAATGACTGAATTAGACCTGTAATAACAGAAGTAGAATGCACTGCTGTGAGTCCATTAACATCAGCAGACCCTGCTGGGAAACAAGTAAACACAACATACAAAGGGAAAACTTCTGCTAATAAACAGTTTTTGTGCTGTAAAGGTGCTCAGAAGCTCGAGCTGTAAATCCCATTTGCTGCTGTCCTAGTGGGGATTTTTTTTTTTAATAGTTTATCTCAGCAAAATGGCCAGATATACATTTCACAGTGACATAAACAAATATGCAAAACAGCAAAGTCCATGCCCTGAAAATCAGCAAAAGACTGATGCCATGTATCCTGACAAACATTCCTATTGTGGTGTGTTGTAAGAATAAGCAGGTCAGTGGCAATTGCAGCTTCATCCTTGTCTTTGGGAAGGAATTGTTCCCTCTGAGGGTGGGGAGGCCCTGGCACAGGGTGCCCAGAGAAGCTGTGGCTGCCCCATCCCTAGAAATTTTCTAGGCCACATTGGACAGGGTTCAGAACAACCTGGGATATAGTGGAAGCTGTCCTTGCCCATGAAATGAGGTGGAATTGGATGATCTTTAATGTCCCTTCCAAGCAAACCATTCCATATCTCCTTCTGCAGGCAGGATTGGATGGAGGCAGGGAGCAGCAGTTATCACCTGATGGATGGCTGACCCAAGTGAAATGCAGTTTATGGGTCCTCACTGAGGCCCTCGTGGCCATCACAGGACTACCACTGCTGGCACTAATTAGGAGCACTGTTAAAATTTTATCTTGTGCCTTAAAAGTTGATTGTGCTTTGCAGAAGGTGTTAACCCCAGCAAAGGGGATGGGAAATACAACACTGCCTGTGGCTCCGTGGGTGACCTTGTAGCCCTCCACGTGAGAGTTCTTGCCGTGGGATACAGGAATTAATGACTTGACTGTTTGGAATGAGACCTTCTTTTTTCCTCTTTCAAAATATATAACTTTTTTTTTTTTTTTTCAGTGAAAGTGATATAAAAATAATCGAGTTTTCTTCTGGTCTTGAAAACCTCAGCAGTTTCCTTACACAGTGGCTGAAGTAGGAAAAGCCAAGGTGCCTGGATCTTATCTAAACTTCTTCCTTTTTGGCAAGGTTTAGAAATTTATGTGAAGCTAAATATCCTATTCCTGCTCCTGGAAACCTCAGAGCATTTCCCAAGTGCTTTCCTCCCACCTTGCCTTCACTTGTGGGCAGGGGTTTGATTTGTACTTTATTCTGCAGTAATTCAAGTATTTCCCCTGATTTTGCCAATGCCATTAGAAAGGATCCCCTGTGGTGTTTCCAAGGAGGGTTTAATGCTCTAAGGGTGGCTGGTTCTGGTGGTCAGATCCTTGAGGAAGATGTGGCAGACCAGTTCCCAAATCCCAAGGCTGGCACAGACTCCATGTGTCACCTCAAGTGAACCAACTGCACTCTGTGCTTTGGGTCTGTACCCCTAAATTAGGGGCAATTTCACCTCACTACATTACAGAGGTGCCTCGAGGGATATATAACTAAAGAAAACAACACTGAGGGGGCACATAAACCCTAAAAGTGAGATTATGCATATTATTACCTTCCTGTAAGTACCACTTGAATTTAAATTTGGGCAGCTCTCTGTCTGAGTCCACGGTGGACTTTTGATTTTATGGCCCTTTGTTTCCTAGGATAACACTGAAGGACTGTATAGAGGAAACTAATTTAATTAGAAAGAGTGCAGTGATCTGATTATGTGCACTGAAGAAATAAATACAATATCTGAATATGGAGAGAAATGGTAGAATTAACTGTAAATGATATGAACCACTCACTGCTCTTCCCTCTGCACAAAAGAACTGAGCTAAGCTGGGCTTTTGAACCACCTTGCCAAATAAAAGTAACAGCTTTTTCATTTCAGAAAAAGCACATTTTGATAAGACATTTTGAGCAAGCTCCACTGTGTGTAGTTGAGTTGTGAGCAGAACAGTTTTTCCCATTTTTGCTTTGTCCTGAAGCATTTGTCATCTTTCTTGCAATACAAAGTTTGAAAAGTTATTATTAATACAGGATGGGGCATGGGATGCTTTGCCTGTGTGAACAGCCTGGGCAAAGTGAGGAACTTTTACAACAAACTTAAGTAATATTTTATTGTTTTGTGATCCTCAACTGAGTCACACTAATTTCAAGCTAGATGTGATACACAGGGAAGTGAAATAGCAACACAGACATAAGGTAATGTAACAGGCTAAAAGGAGTAATTCCTCCTAAATTTCCTTCCTAAAAGGAGGAAAAAGTTTGTAGCTGATAGAGAGATGAATTAAAGATCTGTCTATGTTTCCTCATAGACACAATGAAAAACCTGTTCCCTTGAGAAGGGCTTTGCCCAGAGGTTTAAAAATTAGGTGGAAGGAAGGAGAGGACATGAAAAGCAGAAATTTTTGAAGTAGGGAGAGATGTTTGGGAAGCAAGATGTGGAATGGAATGAATACTGAGAATCTCGAATGCAAGGTGGGAAAGGCAGAAGGAGACTTCAACAAAACAGAGAAGGTGTGGTGAGGCTTCCCTGGCTTTTCAAGGATGATTTGGGTGGCTGCTGTTCCACCCAGTGCTGTAGACATTGGGGTGAAGGGATGAGGGCAGCCATCAGAACCACAGCTGGAAACCTCTGGAGCAAGAAGCTTTGTCTTTGGGCACAGACAGAAGTAACAGAGGTGCAGGTGGGAATTCAGGGCCTCAGCACCCAGGGGCTCCTGGCTCCAGTGCAACCTCTCACTCCATTTCTCACCTCTGAAAAGGTGGCTGAATTTTCTATACCCACCTGCAGCTGAGGGTTATGGAGTGAATATGAAGAATTGATTACAGCCTATTTAGAATAAAATTGCATCAGAGTTTCCTCCTTTCCTTTGTCCAGGAATTCCTTGGTGCTTCTGGGAGCCTTCCTGGTAAATCAGCCTGCCCTGAAATTCCCACTGAGTGACAAAAGTTGCTTTTTGCCCACTTTTTACAAATTTTAGAGGGTAGAATTATTTCAGCAGATACATTTTTTTTTTTGTCTGATTTTGCTGCCTGATGTCCCACAGTGAGGTTTTCTGAGGTATTAGCTATTACTTGAAATTCTTCTCACTTTGAGTCATCCCATCCTGTATATAATTTGAACAGGTTTTTGTGTAATTATTTCCCTCAATAATTGCCATTATACAATTGCTATAGCTGCCAGCTTTGTTTTTCTCTCCTGCCGGAGAACAGCAGAAATATATTAGATGTTAGTGTAACTTATGATCTTGGATTCATGTTTAAAATGCATGGAATATTTTTCATCTTCTGTTTGAGGCAATACCTCATCTGGGATCATATCTCACAGTGTAAGTTTGCACTGAGTAAATGGATGCCTTGTGCTGCAAAGAGGTATAATCCACAATGAAAAAGAAAAGGATGTGGAAAAATACACAAAATCAAAATTTTTAAGGCATTGGAGGACCAGTGAATAATAATGGTTACAGGTAGAGACCTGGCACATCTGGACAGTCATGCAGAGAGGTTGGTGTGTGCTCTCCTTTTCCCTCTTCAATAAATTGGATCTGGCCATCATTGCATATCATTGCTGCTGTCTTTTGATGAGGATTCTAGGAAATTGGTTTGCTGGCATGTGTGGTTTTACTGGCAGGGAGAGCAAACTGGAATTTGCAGGCACAGATTCTCCTAGTGAATATCTAATTCCAGAAGTTGTGCTCTCCAATAGAAAGTTCCATGTCTTTGAGTTTTCTGTGTCTGCTTGGTTTTACCCCCAGGGAAGCTGGGAATAGGTACAGTAGGATGGAGGAAAAAAGTAAAGTAAATGGATGTAAAGTTTGTGAGAAGATATTTTTTGGTACCAAATTCACTTGTAAAAAGCCAATGCTCAGTTGGGTACACAGAAGACAGGAGGGCAGCCCCTCTAAAGAACAGCAAAATAACAAAATGAGGGCTCATTGTTCTAAGTGAATCTGTGATCCTTTTTTGAAAACTGATTTATGGTTTTCTACTGATGAGAGTAATTAGAGAAAAAACATTTGAATCTCGTGAGTCATGCTGAAATTTTCTTTCAGGGACACTAAAAATTAGAATGCAAAACAAAAGGAAGAGAAAAAACCCCAGGGAATATTTGGAGCATGTAGGTGTGAACATTTTAAAAAGATTGAGATCAGGATGCAAGATTGCATAATGAGAAACAATTAATAATTGCAGGTAGCACAGGGTGATTGGAGGAGAGCAATCAGGTCCTCTGTATCCATTTTGTCCATCAGGCATGTGGGAACTTGGGCACCAAAATTTTTTTAGTAGTTTAAGTCAGCAAACAGGCTGAGTGTGCAGATGCATTTCATTACTGATGGTCATTATAACATGAGCAGAACTGTGATTTATTAGAAAAGCTGTTGACTGAGATTCCAAGAAAAGGTAATTGTTTCAGAATTATCCCCACAATTAATTTCACATGTGTGAAGTCCATTAACTGCAACTGCAGGCCATGGGGTCCATGTAAATGTTCTCAGCAAGAGCTGAGGTTTGGGATGGGAAGGATGGGCTTCTGGATTTCAGGGGAATCTGAGCGGGGATTGGGTTTTTCTGGCTCTTCCCAACTTCCTCCAAACCCATAACTGATTATTCCATTCCTCTGAAGTGCCAATGTGGAAGGGAATGTTGATGGAATGGAAACATCAGCGATGCAGAGCTGCTCAGAGTGTGCCAGCAGTAGGTTTTGAACATGGTGGGTCTTGTTTTAACACATTATCACCATTGATCCTTAGTCACCCTTCTGTTTGAACGTGCTGCCCTGGAACAGGGGCAAGATGTCAGACTATTGTAAGAAATCTGTATTAGCAGAACTGCTGCCTGTACTATACCATGAAATGCTCACCAACACCATGCACCAAAACCCCAACAGTTTGCACCCTCAGCAAACACAAAATAGATGTTGCGACCCGCGATACGATGAATTTTGAGCAGAATTAATCCTTACTCAATCACCCAACAACGAGAAATATTGAGTTGTTTTTCTTAAGGATTAGGAAAATTCTTTTGGAAGGAGACAAACATTTGTCCCTGCTGGAAGCTCCTTCAGCTGTAATGCATCATTGTGCCTGACCAGCCCTAGAAACCTTGGAAAGACAAAATATGTACAAGCTGGTTGTTAAGCATATGTGATATGTTTTGCCTCGTCACCTGGCAACAAAAAGGTTTTTCTAAACAAATTTCACACATTGCCAAAATTCCAACTTTTTGAAACACGTAAGCTGTTTATTTGTTATTTATTTATTCCCCCTTTGTCAAATGCAGCCCAAGGTATGTGTCTCTCAGAAGAGCAAACGTTAGCATTTCTACTGGGGGAAGAAATAACTTTTTGTAAATTTAATTCACTCAGCCTCACATAGCTCATGTAACAGCATTGGGGACTGTATGAAAAAGATAGAAAATGTGCTGTCTATGGAATGATTCACAGGCTGTCCTACAAGTGTTTTAAAATTACCAAACAACTCAACACCAAGAAACCTTTGATTGACCTAAATTCAGCAAACGAGCATAAAATTAAAAGAAACCAGCCTGGNAAAAAAAAAAAAAAAATAAAAGCTAGAAGGACGGTGAGGGGCCTTAAGGGAAAGCTGTATGATGAGCAGCTGAGGTCACTGGGTCTGTTCAGCTGAAGGAAACTGAGGGAAGACCTGTCCCAGTCTTCAGCTTCCTCAGGAGGGGAAGACACTTTCCTTTGGTGACCAGTGAGAGGGCCAGAGGGAATGGCTGGAGCTGTGTCGGGGTGGGTTTAGGTTGGGTATCAGGGAGAGGTTTTTCCCCCAGAGGGTGCTGGGCACTGCCCAGGCTCCCCAGGGAATGGGCACATTCCCAAGGCTGCCAGAGCTCCAGGAGTGTTTGGACACCACTCCCAGGGATGCCCAGGCTGGGATGGCTGGGGTGTCTGTGCAGGGCCAGGAGTTGAACTTGATGATCCTTGTGGGTCTCTTCCAACTCAGGATATCCCATGATTCTATAATTTCTGTATCTCTATATTGTTTTGAAGGAATATGAAGAGAAGTGGAAGTGAGTAATTTTTCTTTCTGAGTGGCGGAACATTCAGCCTAGAAATGATCACATCGTTGGGTGACATAATTTTAGTGTTTAGATTGGAGGGTGAAAAAACTCCCTGAAATGGCATTTCTTAAGTTTGAGTTAAAGGTTTTAAGGGCAATACTTCAAGCTGCAATGGCAAAGCTGCCTTGCTGCACTCGGGCAGGCTTTAATCACCTCATACATTCGGGTGCCTCCTTAACCTGCCAGTTGTTTTCTGTAGGTCTGCAGCTGATTATCAATGCATTTATCTCCTGCCATCTTCCTCCCCTGTGCCTGGCAGGGTCAGTGCTGATCCAAGCCAGTGCTGATGGGATTCCAGCCCATTACCAGGCCGAGGGTGGCTGGGGTGTGGGTGCACAATGGGGTGTGACACCTCTGAGCCGGGGGAGGCAACTCCTTACAAATGACAGCGCTCCGGTAATGACACGCGGGGCCTGGGAGCCAGTGCTGCTCAGCAGATCTCAGCTAGGAGATAGAAAGGTGATGCCCAGGAAATAAATGCACCATTTCCATGTGGTCACACAGGATTTCACCAGTTCCATGCCACCACTGCTGGCACCAGAGTGACAAAACTGACTGGATGTTGTCACTGGATGGACACTCCACCACCTGGCCGCGAGCACGGTTGGCATTGTGCCGCCAGGAAAAGCGTTTGGATTTTTAGCTAATCTAATTAAATTAATTAAAACTAGTTTTTAACGACTTTTAATGGTGAACTAAGAAGTGCCCATGTTTCTAGTGCCATGAAGAGTGCAGAAAAGGGCTGTAAAATGCTAAAACAATGGCAGGCTCCTGGCTGAAGGATGCAGCGCGCTGTAATAATGCGGCGCGTTTCGAAAAGATCTGTATTTTTTCAAAGGCAAACATCAAACAGAAGGAAAAAGGTTATGTCACCTTCACCCTCACAGTACTGTCATTTATATGCTATCAGCTCATTAAATTCACATTAAGATACTCCATGGGACTTTAGGAGCTATTAGTGCACCTAAAATGGCATAACAAAATCTCAGTTCACTTTAAGAGAGATGGCATTGCGACATTTTGTATTTCATCACTGAATTATTATAGTCTCAGATGCATTCTGCTGTGATGGTAATGGAAGGAGGAATACTAGAGAGGAAAGCTGTCCATTTGTTTATCCCCAGGGAGAGAAAAAAGAAAGTTTGATAAAAAACTAGAGTGAAAGTAAAGCATTAACAATTTAACCCCTGTAGCAATGCTAAGGAACATGCAGGATTTTTTATATTCTACTTTTCAGGATCTCTAAAATAAAGAAAGAAGCAAAATTTGGTGTGTAGGGAGTTGCTCCAGGCAGTGGAAGGTGCAGCAAATGTACTGCATGAATGCAAACATCTCAGTGTTTTATAGGTGAAGTCTCTCATGACAGCCATAAAATACCTTCCTTCATATAAATTCTCATGATAAAAATGGTTATTGTGATTAAATTTGATGTTCTTGTTTGTTTGCTGTTGTTTTTCTTCCTTTTGCTTTCATCAGAAAATAAGTGTGCTCTTATAGGTAAATCTGCAGCCTTGTGTTTATAAATCCCACGTGGGATAATTCCCAGGCATCAGGCTCAGGAAAGAATAAGGAAAGGTGAAGCCATACCAAGTTATTATTAAAAAGTTAATATCTATATATATTTATACATAAATGCTAAAGAAACACTATACTGTTTGATATATAATAATTAAAAATAATTGATTCATTATCTGAATAAATGAATATATTTTTTTTGCATCTGGAAGATAGCTTGATCTAAAAATTCTTTTTCTACACAGTAACTGCAGCTGTACATGAAGTACATAATAATATTTATTGAAGGATAGAGAATAAGTTAAATCCAGTTTTTGAGGCAAAGGTAATTTTCTTATAAATATGTGTGAATAATAAAAAAAAAAATCAGAAGTGAGATGAAGGATGCTCAGTCACCTTAAGCAATATATTCTTCTTAATACCTGTTTAGAATTATTTAGAAAATATAGTAATTCCTTAGCAGTGCTTCCTTCCCTCTCCAATCAACACAAAAATTCTATGACTTGAGTTTAGCTTCACATGGAATAAAAGGCATAAGAGAAAAATTTGAGAGTCTAAAGCATTGTGGAGCCTCTGAATTTGCACATTCACTGGGAGTGAAACTCATCCCTGTGTGAGAGTCAGGACCAGCCTAACTTTAAACTTTCAAAATCCTTTTTACCTGCAAGGACCTGATGCAGGGCACTTTGGTGGAGAAGAAGTGAATCTCTTCGGTGGAGAGGGAGCTCAAAGGCTTTGGGAGACAGAAAGCTCAAAGTTTTGAAAACAGAGGGAAGCAGAAAGGGAATAATCCCTGAAAGCCTGCACACCAAGCAGCTGCTAAATTTAATGTTTGCCTACATTAAGAGAATAATCTCCTCAGCACAGCCATTCTGCTGCTTATCAGATACTTCACCTGTTGGAAAGCACGAGAGCCTCCAGGTTTATCATCAGGAGACACCTCTTGAGTGGTCACTCTGAAGGCTCAAACCCAGCTGTGGAGAGAGTTTTCCAGCAGACAAAAAAAAAGATGATGTGTTGTACTTAATCTCCTGGGTTTTACCAGCTCTCCTGGGATTGTAGAACCCTGATGGTGTTGGATGCTGACCTGAGCACTGGCAATCTTGGGAAGCAGCAGTTTGTTCCTGTTAGTATCTGCTAGAAAACACAGAGGAATTAATACTGACTTTTGTCCAGTCTTGGGGCAGGATTTTTAAAGGTCTAATGAAGATTTACAGTCCCAGTGTTATGGCTAAAGAGCCCTAAATTTTAACCTCCCTTCAGGCAGTGGCACAATTGAAGCCACGAATTGTTGCACATAAACAGGGGAACTTAACATTTAGGATGATGTGAGGCAGAAATCAGGAGTGGTTGTGTAATTTTGGGGAGCCATGGGATACCCTGAGGGAAGATATCAAACCCAAAGTATGCTGTAAGGGGACTGGTGAAGGTGCCTGCCACTGTCTGTATTTTAAATGTTCTATTCAAATCTCAAAATCCAAATTAATTGGAATAGCTGGAGAAAAAGACAACTATATTTAGGTTTATTTGTATATTTAGTTCCAAAAGAAAAGAAGTAAACACAAGGTTAAACTTGGTATTTGCCATATTACCAGTGACATATTTGGAGGTGCATATTTAGGAATCAATTATTTTTTACCAAGGGAAATCTCAGTGGTCAGGAACAGAAGTTCAAGCCTTGAGCTTGTGGCAAATTTAATCCAAACACTGAAGAGCAGTTGCACCAAGCTCACAAATTTCATGTTTTGAGACCTCTCTGTCATGGATTATGGGCATTCACTGGCTGAATCCATGAAAACTTGACCATCTGTGTAGGAATATTGTTTTGTAACCCATTACACCATTTATCTACTTTTTTAAGCTAGATTTAGATTATATATCAATTTAGACTGTGTTCACATCTATTTATTTAGATAGAAGTGGTTCTTATTGTTCTTCAGTGGCAAGGTGGTTGTGTAGAAGTCACTCATGCCATCAGCAGATGAATTAAAGCTTGACTTCATGTGCTGGCTTTAAATCCAGAAAATAATTTCTTCCTAGAAGCGCATATCTTGGCAGGGAATATCCTGCAGCAAAGGAGCTCCAGCACAGCAAGTTCAGAGCAGAAAAGCCTCCAGTGCTGTTGAGAAGACTGGAAGAAATCTTTGTTGTGTTTTTTTTTTCCCAAAGCCAGCATAGCAGTCAGGTTCCTGAGGATCACATTTGGTCCAAAATTGATCAGAGTTGACTAAAACTGTCCCTTTCAAAGGAAGTGCCAAGGGCAGATGGACCCACTCCTGCTCCAGGCTAAGAGCACAGGCTGGCTGCTCTGGATGAGGACATGGGAGAACACTTGTTTTTCACCCTGTCACCTTTCAAAATCCCAGTGTGAGCCAGTTCATCTGCTGTGTTGCAGTCTGAAACTGCCAAATAGAAATAAAATAAACTTAGACATCATTAGCCTAAACCAGGGAGGCTGATTTTACACCAAAAGATCCAGTGACTGTGATATTTAATAGCATCCAGGGATATCTAATTTACAGTCTTTTCATCAGGTCCAAATAATACAAATTATTTGTTTACTATTGTAAAGTAGCTTTTATTTAGTATCTCTCCTGGCCACCCAGGCCCTGTTAAATGTCTTGCGCTGTGTCTTACTGATCTTTAATATTTATTTGTAAGGTGAAGCACAGTCTATCCTCTATTCTTGTATAACCTCCTAAGCCAAAAATCCCCTTCAGTTAGTAAAGAGCTTAATTCTGCACCTTAGTTTTTTTGTCACACCTCATGACAGTGAGCAGATAATCATTACTGCCACTAATGGCCCTGTTAATCCTTTCACAGGTATTCACTGAAACTGCTGGAAGTAAATATTGCTTTGGCTGATCTAGGGCTCAGTATCTGGGTATTATGTGGTGTGTCAAGAAAATAACCATGGGATGCTCTGGCTGTAAATTGTTCTTACAGCTGCACCAGACCTGCACAGCTCTGTGACATCTCCAGGAAGGTTCAGTGGGACTCACTGTGCTCTCAAAAGCTAAAGTTAAACCAGACAGAAGTTAAACCAGGACTTGCCTGGGCTGGTTTACAGAATCCACCTCACTACCCCACTCCTATAATGTTTTAATTTCCTCAATCAGCAGTTTGGGAGAACTGGGAGGAGAATAAATCGAGCTGAATGAATTTATGTTTTTTTAAAGAATCACATGAGCATAAAGCAGACTCAGTAAGAAGGGAGCAGAGAAATCATCTCATTCCAACCCCTCTGCCATGGGCAGGGACACCTCCCACTGTCCCAGGCTGCTCCAAGCCCCCATGTCCAGCCTGGCCTTGGGCACTGCCAGGGATCCAGGGGCAGCCACAGCTTCTCTGGGCACCCTGTGCCAGGGCCTGCCCACCCTCCCAGGGAGGCTTTTTCCCTAATATCTGATCCAATCTCTAATCTGCTGTCAGTGTGAAGCCATTCCCCCTTGTCCTTTCACTCCAGGCTCCTGCAAAGACTCTCTGTCCACCTTTCCTGCAGGCTCCCTTCAGGTCCTGGAAGGCCACAGCAAGGTCACCCCAAAGCTTCTCCTCTCCAGGCTGAGCAATCCCAACTCTCCCAGCCTCTCCTCCCAGCAGAGCTGCCCCATCCCTCTGATCATCTTTGAATTCCTCCTCTGGATGTTCCAGCAGCTCCAGGTCCTTGCTCTGCTGGGGCTGGGGCAGCTCTGCAGGTGGAGTCTCACCTGAGATGGGGACAGAGGGGGGGAACCCCCCCTTCCCTGCTGCCCTCACTGTGGGGTGAGCCCGGGATTTGGGGCTGTGGTCACCCTTTAGTGCTCTGTGCCCGGCTGGTTCCCAGTGTCAGAGCACAGCAATGTTGTTCTGAGCACCCACAGTGCTGTTTTTGGCACTGACACTCTGCTCCAGAGAGCAGGACAGACCCCGACCTGCCTTCCCCTGGTGGCTGCACGCAAGGTTCTGTATCAATAAGAGAACTGTTTGTGTTATCTCAGTCAATTAAGGAGTGTATTTGGAAATAGTGAGGTGAAGCCCCAGAGCTGTAAGGTGTGGTACATGCCTTAACAAAATAAAAACAAAAAAACCCCCAAAAAACCCCAAAACAAACCAAAACAAACCCACAAAACAAAACAAATGAACAAACAAAAACCCAAACAAACAAACAAAAACAACAAAAAACCAAAAACAAACAAACAAACAAACAAAAACAAAAAAACCCCAAAATAGAAACAAACCAACCAACAAAAAAACAAATCCAACCAAACAAAAAAGCCCCCCCAACAAACCCAAAAAAAACCCCCCAAAAACCCCAAAAAGCCCCCAAAAAACACACACACCAAAAAAACCCCAAACAAACAAACAAACCAAACCACCAAAAAACAAAACAAAACAACCAAATAACAAAACAAAGAAAAAAAAAAACCAACCAAAAACAAACCCAAAACAAACCCAAAAACAAACCCAAAACACCAACCCCCCCCAAAAAAATTGTAGGGATGGAATTTTCATCTTAGCCTGATTGATGAATAGCAACTTTAGTACTAATGTAAGTAGTAATATTCAGTGAAATGTAGAGCAAAATTAAAACAGAAAACCCATCTCAGAGCGAACCTCAAGCATCCTTGTTAAATCAGAAAGGAAAAAAAAAATAGAGATTTGTGGGGTTTTTTTCTTGGGGAAAAATAAATATAAAAGGTCACAGCATGTCTCTAACTTATGTGGACGTGGCTGGAGGGAAATGCTGTGTGCAGAGCTCTGCCATGGACTGCAGGCTGCAGTTCAAAGCAGCCATTGTAAGTGATCAGTCAGTGCCCTGCCTCTGCCCTGTCTGAGCAAGGACATCCTGCACGTTGGGCTTCCTGGGGGAATCTCTGCCACTGCTGCTGAGCTGGGACTCTGCCTTGGGGCCAAATCCCCAACTGGACCCACCACCACCACCACCACCACCCAGAAGGTTCTGTGACATTTTCTGGGGTTTCATAATGGCACATTAACATCTCCAGCCCTGCTTTGGTTGCTGGCACCAGGAATTTTGCACCAGGCACTGGCTCTTGCTCGGGGTTTGGCTGTGGGAAGGAGTTACTGTGGCTTGGCAAATTTACAGGCATCAGCTGAGCCCCAGAAACCAATTTGGTGCTCCCTCATAGCCTGTGGCAGCAGGAAGGTAAAATACATTATCAGCTGTAAGGAAGGAAAGAAAGTTGCCCAATCTCACTTGGTTTGTCCTTTTTTTTTGAGGTCGCCCAAGGAGATGGAAATGAGGCAGAGCAGATACTTTGGAGTTTTTCAATCTGTGGTAACTTTTGTATCCCAGCTCTTGGTCTGTAAAGTTGCCTGTGCTCAGATTGTCTTAAAATATTTGGAGTTTTTCAATCTGTGGTAACTTTTGTGTCCCAGCTCTTGGTCTGTAAAGTTGCCTGTGCTCAGATTGCCTTAAAATCCTAAATAAAGGCAAAGTCAGGCTGGTGTGGATGTCTGCAGGCTCCTGCCTTTGGTGGGAATGACAAGGAATGGGCCATCAGGTGGGCTGGTGTGAGGTAATGAGTGAAAATCAAGCAAAGTTAATTCCAGCTCTGGAATACATTATCTCCACCAAATCAGAGCGTTTTTCAACTTTTAGACAGATCTGTGTGAAGTTCTTAGTTCCTTTTTGGTTTTTTTTGCATTTTCTGAAACACAGGATCTCGTGCTGTAGGAAGAGTGATGGGGGCAGAAATTAAGATATTTGTTAAAATTTGAAGTGATTAATTTCTGAGTGTGGGTTTTTCCTACATTTTCTTGCTTCCTAAAGAAGGGATGTGTGATGTTACAATGCACTCAGACACACTGGAATTTGGTGGGGGGGGACAGATAAAGTAGATTTTGGGGATGACTTCACCTTTGTGTGTCTCACTTTGTTATGAAGTGTCATAAATATCCCAACCTCAGCCTGACACCCTTCAGGAAATATTCTAGCACTGAAATTGCCGAATACACCAATTTTTTGTACTAATTATGGACAGCATTGCTCTGGGAAGTGCAGGAGCAACATGGTGGTGCTTATTTGAGTGTTGAGGGGAGAGACCGTTAATTTGGAGGATTAAAAGTAACTTTTTAAAGAGTAAACAGGTAAAAATATAACTTTCCTCTTATGTTATTTTCTGTGGAACCTCCTTCACCTCTCTGGGAGTGTCCCAGCACCTCGTAGGACAAGGATCTTCTCTTGCAGACCATGGTGTGGGTTTTCCTAATAATTATTGACAACTCCCTTGTCACACAGTGCTTTGGTTCCTTGGGGCCTGAAATGTCTCCTCCTAACCTGAATTCTTGGCTGCAGTACATGGGCATCTGGAGGGTGAGTGCTGTGGAGGTCTGTGATTAGAAAAAAAAAATGAAATTTACATTTTGAAGCTCTGCCATTCCAAACTTGGACTGCAGAGCCAAGGGTGGGAGACCACTCGGACTAAGATCTTGTGCTGAAACAAATGGCAGAGAGCAGAAAAAAAGTCCTGAGTTCAGAAGAGGTTAAAATCCACAACAGCAGTAAAAAGAATGGTTACAAATCAATACAAGAGAAGAGAGAGATTGGAATAAAAATAAAATAGAAAAGTATGAGAAAACCACATTATAAAATCATCTAAATCAAGAGTTGACCAGGATGGCCATGGGTCCAAGAGTGGTTTCAGGTCTTGCTGGTTGCACTCACTGCTTGGTCAGATTTCAAAACATTTACTGATCCTTGACAAAACCCACCCTGGTCCATATTTACTTGTATGAACTTTTATTAAGCCATGAAGAGCAAAAACCTGCCGTCCTTAACTCAATCCTGATTGCCAGTAGGGAATTGAATTTGCAGGGATGAGATACAGCCCTGGGTGACCCCTATACTGGGATGCTTTGGAAATACTGTTTTTTCAGGATATTTCTTGGTGGAGTATCTGGAAAAGATGGATTGGGAAGTGTTTATCAAACCTGCATGTTCAGGAAAACACTCTATTTGTTGGGGTTTTAACTGCATCAAGACATTTTAATTTTATTCCTGTTTAAATAAGGGGACATTTCAATACCTGGCATGGATGTGTATGCTCTGCTTTTAACTTAAATCTGGTTTAAGCACAAATCAGAGGTGCAGCAAAGAGGAAGTGCTATTTAAAGCAAGGCCAGAGTCCTGTATACTCCACCAGCTACCCTTATAACCATCTCTATAAAATGATATATAAATCTGATAATGGTTCAATAAGAGCTCACTGCCTGAAGTGTTGGCCTGGCACCGAGGTGACAGCATCTAACCCCTGTCAGGTGGGACAATTTCAGGCAAATCAGGACACCCTGGCTGTGCTATTTTACCCATAAAACAGGGACAATTAGCTATGCTTGTGTCCTCTAGAAAATCTTGGGATTTTGGTGAGCAAGATATCCCTGCTTTATAGGAAACCAGCCAGATCTAGAACTCTGGTTTGTAGCAGAGGAAAACGTGTGACAAAACAGAAGAAAAATCATTGTAGAACACTGATAATTGCTCTAAGAAATGCTTTTACTGTTGTTGTTTTGGCTCACAAGAACAAGCAGGACCATTTCAGAGTTTTCCTAGGGCTGTCTGGTGTTCCTGTTTTAGTCACACTGCAGACTTCCCTCCAAGTCCTTAAACCAAGACCCACACCAGACCAAACCTGCTGTCTGCTCTCCCTGCCTGACAATATTTGCTCGGTGAGAACTTTGACTCTCACTGCTGATGAGAGAAGCTGTTCCTGAGCTCATCTGTCGGTGTAAGAACTGCCTCAAGAGCATCCAGCAGCTCTGCAAGGTCTGAAATGAATCTGTCAGTGCCCTGACCTTGCCTCTGCCCTTAGTCCAAGCCTATGCATTGCTAGATATCAACAATCTAAACAGAGCTAAAACCCTAAGCAACCAAAACATAAACAATCAAAACAACAAATGCATTCGTTGCATTAGCTGACAGCACCCATAATGTCACTGGACAAATATGTAAATACTGACCTAAATCCCTTTGCTGGAGACTTTTGTGCTCACTTTTAAATGTTGGAACAGACAGCAGCTCCAGCAAGGATAGCCCTGGGTCTGACCAGGAGCCTCAGTGCCCACATGGGTACAGAGCCCTCCTGCTCCTCCTCAGACTCCACAGGACTTCAGGGAGCCGTGGTGGGAACAGGATTTCATCCTTGTGCATTTGGCACCACTCATTAGCATTCAGCTAATTAAAACCAAACTCCTAACATCTTTTGGCTGGGTTCAAAAAAAAAAGAAAAAAAGACATCTGAATGTGCAGAGAACTGGAGTGCTGACCCAATCCATCAATGAGTTGGACATTAATTGCATTTTTTCCCACTGACTTCAGGAGCTGTGGATCAAACCAAATGTGGTAGTCTGGGTGGAATCTTGTTTTTGATGCTGAGCCCAAAAGACTTTCCTAGGTGATTCCTGAAGTAGATAATTAACATTAATATTCCTTTCCATCAGGATGGTGAATGGGAACAGGACAGCAATGCCTTGGTGGTGCTGTGGCTGTGCTGGCCTGAGCAGGGTATTCCAGCCTCTCCAACCTCCAGGGACAAACTCTCAGATTTTGCAGCACTGTGGAAATTGATGTCAAGTGGTTCTCATTTTTAACATTTTGGCTGAGCAGGGGGTGCTCAGTTTTCCCAGCACTGCCTCTTCCCCAAAGAGCAGGAGAGGCTGATGGTGTGGGTCAAGATGAAACTGAAAGACTGGATGGATTTTCAAACTTTTAAACATACCAGGAAAGGTTTTTGGCAGTAATCATTAAAATATCGACACTGTAGAGTTCACTGGGACACAAATTTGTGAGTCAGTAGTGTCCAGGTTAGTGTATAATTAATTACCTGTGTCCAGATAAATGGAATAAAAGAAGGCAGTTCATCAAAATCATTAAATATTCAAGCAAACCTGTCTTTGTGTTGCAGTAACTTCCATAAAACAGACTTAAAATAGTTTTAATAGTTTCTTACCCTTTGGATAACAGATTTTTTTGGGGGTAAGGATTAGACAACTTCTGGCATTAATAACTCTTTATGACTTTAATAACTAATTCTGGAGCACCTCTTCCTCACCAAGGTGCTCACCTGGAGGTGGGCAGCATTCCCACACTTTTGGAGGTCTGTGATTTGCTTCCTGCACAATATGAAATATTTGTGGTCTTTCCAAAAGCTTCACTCAGACTGATTTCAGCAGGAGCCAGGCAGCTCGCTGCCTTCTGGGATCTGTGATGCAATTTACCCTGGATAAAATGGCCATAATGCCATTTACCTGCCTCAGTGAATTTTCATGAGGATAAAACCAAAGCTGGAATTGTCCTTACGAGTGTTTCTGACAGCACACTTTTCAACAGCTTTTTTTGGGAAACATTTTTGGTTGCTGTGCTTTCTGTGAAGAGACATGGAGGGGAACAATTAATTATGATTTTAAGGGAACTGAAAATCAGGATTTCATGTTCTGTATTGATGTTTGCCCTGTTTAGGATTTCTGTGGGCGTTATTTCTATTTGGAATAATTTTTAACAACCAACTGGATGATTCAAAACATGATTGGAACGGATGATAAAATTCTAGAGTGGTTGGGGTTGGGAGTGACATTAAAGCTCATCCAGTTCCATTCCTGACCATGGGCAGGAACACCTTCCACTATCCCAGGCTGTTTTACTCCTATTTTGGTCTTTAATAGTGAAAATACAATAAAATCATGTTTACTTTGTTACAGGGAGGCTCTCATGGGTCTTGTGCAGATTCATGTTTAGAACTTTGCTGTCAGTTATGTGATTTCACCTTAATTCTTCTCATTTTCTGCATCAGCCCATGAAGGAAAAAAAGGATTCCTTAAACACACATTCTCCCCACTGAAATGGCAAGTACTTACTAAATAAAAACACAATATAAGACCTGAGAAAACAAATAATATTTGTCAAATAATATTTGAACACTTCTCCTATAATTATGGAAGTGCAGCAAATAGCTGCTTTTCTGTGATACAGAAAGAAGATTTTTAATAGAAAGTTCTGTTATCTGCTCTTGTGTAATTTCTTCTAAAATACCAAATAACCAAGGAAATTTTTCATTTGTAATGTAATTTAATTCTGGATTTTATTTTCGATTATGGCCGAGGTTAACTTTGATGTTTTCAAAATGTGTTTCAAAGACCATTTATTCAGCTAATTCTGAAGGCAAAAACAGACTGAAACTTTTATCCCAGTTGGTAAGCAGCTATCCCCTAGTTTTATTCAAGTTTTCCCATAAAAATGCCAGTCGGGAATAAAACTGACAAATATATTCAATCAAAGATGGAATATTTTTTCCTCTTAAGTTGCAAATGGCTTCATTAAAATAAAAGCACCACCTTAGGGATTGCATAAAGCAGAATATTGGTACCTAAATGGTATTTATGACTCGGCTAAATGTAAAGTGAATTAAAATTTAAAGGATTATAGTCAGGTAGGCCAGAGAGGAATGTCCATTAGGAAGATGAAAGAAGCTGCTGTCCCCAGTGACAGGCACACGTTGGGCTGGTGGTCAGACACCTCCACTTTTAGTGGCACTGGAAATGGAAATATCCTGGGTGAACCCTGAGGTACTTGGGGGGTGTTTACTTCAGGCAGAGAAAACAAAATCCTCCTGCAAACATGCAGGGATGTGCTTAATTTTATGTACCTTTGATGTATATGAGGTATAGGTTTATGTGAGTGTATATAGAAGTAGATCTAGACATGAAATAGGTTATAATTTTTTACATGGAGATACATGATTGCAATATATTATCTATTATATCTATCTTTTATATCTGTTTATGATATATGTGTTTTTAATCTAGATGTACACAATATATATTGTGTGTTACACAGAGATATCTGTATCATATATATCACATCAGATTATATATGGATATGTATTCTGTTTAGATACAAAATATTACAGCACTAGCAGGAAACAGCAGATGAAAAAAGAAACAACACAGTTAATGATGCAAATTATAACCTATTGCAGGTTAAATTCATTGCAATAAATTTGTTTACCCTCTTATTTTACACATACCAAGACAAACTCTGCTGCTTCCACCTCTTAGTGAAAAGTCCAAGCTGTGTTTTAAGGGATTCATCAGACACAGAGGGACCAGGAGCTTTCACAGTAAGTCTGCCAAAGCACACAGGGAATTTTTGATGTGAAGGGGACAGAGAACTGCTGGGTTTGTGCTTCATCTGCACACACTGGCACAGATGTGTTGCAATTCCTCTTTTTTTATCTTTAAGAAGAATGAGATAATCACAGAAGGGTTTGGGTTGAAAAGACCTTAAAGCTCATCCCATCCCAGCCCTGCCATGGGCAGGGACAGCTCCCACTGTCCCAGGCTGCTCCAGCCTGGCCTTGGGCACTGCCAGGGCTCCAGGAGTGCTCCAGCTTCTCTGGGAATTCCAGCCCAGCCAGGAATCCCTTCCCAATATCCCATTTAACCCTGCTCTCCTTCCCCCTGGAGCCATTCCCTGTGTCCTGTCTCTGCAGCTGCTCAGTTAAATCGTTGAACTAAATTCTCTCCTCAGCAGTCAACATTCAACTCCATGATAAGCAAGTGACTGGCAGAAGTCTTTGGAAGACTTCTTTTCTTCCCCACATCCCAGTTTTTTCATGGAATAGCCATTGCTGAGTTACTGCACACTGGGGAGTTGCTCAGGGAGCAGGTCCTCATCACTCAAAAGTGTTTGTGACCGAGCAACAATTGTTCTTCAAGCTGTGTGCTTTTAATTCACAAATGCATTTTATGAAAACCAAGATTTTTCAGCTATAGTTCTGAAAAAGGAGATTAAAAATAGCCAACCCTCTTTAATTGGCTGTCATTGTCTGACACCTCTCTGTGCACTTCCCTGGCCATGTTAATGTGGAGTTTTGCTCCAAGTATTGGCCTTGTTAACCTGAAAAACCAGTCACATCCTGGATTCAGCCAAAAAACTCAGTCCTGGAGTTTATCCACGCAGCACCACCCCCTTGAATATTGTACACCTAGCATCTTAATGACTATTTGTGTGGAGAAACAGAAACCATGCAGCTCACCACCTTTTTAAAAGGTGTGGTGAATTTTCATGGCAACCATTTGCATAATTTTATTTATTTCCTGTTGCTTCCATTGAGCTGCTCCCTGCTGCAAGGTGCTCCTGGGCCTGTCCTCTCCCTTCTCTGCTGCCACTTACACACTCACCAGTGTCACATTTGCACAACCATTTGTGCCACCTCTGACTCTGGCCCTGTGTACTTAACTCAGCATATTACAATTCTATAAAGCTTTAAATCCAAAGGAATGTGAGCTGGGATTTATCTATTTATCAGAAAATTAGCATTTCTAACACGGCATTTTACACAATGCTTTGAACCACACGGTGCATATTCCTTTATTTAAATAGCACCTCTGAGTCTTAATGTCTTTTTTCCAATTTGGACAGATTAGCTCAGTGGGTAAGTGGTATCCTTTTATTACTTTTATTATTATTGTGCCACACTTGGATCTTTGATAAGACAGGTGACCAGTGGGATGCTTTGTAAAGTTTTTGTAGCTGTTTATGTCTTTTTAGCTGTGCATTTTATTTACCTGTATAAATATATATACTTTTTTTTTTTTCATTTCCTACTTTACATTTCAGAATTTTTTTACAAAACTTTTTAGAAAACATTTTATTAATTATAAAAACATAGCATTTGCAGAGCATGCTAATAGACGTTTAGAAGCAAAGTTAAAGTGAATTTTCTTCTGTATCTTACTTTCTGCCTTCACTTAAGCATTCAAACACGTGATCAAAACCATGAGGGTTTGAAAGGATCTCCCAGCTGGGTTTTGCAGGATAAAAATCCAGTTTAGCAGTGGGGTTCTACCTGGTAGAGGTCATGCACTGCCGTGGCAGATTTTAGCTGAGTCTGAGAGATCCTCAGCTAAAGCCATGAAGTTTGAATATTCACAGACTGCAGAGTAGAATGTTCTCACACAGTGAATTCAAAACAATGCCGTGTTCTCAAGATCAGCTTAACATCAACATGCACAAGGAATGTAAAGAACCTTGCACCTGCATGTGGAGTACGTGTGCTCTTTCTAATTGGTTAGGATAATTGTTTACATCTTTCAGCCTGAGGCATGGTAGTTTGGGAATTCTATCCCATGGAGTTTTGTTTCTCACAAAGTACTCTGTATGTTGGGTGTAATTTCTTAATAAAATAGCTTTTCTGCTTTTCACCTGTCTGAATTATTGGAGTCTATTCTGTGTCGTGTTGGACTCAACAGTGACAATGCACTGTCTGCATTGAAGTAGGAAATAAAATATTTAAACCAGGCCCAAAGTACCCTTCCTGTGGCTAAAGGGGCTCCAGGAGAGCTGGAGAGGGGCTGGGGACAAGGGCTGGAGGGACAGGAGCCAGGGAATGGCTTCCCACTGCCAGAGGGCAGGGATGGGTGGGAGATTGGGAAGGGATTCCTGGCTGGGCTGCAATTTCCAGATTTGCTGGGGCTGCCCCTGGAGCCCTGGCAGTGCCCAAGGCCAGGCTGGGATAACCTGGGACGGTGGGAGCTGCCCCTGCCCATGGCAGGGGTGGCACTATATGGGCTTTAAGGTTCCTTCCATGCCAAGCCTTGCTGTGATCTATGATTCCTGAAGGAGAGGAGTGATCCAGGTACTCTGATGTGTTTTGTGTTCCTCAAGGACGCTGGGATAAGGTGACACGTGGCAGCTCCCCAAACACACTGATGGTTTATGGCTGAAGTTTGGTTCTGAAACTCCACCCTCCCTATTTTATTTTTTTTTCCCCCAAGTGTCTCTCATGACTCAGCAGAGCTGGAAGATGGAGCTGACAACCCAGATGTGGTTTCTCATATCACTTCAATATCCTTTTCTCCCAAAAGGAAATGGAGTCCTGTTCCTACAGAGCAAAATTAAGCTCTGGAATGCCTTTGTGACATTAGAAATTGGATTTTAAGGGCTTCTGCAGAAAGTTTGTGGAGAAATGAGAAAAAAAAAAAAAAAAAAAAAAAAAAAAAAAAAAAAAAANAAAAAAAAAAAAAAAAAAAAAAAGGGTTCTGGTGGAAAAACGGCAGAGGAGATGCATCACCAAACAACAAACCTGTTCCAGATCAGTGATTCAGAGTGGTTTCTGAACATTGCTTGGAATGAAATAATGTAGGGAAAAAGGAAGTGAACAAAGCCCACTTCATTTATGAAGATAAGTTCTGAAACACTGCACTTTTTGCACTGTTTTTAGTTGGTTTGTGGGATGATAACCATAAAACTGTGCTGCAGAGATTTGAATATAACATGCCGTGTAAAAAAAAGAGTATATGAGAAATATGTCTTTAATCTGAGGCACAAAAATAAAATGAAGCTATGGATGAACTGTGCTAATTGCCTCTTGCAATTATGGGGATCTGACTCATTAAAGCACCAGACTGACACCAGCCGAAATCACACAGAGAAAAAGCAAACAGAACATTTGGAAGTAACTTTTGAAAAGGTTAATATTTGCTAAGGAAGGGGAATCATATCCTGAGGGGAGGATGTGCAAACTGCTCTTGGAGAGGAGAGAACTCCACTCATGGGTGGGGCCAAGTCAGAAATGTGGAGTTTGCACACCCTGGGGTAGCTGGTCCAGCTGGGTAATCCCTGGAGGAGGAGGCCAGGGATGCAGCAGGGACCCTGGGAAGCTGGAGGGAGACTGATGAAAATCACAATTTGATTTCAAAGGAGTGTGTTACAGGAGGCTTGTTTGAAGATGATCAATCCTGCCAATTCAAGGGGAAACCACTTTATTAAGCTTGACTTGAGTAAACTCTGTGTTTATAGGAGGTTTTGGTTTTATAAATATTTTATATAGAAAATCTTCTTTAGAAAGCTTTTGATAGTAAAACACGGGACCTGAAGAGTTTAGAAGGTTGGTTTGCCTGAATTTATCAACACATTTAGAATAGGTGAATTAATTTTTTAAGGAGTTGTGTGTCAGGAAGTTCCAAAATTCATCAACAGCATGTGCTGGGAAAAGGCAGGGGCAGGAAAAACTCCATCAGGAGATGCAAGCTGAGCTCTTGCAGTCAGGGGTGCTCTGGACAGAGCTTTAAAAGGAGTTGGGAAAGCTCAGTCTCCCCCAATATTCTTAAAAAGATTTTACTGTAAGGTTGAAACAAAAAAAATGGGCTGTGATAGGGTCGTTTCTCTGGGAAAGAGTAAGGGAAGCACAACAGGCACTGCAGGAAAATACCCAGCAGATCTGGGGGCATGAGAGAATACAGATACAGGAAATAATTCAATGAGAATATGGATACAGGAAACAATTTCCATTGCCTGTAAGGACAGAAACACCTGGGGGATGACTGACACCAAATATTTCTCTGCTACTGGATGCCCCAGAAAGGATCTGGCAGGTCACTGTGTATTTGTACACATTTAGCAGCCCTTTAGTAAAAGAGTTTCCACAAAAATATCATTTGGGCCATGATTCAGCACTTGAGGTAGGTGGCAAAGGGAAATAAAATACATTTTTAACCCCTGGGGGTGTCATAAAGTGTGATGTTTGTAGAAGGCATTTTGATGACGCTGGTGCATTTTGCAAAAAATATTTCTTTGCCACGAGGAAGTTCACAGGACTAAAGGAGGAGAATGTAAATAACCCAGGAGTTAGGCTGGGGTTGGAGCTCTTGAAGGAGAATCCTGCACAGAGGAGCACTGGGGGACACCACAGTCTGTGTGCTCCCAGCCTGAGAAGAAGAGGGTTCCTCCCTGCAGGGGAAAATCCTGTTTTCCCTCATTACCCAAAGTAACCAAGAGCATTCCCAAGGGATGTGTCCAGAGAAAACTTGTCTCAGTTCAAGCTGTTCTGCATCACTTTCATTTTCTGGGCAGGCCCTGCCCTCCACACTCTCAGACACACATTTAATGCACAGATCTGCAGTGCTCTCCTCCCCTCCCATCCCTCCCTGGGGTTATCAGAGAAGCTGAGGTCCTGAGGATGCAGCTGGGGGTCATTTTTGGGGCCATCTCAAATGGATTTCCATGTCCTTGCTGGGTGTGTGAGGCAGAAAGCTCTGTCCAGGGTTATGCAGGGAGAGCAGTCACTTCAGCAGTTGTACTTTATACAGATGAGGAGTCAGGGTGGCAATGCATAGGAAAAGCTTTTGGTTTTATTTATTTGATAAGAAAAATGGAGAATTCTTGCTTTTAGGTAGTTTGTGGTTAGAGGAAGGCAGTTTTGTTGTTTCAGGGTAATTAACACCCTCTCAAGATTGAGACACACCTGAAGGACATTTGCTGATGGGATTGAAAAAACGGTTGGTGTGGCCTGGAGCTTGAAATTAAAGTCATCAGAGGCAAAAGCTCCTGGGCTGGGTCAGGCTGATGCTGCTCAGCTGAGGGAGTGATGGCTGAGGAGCAGCAGCTGGGGCTGAACTTCCTGCAGTGAAATCACCTTGGGTGGTGGAATCACCATGGAAGGAGGCTCTGCTGTCTGCTCACACATCCTCCCATCAGCTCAGAGAGAGGGGATCCTGGACGGCCACCACCATCACCACCACCATCATCATCAGCATCATCAGCATCATCACCACCACCACCATCACCTCCTCCTGCTGCTTTGGGGCATCATCTGCAGCTCAGAGTAGGTGTGATGCAGCTTTTGTCTCTTTGATGGTTTTTGTGCACTGTACAGAGTCCTTGGTGTTTCTTGGCTTGGTTTTGAGGGATTTGGATCAAAGCTGTCTGGTGTTAATAATGAAGAGAGATTTGATTTGTGGTGTGGCTCTGAGTTGGTCTGAGCTTTGGGGTGAGTTTGCCCCAGTATCTTCTTTTTTTCTGGTCCATGAGGACTGAAAGGCTTTAAATTCAGGTTTTATTGTAATGAAACTGGAAAGTATTTTCAATAGAAAAAATTCCCAGTGGTTGTGAAAGGTAGAAATTATTCTTGTTGTGTCCTTAAGAGCTGCTCCTTGCTTTTAGATTTGGTTTTGGCTGAGTGGCTCTTGGAGCTGTAGTATGTTTTGTGTAGTGTTGAACAGGCTTTTTGGAAGTTTTATTTCCTTTTCCAGGTTAGTGTTGGGTTTGTTCTGTTGTGTGCCACCACCCCTTGCCCCAGCACAGTTGGCTGGCTGCTCATTGGTCCTTTCCAGAGGTTTTTCCATTATGTGTTCCTTTAAAGATTCTTATATTTCTTTTGGGCATAAGTTTGTCAATTAAGAGATTGAAATATCAAAGACTCTTTGGCTGAATTCAATGCAGAGATATGGCAAATGTTCCTACAATTAATAGAAATGTAAAGCCAGTGGCATAAATGAAACACAGAGAGCTCTGGGTATGAATCTGAAGATCCAAGGAAAAGGGGTCTCTGTAGCGAAATCAGGATTGAGTTGCAAAAAAAAAAGAAAGTAAGGAAGAAAATCTGTTATTCTAAACTGCTTTTCTCATTTTCCTGCAGTAAACTGCCTAAATGTCAATGAGTATGTTAATGTACATCTAATTTGGTTTTTCTAAATAGTACAAAAGGGATATGTGGTGAGGAATCAAATACCAGCATGAATTTATGTAGTTTCTGATGGCTTTGGAATTTGTTTGTATCAGCACTAGTTCCTACTAATTGTTTAATGGAAAAAAATGCATTTAATTCAAGTAGCTGCTGGAAAACCATGTGAAATCCTGATTTTTCCCTAATTTTGCCAAATAGGAGTAGCAGTGCTGCTTATGGTGGAAGGTAATGGTGCCATTGCCAGAATAAAGAGATTGTTCTGGAAGAGATCAACCTGCAAAAGTGTTGGGTGCAACCAAGGGCAATAAATCCGAGTCCCTTAAATTATGTGTTTGATGCTAAGAACTCCAGTTGTTGAGTTTTGGCTGGGAAAGGGGGCACAGGCCTGTGCTGCTGGAATTTGGAAAGGTTTTGGCCATGTCAGCCTCTAGTGACAAGTCAGGTTAACACATGAACTTGAAAAATTTCAGCTTTTTCTGTGGCAGTCTCCTGAATTTGGGGTCAGCTTCTATAGACTGTGGTAGGAGATGCACCTGGGCTGCTCCAACAGGATAAATCCAGAACCTCTGGTACATTCGGATCCATTTCACTGTTTTTTTTTGTGGTACTCTGCTGGGGTGGTTGAACTCTTTTCCTTTTTTTTTTTTTTTTTTTCCCTTAAAAGAAAGATGGGGAAGGGCTGTGGTAGAGCTGGCACAGAGGCACATGCCTGGGGTGGGAAAGAGCTGCTATCCCCAGCTGGGGAATTGCTGCACTACACAGAATTCGACAGCAAACAACTGATTTGCAGCAGCTGTGGATGTGGAAATAATTAAAAATGTGTTTTCTGTACCTGAATCACTTTCTGTGCGTATGAGTGGAGCTCACTCTGAGTCTTGCTGCTGTTTGTGTCTGCTGTGACCCAACTTATTTATCAGTAGCAGCAAATTGTTAGACATTCTCAGAAGTATCCTGCACAAAATGTGCCAGCTCAACTGCACTCAGAGTGGAGGAAGGAANAAAAAACACACCCAAAAAAAAAAAAAAAAAAAAAAAAAAAAAACAAAAAAAAAAAAAAAAGAAAAAAAAAAAAAAAAGCAAAGAAAAAAACCTCCTCAAAACCTGATCTGGCTGTTATGGGAGACGATTATTATAGTTCTTCACTTGCAAATTTTCCATTTGTGTTAAGTTGCTTCCCACAGTCTCTCACTGTCACATTCATTCAGAAGCCAGAATGGCATTGATGGAGTTCAGCATTTTGGCTCATTCTCCCCAGTTCTGCCTGGAGACTGGATGTACAGGATGTAACAGAAATCTTCCCCCAAAATTCTGCCCTCCCGGTTGTCCCTTTTTTTTACTTGAAAGCATTTCTTAGGCTCTCCTTCTCTTCCTTTTGTCCTAGCTCGAATATGCTTTGAAAACAAAACAAAACACTTGAAATGGCAATTTTGGAGCTTCCCCCTTGCAAAGCCCTTCCTCTTTCAGATGATTAATAAAAGAAATAAAAACCAGCTCAAAAATCCTGGTTTGAAGCTGCCCTCGCTTGTCCAGAGATGCTCTGAGGGTTGGAGCCCCTCTGCTCTGGGGATAGTCTGGGACAGCTGGAGTGTTCAGCCTGTTTAATGGAAAAATACACTTAATTCAAGGAGCTGCTGGAAAATCATGTAAAATCCTGATTTCTCCTTAGTTTTGTCAAATAGAGTAAGTGGTGTCTGCTTCTGGTGGAAGATAATGGTGCCATTGCCAGAATAAAGGGACTGTTCCAGAACAGATCAACTGTTGGAATTGAGAACTCAACTATGGAGAAGAGAAGGATTCAGGGAGACCTCAGAGCTCCTTCCAGTATTTAAGAGGGTCCAGGAGAGCTGGAGAGACATCTGGGACAAGGCATGGAGGGACAGGAGCCAGGGAATGGCTTCCCACTGCCAGAGGGCAGGGATGGGTGGGAGATTGGGAAGGGATTCCTGGCTGGGCTGCAATTCCCAGATTTGCTGTGGCTGCCCCTGGATCTCCCTGGCAGTGCCCAAGGCCAGGTTGGGATAACCTGGGACAGTGGGAGCTGCCCCTGCCCATGGCAGGGCTGGGATGGGATGAGATTTCAGGTCCAACCCAAATCAGTCTGTGCTGTCTAAAGCAACGCAGAGAGCGGCTGTATCATTTTCCCAAATTAATTATTTTTGTTTGCAGGTTATTATCCTGCTTTAGGATATCCATGTTAGGTTAAAGGGAGCGCTGTACCTGCTCTAGATGTTGTCAGTCTGGCCTTTTAGTTTAGAATTCCCACCACTGTTCCAGCCAGGACAAGGAAACTCACTCCCATTCAGTGCCTCACACCCTCCTCCCTGCCATGGTTTCCTCAGTGTTCCCCCTGCTCTGATGGAGAGGTATTTGCAGCAAGGATTGCAGTTTTCAAAAAGAAAATTAATAAAACGGGCACACTTTTTTTTTTTTTTTTTTTTTTTTTTTGAAGGCTTGTGATTTCCTCTCAACAAAACTGTCACTGAAGCTAGTAAGCACATTTAGCAGGAATGATTAGAGATGTGTGACAAATTTACAGCAAAATGCACAGCAAAACTGGGAACATTTTTCTTTTCATCAGCTCCATGAGAAGCGAGGAGGGGGAAACATGTTTTCCTCTCCCTTTCTGCCTGACAGAATACTTGAAAATTTAAGATAGGGGAATATAACTTCTGAATAATATTTCTCTTAAAGTATCAGCCAATTTTTTCAATAGAGAAAATACATTCTGGATGGCAATTGGATGCCAGTTGCCATTGCTTAACATCATTAATCAACAGGGGTGGGATATCTTGGCTTATCATAATGAAAAGGTAGAAAAAAATTGCACTTGGTTTTACAGCAATTAATAAGGCAAACTTTTTTGAATGAAGGATAAAATGTGTTTGTCTCATAATGGTCACATTTAAAATACTTAGAAGTCATGCAATGGTGTTTACATTTTGGTTCTGTACTTCTTGTGCTCACAAAAAATGATGGAAATATGTAAATATAGGAGTCTGTACTCCCATGGGAGGGACTAAACCACTTATCAACAAAATAAAGAACTTTGAGGTGTTTCTTTGCTGATTTAATCACTATCCAGCAGTCCTTCTTATTCTCTGGTTTCTAATAGAATATAGAATTTCACTTTATTTAGGTCAAGGTGTAAAAAAAATCTTGTGGTTTTTATTAGCTGATTTTTTTGAGGGTGTGGACTCTATCTACAGATTAAAAGCAGTTTCAAAGAATATTAATCTATAATATATAAACAGTGCTGAAAACAGGTAAAATTAGATCTCATAGATTCCATACAAAATCCTGAACAGAGTTAATGAAACACTGCTTCTCCCAAGCAGAGGCACATCCTGTATTGGGCTGAGATTATCAGCAGCAGAATGGAAAAAGATTAGGGGTAAAAATATGTGGAGGCCTCAAACTAAAGTAAGTTAATATTAAAATTATGTCTGGAAGTCATTTAAATCCCCCAGTAATGGTTAAGTAGAGGGAAAACAAGAGTATTTAAGTGTTAAAGGAGGATATTGGCACATTGGTTGTTGGGTGGAGGGAATGTAAAGGTGTTGGACAACTTTTGGGAAAATATAACACACACCTCCATGATCTTAGATTGTTGTTAAATACCAGACCTTCCCTGGAGTTACAATACTTTAGCTGTGCTCCAGGAAAGGCTTATCAAGAGAAAAGGAGTGCTGTGAGGAAGGGGGTTTTGGGATGATGAATGTCCCAGTTGATACTCTTGTCTGGAAATGAATTGCTCATTTTTATACTTGGATTTTTATTGAAAAATATCTCAAGTATTACAGAGGTGCTTTAAGTTAAAAATCAGGTCCTGAACATGCCAGAGCATAAAGATGATCTATGTAAGTTTTGACAGTAGAAACATGTAAATTCTGTTTCATAAAATGCCATTTTTTTTACATTTGGGGGGCAAACACTGAAGAATTGTGCCAGCATTTTGGTTTAAATCTGGATTTTTGACTACTTCCAGGGACTTAACTGTAACAGCAAAGATGGTGTGCTTTTTCTGTCAATCTGTAAATGTTGATCATACTGTGTCACCAGGAGCTTTATGATGAGAAAGTCAGGTTTTGATTTCCACAGAGGTGTGTTTAATCACATTTTTACCCACATAGGTTTATGTAGATAAGGAAAATGACATACATAATAGGAGGTGACAAAAGGAAAGGAAAAGAAAGGAAGAGGGAATTTGTGATGCACTGTATCACCATTTTGTTGGCTTGGGGAAGGGAAAGGGGCTTTGGTGTTCCTCTTCATGGAGGAATTGAAGAGATCCTCACCCCAAAGGCCACACTAAAAGGCCCCGTAAAGTTAACATGTCATGATCATCGCGTGCCCTCATCAATAATCTTCCAGCGACGTTGGGGTGTGGGATTATTTTTGACTCTGTTTCCCATCCTGAAAACCAGGGTAGTGTTCCTCATCTGCCTTGCAAGGCTGTTGTATTTACCAGGGAGTGCACGCAGAATGATTTCTGAAAGATGCTCTAGAGTGCAAAGAATTACGGCATTGTTTTTATTCATGACTTGAGCTGGGTTTTAGTTAGTTGTACGCCTTTGTATGCCGCGTGTCGGGTTTTTACAGCAACGCCTGTGTTCTCTGGGTACCTAAGCAGAGCTTTTCACTCCCAAACCGTGTCATTCAGATGCTGGATTCGTACCAAATTCACCTCCTCCGCGCATCCCAGCCGCGTTATTAATGATACTATGGTTGATTGGCGGTGCTGTGTGTTTGCTTTGCAAGGAGCTCGTTGAGAGGCTGGGCGTGTCAATAAGGTACGGGGTGTTTCCCCTGTGTTCTCAGCAAGGCTCCTGCCCGTATTCCCCTTGCACTGCCCGTATTCCCCTTGCACTGCCCGTATTCCCCTTGCACTGCTCCCAGGCGTTTTCAATTCACCAGATTGTTCACAAGTTACCTCCAACCCAGCCTTGTCATTGCAATTGGTCACACTTGCAGAGGATGCTTTTATGTGCCGTATCTGGCCCAAGTCTCACCGCGCCAGGCCGGTGCCACAGGGCACGAGGCAGCAACAAAGATCTCAAGCGTAGTTTGAAAGGTAGCACTATAAAAGAGGGGAAATAATGGCTGCAGTCCCCTGCTAGATACCCTGTTCCCACAGATCCTGCAGCCTTTCCTTAATTTCAGACCGAAGCTGAGTAGTAGGAAGGGCTGCTCTCCCCACTGATCAATCTGGCACCCTCAGCGTGGAGGAGCCCTGGCATGGTATTTCTGGAGGGAAGACACTGGGTACAGTTTCATTGTGAAAAATGTTGGAGGAGGCTCTCCCTAATCACCTTTTGGCTGACACTCCGTGGGAATTAGGATGGTGTCATGAATGGGCCTCTGGCTGTGCAGAGTTCCTGGGTTTGCTGCAGGTTCCTGGGGTGTCCTTGGACAAACCATCAAAGGTTGCTTTATCTCTTGTTGGAAGCAGCGAATTATGCTGTTCCTTAAAGGGAAACAGGGGAAAAAAAAAAGGTGAGAACAAAAAATAGGTCTGCTTTTCCTCTGTCCTTCATCTGGAAAATGCAAGTCATAATTTTCTCATAATCCTTTCCCATCTGGTTTTTAGATACTGGAATTTGTGCCTCTGCATGTTTTCATGCACTCCCTAACATAACAGTTTCTTGGTCTCAGTGACGACCATCAGGTCGTAGGGACTTTATGGTAATTTCTGTCAAGAGATGCTGTTGCACTGTCAAGTGCCTTCTGTGGGGACTTAAGGACAGTCTGTGCACCACTTCCTCCCTTGGAGTCTCCAGTTGTTATTTCCTTTTGTGGTGCCAGGTGAATTTTTGTTTTCTGTCAGCCCGGGTTGGTTCCAATAATGATTTGGTCACAAATTCACCCGTGTGAGTTTTGGCACAAAACCTGTACAAGCCTTAGCGTGGAAAGTTGCAATTCCAAGCCAAGGAATGGAATAACTGCCTTGAGGTTCCCTCTTAAATTTCTCCTTTCAGTCACTAGAACTCTGCTGAAGCTGCTTTCTTCAGATTGCAATAAATTCCCATCCCAGGAGAAAGACAGGATTTATGCTGAGCTACATGTGTGGAGAGGAGTTTTTTGGGAGTGAGAACTTTTGTAGGGATTGGAGGAGGGTGGTTGTCCTCAGGAACAGCATTTCCAGCCCCATCACTTGGGGATGTGATGTTACAGCAGATCAGTCAGTGTTGGGGGAAGTGCAGGAGGAACCAGCTCATCAGAGGTGGGGCTGCTCAGCCAGTGGGTCTGCCCTGATGCTGTTTTATGATATTTAAAGCCAGATATTGGCCTCAGATATTGTGAGAAGGATGAGTCCCTCTGCCTCTTCTCCTTTCCATGCACACACTGGTGCTGGCAGAGCTTTTAACAGAGCTCATTTGCTACCAGGAGAGGAGAAAACCTGGGTGTGCACACAGGGATGCACAGCCTCAGTCCTGCTGGGGGCAACCATAAATCATGGAATTGGTCAGGTTAAAAATGACCTCTAAGACCATCAAGTCCAACCCAGCACTGCCAAGGCTACCACTAACCCACATCTGCCTGACTTTTCTGACAGCAATTAGTGAGGCAGGACAAGTGGCTGCGCCAGGCAGAATTCCCAGGTGGGAAAGGATATTTTCAGGTGGTTCTTGAAGGTTGTGCTGTGCTGGAGCTCCAGTTTGGGGATCTGCTGGATTTGGGACTCTCGGGCTGTGGGATGCACTGGGATGAAAGGATCTCGTGCAGGAGGGATATAGGAGCAGGGGGAGGGTGATGACTCCAGGAATTTAGGAATTGGGGAGTATTGTGGAATGATTAGAGTTGGAAAAGTTCTCTGAGATCATCGAGTCCAACCATTCCCAGCAGTTCAAGGGCCATCACTGTCCCTTGTCCCCAAGTGCCACATCCACAGGGCTTGAAATCCCTGCAGGGATGGGGAATCCACCTGAGCACCCTTTCCATGAAGGAATTTTCCCAAATATCCACCCTGAGCCTCCCCTGGCCCAGCCTGAGGCCATTCCCTCTCTTCNCAGGGTCTCCCTTGCCTTGACGGAAAAATCAAAAAATAGGAAAAAAAGTGAGGGGGTAAAAAAAGTGAGGGAAGTTTAGGGAAGGCTCTGCTGCAGAGCTTTTCTCTTCTGGATCCTCCTTTTCTCCAGCCCCTTTCCCAGCTCCCTCAGCTGCTCCTGGGGCTCCAGCCCCTTCCCCAGATCTATTCTCTTCCTTGGACTCACTCCAGGCCCTCAACGTCCTTCTTGTAGTGAGGGGCCCAGAGCTAAACCCAGGATTTGAGTTGCAACCTTGAAAATTCCAGAAGTAAGCTTCACCCTGGAACTCCCAGCACAGGCCATCAGCAGGTGATGGATTTTGGGAACATTGGGGTGCCCATTGAAGTTAATAAGAGTTTTGGGTTTTCTT
>VZTR01031757.1:756413-785214 GCA_013400775.1 Chaetops frenatus | reverse complement strand
GGGTGTTCTGCTGTTAACTTTTTTTTTCTTGCAGGAAGGTTTTTATGCCTCATTAAAATGAGGGGGGGTGGTCCAGGACACCCTGGGTTGGGTGTTTGTGCTCTGCCTGAGGTGCAGTGAGAGGCTCCTTGGCTTCCCCACCCACCTGGCATTTTGTGTGTGTTTTCCTCTCTTTAACCCAGTGTTTCTATAATGAGATTAGGCCTGGACTTTTCATTGCTGCCTCTGGAGTTTCTGTGAACACGTTCTCAGATTGTAGGGATGTGCTTCCTGCAGACAGGCCCTGCTGCCCTCTCCCCTCCTGTAAAAATGAAAGGATTGAAAAATGACAATGCTGCCCGAGTCCTCGGGTTTCCTGAGGAGATACGGGATCCCATTGCAGATAATATGCAGAAGATGCTTTTTTTTTTTTTTTTTTTTTAAACGATTTGGTCAACAATGGAGAGGAAGAAAAAGTTAAATAGCAATGAGAAACTCTGCTAATTGCCCTTTGGAGGAGCAGTGCTGTAAGTGATTACATGCATGATTGAAAACCATACGTTGGCTCCAAAAACACAGCCTGACCTACCTGTATATTTTCAATAAGGAGTAATGTCTCCTATTTCTAAGAGAAACTAAATAAAAAAAATTTAAAAAAAAGACACCCCCAGCCTGCTGTTTTTAGCTATATACAAATGATAAAAGCAAAGACATCAAAGTGTGCAGCCTTTCAACTCATGCTCAATTAGAATAAAAGTTTGGTTGCTGTTTTAAACATTTCGGGCTAACTAACTGTGACAGCATCTCAGCTCTGCAAATGGGATGATTTTGGATTGACTTTTGATCTGACTGACAGTTTCTTATACACTTCAGTGCTGGTTTATGGCGTACAAGTCTGCATTTAAATCCACATGTGACTAATTAGAAACTGTTTATGGGCTGCATGTATACGTTCACACAGGAGTAAAAGGGTTATTTTCAAACTGGAGGCACGTTGTTAATGAAAGAGTTAATTTAACAAGGTGTTTGATGTGCTCTTTTTATAATGCCTGCAACAAAGGTGTAAAAAAAAATAAAAATACAAAAGAGTGTATTTAGCATAAAGAGTGAATATATATAAATATGGAAATTGTGACAATGAAAATATCTTCTAAAAATCCTCTGTAATTACTTGGCTGTTAGAAGAAAACAATGGGTTGAATTTTAGGCACATCTTAGAGAACTTTTACAGTTTATGGCTATTGTAGAAATTTCATTGTAGTTTCATTTTAAGCCTTTCTGTATAAAAGGTGACAGAAGAATGTACATTTATGCTGTCTCTTCCTCTACCTTCAGGGGAAGGGCTCCTCACACCTCATGTGGTGCAGTGGCATCTGTGCCACCAAATACAGCTGGGGAGGGGGTTTGAAAAAATCTGCAAAGAGGAGTTCCAAGATGAATACAGGCATAATAACATTTTCTTGATAAAATAATGCTTCCGTGTCACGGGAAACAGAACTGTCAGCACTCCTTTGTCGGCCTCTCCCAGGCTTAAGAAAGGGTCCTTGACAGTTTCAGCATTGCCTTTAAATATCTTATTGAAATGTAGATTAAGACTGTACATCTTATAATAGTTGGAAAGCCTTTTCATTTTAAGTCTTGTAAGAAAAGCAAGTATTAAATAAGTATTAACTTTAGCAGTAATATTTTAGCATTTTTCTCAGGTTGATCCCTGCTAGACCTAATATTTAGATTTATTTAAAGAGGCAGTAGATTACCTGCCAGTACAGTAGTAGAGCATTGTGCTTTCCTCTGAGTCTCCATAAAGTGAGATTAGCTGTGTCTTTTATTAGTACCATCATCTCTCCTGTATTTCACAAAGGTGTCCTGTGTGTGTGTGGGTGCTGCTATAATCAATGATGCCTCACTGTTCTTGGTTTAGCATTTTCAAATACTTCTACTATCAGTTTAATATTAACTTTTAAATAAAATGCTGTGGAAATCTTTTCTATAAGTAGGGCTTTGCCAGACTCTCCTGTAACTCAGAAATCCTCATTATCCTGTTCTTGTAATTTAGTGATGTGAAACACAGTTTAGTGTAGGGAGTATTTATCAGTCAGGATTCAACTTGATATGTAAACTATTTATCCACTTTGTGTAATAAACAATGATATTTTAAATCAGTTTGTGGGGCTCAGTTTCTGGGTGCTAATTTTGGACTTCTGGACTTGCAGGAAAAAACTTCAGAATATCCATTTCTGCTGTTACTGGTGGTTTGTTTTGACTTAGAAGAAGATTTCAATTACCTACAATAATTAATCATTTGTGTACCTTGTGTTTGTAGATGTAAATCTCCACCAGAACCCTAAAATAATTACCCAGGTCACGGAAACTTTGCCTTCAAGGTACTGACCTGGATGTTACAGGTAGCCTTGTTATTATCTTTATTTCTTATATAACCTTAATTTCTTTTATTTATATATCATTTACATAATGTATGTAATGGACTTGATTTTTTGCAAAGCTTGGCTATCAGAAGGATAAATTCCAACTGCACAAATGTGATATAGAAAGCTAATTGAAAGCCAATAAACACACAGTTTATACACTCTGACCTTTCAGAATGAGTCCCTGCTTTATACGAGTGCAAGAAATACTGGGCTGTGATGGCACTTGGGCAGTTCATACTTTCTGAATATATAGAAATAAATATTTGAATACAGACAAGGAAATATGAGCCTCAGCTCACACGAGATGGGAACTGGACAGCAGAAGAAAATGATTCATGAATGAAAAGAGAGAGAGACTGAGCAGAGCAGTAACTGGATTCCAAAGAATATTAAAATACTCCAAGGGAATTTCTCAGTCCTGTGGTGGCAGTTCAGACCCCAGATGGTCAATTCATAAAATTCTGTAATTGTCTGGAAGATTCTGCTGGGTGTTTTCATGGTCTTTGAAAATCCCAAGGTGTTTAAATATTCCAGAAGTTCCTTGGTTTTTTTTCTTCTGGGTGTTTGGGTGAGTTTTAATATGAGAACTCCCCTTGAGTTGGGTATTTGGACTTGGATTCTGTGATTCTCTCAGGAGCAGAAGGAAGAAAAGTTCTGCTGGAATTTTTAGTGGCCAAGTTAAAATTCCTCAAAGATGCAAAGACTGGAAAGGATCTGTTTTATTTTAATTGCTGGAATATCTGTCTCAGGGCTTTGGGTGTGAGCAGTGTTAATGTTGAAGAAAATAAGGAAGTATCTTCACAGAGCAGTTCTGGAGATGTTTACTGAACACCAAACTTATCAACTGAAAATTTCTGTGATATTTTTTCTTATTCTCTTTTCCTGTGTCCCCATTTCTTTTTTCTACAAAACCGTAGCCTTCCATTCTTCTTGTGCGAAAATATTACAAACAAAATATTAATTTTTTTTTTTTATTTCACAGGGATTTGCTTGCTTTGGACAGGAAGCAAAGATATAACAATAAGATACTGTGTTTTGGCTAAATTTCCTACTTCTGGGAAAAATAACCTAGAGTGGGATATTTCACTGTTTTAAAGCTGTTGTGAATGAGCTACTGGGTCTTCAGAGAACTTTGTCGTGACTGAAGAGCACAGTTTTATGTAACTGATTTAAAATGATGGGGAGAGCATAATCTCGCATGTCCTTAGTGGTGTAGCTGTGTGCAGCCCTCTGGTAGGGATTTCTAAACCAAAGGATAAGGCAGTTTTATGCACAGGAATGAGAGGAATGTTCAGCTCCACGGTTTGCAGGAATTCATGGTGGAGTTTGTTTGGGATTTTTTATTTTTTCTCCCTTCAGCCTTGAAATGCACGTTCAGCTTTTCATTTAAAATGGTGTAGCTCTGGAATAGCACCAATAAAATCACTGTCCTTGCTCTGAATTTAGACCCAGCGATATGAGGAAGGACTTTGTCCTCCTGACCACGCTTTGAGGTTCAAATAAAGCTGAAATGTTGAAATGAAGCACGCACAGAAATGCAGTGTTGTGGTTGATATCGAGCCAAAACCATGAAATATAATTGAATTTCCCATAGTTTTGATAAAAAAACATAAACGGTTCCAAGTTCTCTCAACTTGAGTCCAGAGATTTCCGGCAGTGAGAGGTGAGGAATTCTTGAAAAACTTGGGGAATTCAGAAAATTTTTGATGAATGTGGACTGAGGTTTGTGTTTAATTACGGAATCCAAACCCAAGAAAATTTTGTTGTCTTTTCAGTTATGTAATGAAAGTTGTCCCAGGTCTCGACAGAGCTGCTCATTTCTGATGGATCCTGATGAATTCTGCTGTGATTTTTTTACATTTTATTACAAGTTCTGCACTAAGTGTGGCCAGAAATGCTTTGGGGTAGTTACTAAAATAGGAAGTTACTCAGAAGCATGATTAAGATGCCTATTTTAAGAAAGTTGTTTGATTTTCTGTTTGGTGAGACAGAGCCTTCCAGTTCTTCATCTACCCTGCTGAAATTTGGGGGTCTGGGTCTGTTTTTTCCTCAAAACAACATGATCACTTTATATAAATATTAAGCATTAATTTTCTGGTGAGGCAGGTGGGAATATTCAAGAAAACAAACTCACCAATAATAATGATTGGATAAAAGTAAGGATTTTTTGGTAGTCCTTTAACATTTTTTTGTGTGCTCTTGTGCTCCCTCTACTGACTTTCCACCTGGGAATGACAGAGAAGTGCTGAAACAGATAATTTCCTGACACCATCATTGGGAAATATACTTTTTTTTTTTAAAGAAAAAACCTACATTTTTTCGAACTTACACTCTAGTTCTTGCAGTTTGGGAAACATAAAAGGGAAAATAAATTGGTGTTTGCAGATCAAGGAGAAAAATATCCTCTTTTTTTCTGATATTGGGGAGAATTTGAAAACAATGAGGAGACAATAAAGCAAGAGACACTAATAGATGATTTTATGAGATGTGATGGAGAGATAAAGGATTATAGAATATAGAGAACATTGAAGTCATTGGAAGAAATCTACATACATCTGTCATTTATTACCTCTATTCAGTCCTGTGAAACCCCAGGAAATTCTTCAGAGGAAGTTATTGAAATCCAGAGTGAAATTTAGATTCGGAAATCTGGAAATTTTTCATTGCAGCAACAGAAACCCTTAGAATTCATAACAAATTAAGACTAAAATTAAGGCCTCTTAACTTTTTTAGACCTGAGCTGCTTTCAGTCAATGAAAATGTTGTGTAAAAAAAGGGAGGCATCCACCAAAGGCATCTTAGCTGAGTAGGGTTTTGATATTTACCTGATTTGGGCTAAAGTGTTAAAGGGCTTTATATTTTAACTCTTGAGTGAGCCTTGGGGACATTAGAAAGTGACTTCAGTCCAAATTTACTTGTGAGTTAAAAAAAGTCAATAGTTTGAAGAATAAGCTGCTTGATCTGCTTGGGGTTTTTTTGTTCACCCTCATGTGATTTTGGTGTATTTTTCCTCAGATTGGTGATGAGATGAATTCTGAGAATAATAACAACTTGCATGTGGGGATGGGAAATCTGTCCTTGGACTCTTGGTGGTGCATTCCATCTGCAGAAACCTGAAATTGTCGTGTGTTTTGCTGTTATTTCATGGGTGAATTTTGGCCACAGGTAGCTATTTAATGAGGAGCTCCTCTGGTGGTGATGTGCTCCATCCACGTTCCCATGTGCTGCAATTCAAAGGGCACACAAATCAGCTGGTTTGGGCAGCTGAATCAAGTTCTACATTTCTACATTTTAATGAAATAAATTAATACCTAGAGGCATCTTTTGATGAGCATTGACTTTTGAGGGGTTTAGGAATTACCAGCTGGGACACAGATACCTTGTTAGGTAAGGAAACATCACCAGTGTGTGAGAGATCAACCACTGAATTCTGTTGCTGTGTTTTGGGGTGGTTTTTTTACTATTTTTTTGATGTTTAGATTCTTTATATTTTAGCTCTTTCTGATGATTCATTTTTCCCATTGTTTTATGGGAATTCTGGCACTCCAGCACCAGGTCAAAATATTTTTATTTCCGAATCAACCCAGAAAGTCAAGTGATGAAAATACATATCTGTAAGGCTGGCAGTAACCACAAGATGTACAATTATGGACTCCTGTCCTACTGCATTAATAGAAATGTTAAAATATCCTTAATGTGATTTTGGAATAAAATTTTAATATATATATATATATAAAATAGAAGTATATGAGGCTTCTTAATGACTTTGACATTAAATGGAGTTTTACTAGAGGATTTTAAAATGCTCAGGATGCTCCTGGCAACTCCAAAATATTTTCTCTTCAAAGACTGAAGCTGGGTAATGCTAATGTCAGGTACAAAAAATGTGAGGCACTGAATCCAATAAATTCTCCAGGTTGATTTTTCTAATGGGATTATGTAACAAATCTCTCTCTTCCCTATCCCTGCCATGCTGGGGCTGGAGAACAGAGAAGGGACCACCCTGGGTGATTCTCCTCCTTCAGCCAGAGGTGAAAATTCACTGCAGATGCTGGGCTGAAGTCACGTGCAGTGACCAGCCTGAAGTGCGAATCTGTCACTTGCTGAACAATTTGTCATACAAAAGTCATCCCAGATTGCTTTTCCCTTTTACCAATTCTCCCAAAAACATTAGTAATAATCTGTGGTGGGTTCCAGGACCCCAAGATTCACAAATGCATATTTCAATATAATTTTGTCAACTAAGCACAATTTTCTTAAATTCAAAATACTAAGATTCTCAGAAAATTAATATTTTATGGAAATATTTAATTTTTAGATTTATTGCATTAAGATTTGTGGATCTACTGCCTAGTTTTGACCTGAACTAGGGTGAGCTGTAGGGACCATAAAGTACTTTTCTAATTTTTCCTACTTTTGATGTGAAACACCAGTAAGTAAGCAATCTTTAGATAGAAAAAAAAAAAATAAATAAAAAGGAGAAAAATTGTCATTGAAATGCAAAACTAAAGTGTTTGTGTTTCAAACAACTCATCTGGGATCCGATAATTTATGCACCAACATTTTATTGAAATAGTAACTCAATGTGGAATACCTGAGCTAGTTTTCAGGTGGATCAGGAGTTCTTTATTTTCATCCTTGACCCTTATTTTTATTTGCAGTGCATTTCAGGTTTCTTTTTGTTTGCAACTTGAAAATGGTGCTGAATTACTTTCATAAGCTGCTGGCTACCATTGATTGTTGTTTGGAGCTACCTCAGGTGCAATTTTCTGTCTCTTCCCATGGATGACTGATCCACCTACAGGAAGAGCTGGGAGCTGATTCATCCTTTAGTACTATACCAAGCACAGGCTTGAGTTTAAGATTTATCTAATTAATAAAAAAAACAAGAAGAAAACTTCTGCCCAGGGCCCTGAGATCTTCAGCATCGTTTGTCTTTGCTGCTTTTCTTTGTCCTCTCTCAGTGGGATGTAGAGAGGTATAAAAAGAAAGGGTAACAAAAATATATTGGCTAAGATTTGGGTCCACTTTCAGGAATAGGTCGAGATAAATTTCTCTCCATGTTAGATGCTGCAGATGAGATTTTCCTCCTCGTTGCACTTGGCTTTATGTGAATGTAGCTAAGAAATCTCTCAAATTTCCTCTCTCCTGGAAGAATATATTTAATTACAATTGTCAGAACGGTTTGTGATGATGCTGTTTGCTCAGGTAGAGTTACATTTGTTTTGACTCCTGTATATTTAGTTTTGGGAGTATTAAAGCAGCAGCCGAGGGATTCTTTATTATTACTCCCTGTGATAATGCCCTTTCTGTCTCGTAAATAATAATAAAAAGTGAGTCATCGATACTTTGCAGCTTCTTAGCTACAAGGTGCCTGTAAGAGGAGTCAGTGCATTGCCTCGAGGGAGTAGATTAAAGGGAAAATGAGTGTGTTTCTGCTTACTTTCTTGGCTCATTGCTTTATGGATATGTGGGATCTAAGGAATAAATGGTGGTCAGAAGAGAACAAACACATTTATTAGAGCAGTTAGAAAAAAGGCACAGTTTTGCTGTTTGCCAAGGTCCTCCTGAGCAGCACGTTTGGCAGCTACCAAATGACACGGCCTGCACAGAGCCGAGTTTGACGAAGCCTCTGGGATGTGTTAAAAAGTAAACCAGAGCAAATCACGGACTGGAAAGCATAACTCAATCAAGGAAAAATGTATGATTAAGGGCGACATGGGCAAGGAAAGCTTTGCCAGAGCTCAGGGTAAATATTTGTATCAGTGTGAAGTGAAAGCTTCACGTCGCTGATGTCAAGCAGCTGGAATTTTCATTGTTTATAAACTTTTGTTGTTACAGTTGGATTTTGGCAGAAAAGGTACCAAAGAGGGAACCGTTTCCCAGCAAGAAAGTTTGAGTTTTGATAGAACAGCTTGAGCAGATAGGAACCTAAAGATGCAAAAATTTCTGGGACTTTTTTAAAAATAGCATCTCGTGTCACCACCAGTTGCCTTGTGATGTGCAGTTGATTCGTCCTGCAGGAGTTTTTTTGTGTGTTTTGTGGACAAAAAACCAAGGCTGACCACCAGCCTCCTCTCACGAAGGAGACCAGAAACAGTCAAATTGAGATTTAAATACTTGCTTTAATAATTACAGCTTTACCTTGTTCAGAGTCCAGAGTTCATTTATCTTCAGAGAACATTGCCAGTGTGAGTCAAATATTTTAATGAGAGAAATATGACCTACTTGGGGATTCAAGCCAATTTTTGGGTTCTGTCCAGGAGCCTTAAGATAAACTAATATGCCTTTTTTCCCCCACCCCTTACCCTCAATGCACTTAAGCTGCAGCTATGGGCTTGTGTTGCTATATTTTTCACCTTGTTTTATTCTGCAAGAATGTTTTGAGGATTTTAGGGCTGATCTCTGACAATATCAATCTTGGGATAGAATTTTTTTTTCCTACATGAAGCACAAGGTTGGTTTTGGTTATTGTTGTCTAGGTTGGGTCCATCCTTGTAACACAGGAAGGAAGTGACTTACACAAAATTGAGTCACTGTGGGTGAATGTTTTTAATGCTGGGGGTTCTTGTGATGCTGCTCATGGTCTGGGTTTTAATCCCTAAAGTTTGCTGTGGTGTTTAGCCTTGTCTGGAGGTGAATTTACAGCTGAGCAACAGGTTCCTCCAAAGAAGAAGAGAGAAACCAAGGTATTTAAAGGCCCATTGGGAGAAAAACAATAAAATAGAAACCAAATGTTTTTTGGGTGAAAAGGCTGAGATTGGCTGGTGATTAGATTGCCAAGTACTGGCTTACTGAGCTTTAAAGGAACCTGGGCTCTGCTGAGGAGTTGGGTGTGTGTATGAAGTGTACTTGTTTTGTTACATATATGAAGACANAGGGGCTACCCCTGCCAGTGAGAAACAGAGCTCTGCAAGAACCTAACAACATTACCCAGCTGCACTAAGAATAGAAATCAAGCCCCTGCTGGTATAATTAAGAAATCTTCACTTCCAGTCCCTGGGCTTTAGAGACCTGGATCACTAACTAATTCCAATTTAGAGAGCTTTTTTGATAAGAGCTTTTGTAAACTAGGAAATAAGCTGAGAATGAAAACTTTTCAGTGCAAGTATTTTAGCTGTGCACTCAGCCTGTTCAGTGTTATTTAATGTTTGGTCTGTCCTGGAGGGAAATCAGATATATCAGCATTGAATTGAAGAAATACAGCACACTCATGCTCCTAAGGGTTTTGTAAAAAAAAAAAAAAAAAAAGGTGGCACTCATCCACAGTCTTGGATCTTACATTTGGAAGAAAGCAGCAATTTCATTCATAAATGTAGGGCCTGGCCATGCAGCCTCATGGCAAAGTAACCTCCTGTGAGTCCTGGCTGCTTGGAGCTCTGGGTGATGTAGAGGTAGAAATCCAGGCTGGGTACAGATTTTAATTTTTTTTAAATTAATTTGAATTTTTTTTTCTCCTTTTTCTTATAACAGGAACTTCATAGCTGATTCTGGTCACGTTTGTACTGGTGTGGGATCTGTGGCAGGGAGTTACTCTGGTTGACAGTGATGAGAAGGATCAATGTCACCTGTTCTTTTATTCTCCAAATAATATTTAATATGTATTTATCAATATATCCTCTCCACAAATGGGAAGCATTTGTCAAGGATGAAAATCATCAGAAGCTTGACTGAACATCATCTACCTTTTTTTATGTACAAGTAGTTCCTCTTGCTTTGTTTTCATTGTAACTTCTAGTCTGTTCAACTCATTCTTGTTTCAGTTTTTATTAATTTCCTTTATTCCTCACCAGCTGGCCACTCCTCCTCCTGCAGTTCCTTTGAAGCAGCAGGCAAATTTGGTGCTACTTCTGTGCAATTCAAACCTCGTAACCCACACAGTGCAGGAGGTTTTAAAGACACTGGTGAGATCACCCACCCACTCATTACTTATTATTATTTTATGTATCATGGTGTAACAGGTCAAATATCTGCCTCGTAAAATTGTGCACGGAGAGGGAAGTGCTGCACAGGAGATGGAACAGAGTATTCCATTTCCAGTTCTCCTCTTGGCATCCAAATCACTCAGTCTTTCCTACTTGGCTTTGTCACCTAGGATGCAAGAATTATAAACCCCTCTGTCATTTGGGAGTTATGTAAATTTTGGACATATTGGACCATAAAGTGAGATAATAATAATAATAATGTTCGTTAGAAATTCTCCCAAGAGCTGGAGAGTGTTGGAATTCCTTGTCAGCTCTTTCCCATATGTTGAGGGAGGACAGGAGGGTTTTTCACAGAATCCCAGGGTGGGTCAGGCTGGAAGGGACCAGAGAGGGTCACTGGTGCCACCTCTGTGTCCAGCAGGGCCATCCCAGAGCAGAGGCCCAGGGGTGTGTCCAGGTGGCTCTGGGGTATCCCTGGAGAATGTTCAGGGCTTGGGCACTGCACAGGGAAGTTCTCCCTCCTGGCACAGGGGCTTGGGTGGGCCTGAATTGTCAGAAAGGAACACAGTGTGCCCAAAATACCTGTTTATTCTATTTGTGCGTTTTCCTGTCACGTAAGAAGCAGAGCTCCTTGTATAAGGTGCAGGAGATGCCAGGAGACCACGGAGCTGTTCAGGTTGGAAAAGATCCTTGGACCCAACCATCAAGATCAGTGAAGGAGCTGCCCAGAAGCTGGACCACACCTGTCAATATTCCAATCCCTTCTGGGTGTGGTGGAGGTGAATTTTGGCTGCAGCTCTGTCCTGTTTGCCCAGTTGGTGGCATTTCCTCCCCATGGATGGTGAGGGGAGGCTGGCCTTGTACTGCTGACCTGCCCAGCCAAACTTCTCAAGGACAATGGTTGTGCATCCAGCTTTTTTTAAGGGATTTCCATCTCCTTCCTGGGAATGTTACATCCCAGGTGATGGGGTAGGAGGGGCCCCGTGGGCATCAACGTCAAAGCCTGAATTTGTGTCCAAGGTATTTTTTTTTTTAAGTTGAAAATAGGAATATTTTCCTTGAAGCTTTCAGAGGCTGGCTGCTGCTTTTAAAAGTTGAAACCCCAATCATGTTTGAAGCTTGATTTAATTTGATTTTTTTTTTTTAAAGGAGGGCAAGGGTACAATTTAGACAAACATTTTATATATATATATTTTTTTTTTTCCCCTGGAATGATGAAACTACTGCACTGCAATCAAGCTGCAATAAAAATGTGAAATACTGTCAGACGATATGAAGCTGGTGCAAATGAAAGCCAGTGATAGAGACGGAATCCTAAAATAAATTCCAGGAAAAAGCAGGCTATTTACTTTCAAAATACAGAAAATAAACTAACCTTAAAAGTACTGTGACAATTCAACAGCTTTGGCTGTGTACAAATTCAGCTGAAACAGAAATGCAGATCCCTTCTGCAGTGAAAATAATAGTTAAAAAAATTAGAGATGATAAAAATTTTTTAAAAATGAAAATATTCGGGAGCAAGCAGTGGAGGGAAGCCGGGGCCGGAGTCAGCTTTGCAAAGGGGACTGTAGGTGGAGCTCGGATCTGCGATTCCTCTCTCGGGCTCCACAATGAAGCAATTGTCTCCCCGTCTCTGCTCGGCGATCCCTCCTTCCCCCCGCGGTGCTTTTTTATTTATTTATTTATTTTTGGTGGCACGCTGTGTTTATTTTAACGCGCACCTTTGTGCGAGGGCTGTCTCGGAGCCGTCGGATCCCCCGTGGATGCGCTGCCTTATTCCCATGGCACCCGCGGGCTGTGCGGAGCCAAAAAAGCCTTCCCGGGAACACCTAATCCTTGGGCTGCCTCCAAGGAGCACAATCTCGGCACAACCGGCACGGGCCCGCCTGGGACACTCCAGGGCTTTTTAGGTGTGTCCCCTCTGAAGTCAGCCCCAGCCAAGCATGAGGCAAATGTGCCCAGACCAAAGAAAATAAATTATCCGGGCTCCGATTTGCAGCAGTTATGGAGTATTAAATCGCACATCTGAAGAATTGGCTCGGGATTTTTTTTTTTTTTTTTTTTTTTTTTTTTTTTTTTTTTTTTTTTTTTTTTTTTTTTTTTTTTTTTTTTTTTTTTTTTTTTTTTTTACCCTTCGGAGCCCTCGCCGAGGGTTCCTGCGGCTGCTCCCGGAGGGGATGGAGCTGCCCGCGTTCCGAGGGCACCTGGATGCTTGGTCACAGGGCTGGAGCGCTGATTGAAATGCGTGTCGTAATTACTCGTCAACGCAAAAAAAACCCAAAAAACAAACAAAAAAAAAACCCCAAACAAAAACAAAAACAAACAAACAAAAAAAAAACCCCAAACAAAAACAAAAACAAACAAACAAAAAAAAAACCCCAAACAAAAACAAAAACAAACAAACAAACAAAACCAAAAAAAAACCCAAAAAAAGGGAGAGTTGGAACCGCGTGGGAGGGAGAGCTTGGTGCCTGTGCAAAACTTGGGGCGGGGGGGGATGAAGGAGCAGCTCTGGTGTTGCCCCGTCTCAGGCGCATCCCGAGGAAGCCCCGAGTGCCACCAAACTTTTAGAGAAAAGTATCAAGTTTTAGCCTCTGTTTTGGAGCCACGAGTGCAACTTCCAGCGCGACATTAGCAGGCACTCCAGCACGATTACCACGGCCTCTGGAGTCTGGAGCTTGCCTCTTCACTCAGCTTTGGGGAAGTGCTCCTGAGCCACTGCCATCCTGCTGAATTTCTTGCTGAAAAGGCATCGGCTCTCAGTAAGAGATACTAAAAGTACAGCCAGCCCTTCCTCCCTCAAGTATTTCTGGTTCCCCACAACCGTCTGTAACATCAGATATCTGGTACGTTGTGTTGCTGAAACTTAGAAGTGTAAACCCCACACTGGAAAAACAAACAGCTGATTTTTTATTTTTTGTTTGTTTGTTTGTTTTGTTCCAAGAGGATTTTTAAAGGTATTTTCTTAAGCAAATAATTAGCCCATGGAAGTGATAGTGGTAAACAAATAGACAATTATTCAGAAGGAGGCTTTGGGCTTGTTCCTCCCCTGTTATTGCACTAATTAAGGATTGTGGTCTTCTTGCAAACCAATCTGAAACTGAGTTTTCTATTAACTTCAGGAAGCTGCTTTGTCAGTGAGTTCACTGAAGTTGATGCACCCTTGCTGCTGTCTCCTGGCACATACAATTTTCCATGGCTAAAAATCAGTGTTTGCAATCATTACACGCTTTTTTTTTTTTTTTTTTTTTTTTTTTTTTTCTTTTTTTTTTTAATCTCGGAAAAGACCTGATCCTCAGAAGGGTGAAAAGCAATATTTTGCCAGCATGAAAAGAAAAAAAGAAAATATGGGAGATAGCATTTAAACTTCAAAGGCCTTGCTGGGGCCATGGGTGGCAGTGTGGTGGCCCTGACCCAGAAGGGACACACCGTGGGGCTCATGGATCATGGGGCTCCACACAGGAGCTGGAAACGGAGCGAAAGGGACACCTAAAAAATTTGGAGGTCACTTCCAAGGGCCTGTGGAATTCTGTGGCCCAGTAACCTCTGTGGCAGGATGGAAATGACAATGACCCTGCGAGATTTTGGGCTTGCAAAAGGCCCTGTGTATCATTAAACTGCTTTTCTGCCTTATGCACCTCTTAGAGATGACATGTTTACGTGGCTTGGATTACAGATGAATATCTCTCTGGCCTGAGAGTGTCTTTCCAAACTCCCTTATTTCTCATTTCCCGTCCTCAATGACATAATAGATTTAAAGTGCAAGGTAATTTTCCACCTCTGTATTTTTAGAGAGGTTTTCACTGAAGAATAGACCTAGTGTCTGAGGGGGAGGCAGCTGTAAGCATCAGTAAAAGATGTAAGTTCTAAAAGATAAGGCATGGAGGAGGTATAAATACTATTTCTGTGTATATTGAAAATGGCTTCAAAAGTGAGTATTTTTCTTTTATAGTAGTAGTCTCCTTAAAGTCTGCTCTAGTAGGGAATGAATCAGGATGTGTGCCTGTGTGTGTAGGGGGTTTCCTTTTTTTATTTTTTTAGGGATCGCTTATTTTTTGATGCTCCTTTCAGTAGTGTTACAGTTTTCCAAGAGTTTCCAAAAACAACTTACTGGATTGAGTATTCTAAGCACTTTTTTTTCCCCTGACTGATATGTAGCACTGAAATTCATGTAAAATAGCAATATTTGAAAGTAAAGAAAGGAAAGTACAGCAGTGGAGTTAATACCATGAAAAAAGTGTCTCTTCTACCTGCACAAGCAAATGGGCAGCAAGAATAAATGACTGGTGTAATGACATTACAAGTAGTCTTAAAAGCTTTTTGTCTAAAACTTGGAAAAGAAATTATCCTTTGGTGATTTTTGAGGCACATGGGTTTTTATTAATAACTTTCAGCCCAGTTTCTCCTGGCTCTCTTTGGACCAGGTTGTAGGAGGCTGCTTTACCTGAGCAACCCCTACACAATCTTTTTTTTCCTGGGGTATCAAGGAGGTTTTGGGTCAGTGTGGGAGCTCAGTGCTCAGCCAGTGTTCTCAGGGTGGCTGGGGGGCTGCCCAATGCCAGATTTGTGAGGGGGACACAAATCTGGTGCTATTTTGTTTAGTTCAGCAGTCCAGGATAACATACACATCAAAGCCAGCTCCTTGTTTGTATCCCTAACCCCACCAAATTGCAACTCACTCTTAAAGACCCAGAAAGTGCAGGAATTCTGACTTGTTATACTTTGTTGGAGAAAGCTCTGCTTGCTGGGAGCAATTTGTGTCACACAGTCACGGCCCCTTTGCTCTCACCTGGAGATCAGGTGAGAAGGTCATTGATAGCTGACACTGCTGACATCACAAATATGGCAGTGGAGCCATCATTGCTTTTAGGATCAAACACAAGGCATTTCTGGAATGCCTGAAAANTTGGGAAATGTGGAACAGAGCTCTATGCAAGGGCCTTAATGCGGATTAGAACACCCCAAAGCATTTTGGCACGTTTGGGGCTGAGCCAGAACATCACTGGGATGAGGCCAGATGAGAAAGCTGGATGTGTAGAGTCTCTTCCCAGCATCCCTAGTTTGGTGTTGTTTAGGTGGCTGGATTAGTTCCAGCTCTGGGGCAAGCTGGTATTCCCACCTTCTGCTGTGAGGACCTGGAACATGCGGATTTTCTACCTTCCATGTTTAAGAGACTCAGGAGATTTTCTGAAGCTTTCCTAAGCTCCACTGCTTGAACCTAATGAAGCTCTCCTGTTGAATTTAGAGTCAAGTGGAAAGTGCAAAATCTGGATTGGGATCAAGGAAATGCAAGGAACACTTGAACTGGGAGGTAAGGGGTAAGGTGCCTCCTGTGACTGATGAGATCCAAAACAGCACTGAGGATATTCTCTCTCCTGTTCTAAGAAACCAGATCCTAGTGGTTTCTTTGCTCTGCTCCCTGTGTAAAGTAGCTATGAGGAAAATTACAGATAAGTCTCAGCCAGAAAATCCATCTGGTATGAGAAGAAGGGGCCAAAGAACAGCTCTTTGAACACTTGAGGCTGCCTTCTGTCTTGACTAAACTGTCTCCTGCCCAGTGGTGGAGTCTCTCATTCCCTTGGACTCTTCTCATCAGTTTTATTTTGCATGTGGGTAGTGAAGGTGCTGTAGTAAAACCTGTCTTCAAATTTTGAGGGATTTTGCACAGTATTTCTTGCCCTTGCAGAGGTGTCCTGCTGCTCATTTCCCTCCCCAAGGTTCTCTGGGATCAAGTTTTGTGTCAGGGACCATTGGTATCAGATTCTGGGGGCCAGGGGAGGCTCCTTGGCAGGTCTGTTCTTACAGCTGGTGCTTTTGTCCACAGTTCATTCCAAATTTTTTTTCCCCAAAAAAATTTAATAGTCACTTTGATTCACAGTTTTCAGCCAAAGTTAAAACAGGAGAAAGCAGGGGATTTTGCTGAATTTTGTGTTCAGACTGTAAGAAAAAAATATGAGAAGTTACTTAGAGTGGAGAGATTGTTTTGAAACTCTAAAGCTGAAGTGTTTCTTTCTTGCTCAGTAGATCATTTTCAGTTCGTGTGCATTTATTTAAAGACAGGTTCACACTTGCAAAGTCTGCATGTCCTTTTTCCTGAACAAAGCAAGGTATGGCTGAGCTATTTCCCACCTCTAGCCTGTGGCTTTAGCTGAAATACTGGCAGGGGTTGGAGCAGAGCAAGCAGAGAGGGACCTGATCCCTTCTGGGACATGGTCAGCTCAGGAGCCTCCTGCAGCCTCTCCAGCCCCTTCCCTGCCAGCAGGGCTGTGTTGGATGGATCCCCAAGCCTGGGCTGACAGCAGTGTGGAGTTCCAGGTGGGAATGTAAAAGTGACTTACTTCCCAAGCACACACTCTGCAGTGGCAGTCACCTCCAATTAAATAGTTACAAGAAGTTGCTTTCAGGCAGTTTCAGGGCAGCAAGAAAGAAACTTGCTCAAAGGTAGGATCAGGCACAGCTGCAACAACATCTCCCTGAGGGCATCTAATGAGCATGGAGTAGAAGTTGAGGGATGTGTCTGCAGAGGTCTAAACCTCTCTTTTAGCTTTGCTGTGACTCATTTTGTAATGAGATTATTCCAATTCTTATATGGCCACTAGTGCATGCACATGTTGCTGTAGGATCATCTCCATGATTTTTCTTCTATTATTTTCTGTCTTCTTTGCAGAGAAAAGACCTTGCACTGGTGTCACCCAGAAGGTGGTGATTATTATTCTCCAGATGGTCTTTTTGCTGTGTGGCTGATGAAGCCAGGGCTGCCAAGGCAGTTGGGTGTTGGAGACCCCACACCTGTGTTTGGGAAGGCTGAGAGGACTGGGTTTGTTCAGCCTGGAAAAGAGAAGCTTTGGGGTAAATGAGTTGTGACCTTCCAGTCTGTGAAGGAGCCAACAAGAAAGATGGAGAGAGATTATTTACAGAGATATGGAGTGCCAGGACATGGGGAATGGCTTCCAACTGAGAACAGGTTTAGATTTAGAAAAATTCCTCCCTGTGAGGCCCTGGCACAGGGTGGCCAGAGAAGCTGTGGCTGCTCCTGGATCCCTGGAAGTGTCCAAGGCCAGGTTGGACAGGGCTTGGAGCAGCCTGGGATAGTGGGAGGTGCTCCTGGCCACGGCAGGGGGTGGGATGGGATGATATTTAAGGTCCCTTCCAACCCAAACCATCCAGGGATTCTGTGATATAGATGGTGCCAGCTATAGGAAATGCAGCTGGAATCTGCAGTGCTGGCCTCAATCTGAGCATGTATCTCTGTAACTGTGAGTAGAACCATAGAATCCCAGAGTGGTTTGGGTTAGAAGGAACCCGAAAGCTCATATTTTTCTCATCAACCCCTCTGCTGCAGGCAGGGACACCTTCCACTACATCAGGCTGCTCAAAACCCCATCCAACCTGGCCCTGAACACTCCCAGGGATGGGCCAGCCACAGCTTCTCTGGGATCCCCATTTCAGCACCTCACCAAGAGGAGGAACCTGTGTTCCTGATGACAGGAGGCACCAGGTCACCTGTACTGGGTGCTGTAACTGGGAATCTGGTGGGTATTTCTGCACAGACAGCGTGACACCGATGTCCTGCTCAGCACAGGGATGCATGGAGCTGCAGCAGCTCCTCCTGGGCTCAGAGCTGGCTGCAGGCAGGGTCCCAGCCCCGGGAAGGGCCCCGGGGTGTCCCTGCAGCTGCGGCCGACGGCAGCGAGGTGCGAAGGCCTCTGGTGCTGCTGGCCCTGCCCAGCTCTGCACGCTCCCTCCCTGCTGTGACAGCTCTGCTCACCCCCTGCAGCGACAGCAGGTCCTGCCTGAAACCATTGCAGAGCCACAGATGACACGGAGAATCAGGCGTCTGACATTTGCAGGGAGCTTGGAATGATTCACTGCTCTCCAAGATGTGCTGCTCGGGGAGACCCCCGCTGCTGTTGCTGTTTCTGCTGAGAGCTTGCTTTATTCTTTTCTGTCCTGGATGCTGAGGAATATTGTAGTCTTTTGGCAGATTGATTACAGGTTGACAATATCTGCTTGGCCTTTTTGGTGAGGCTGCAGCGCTGCCCTTGGTGTGAAAGTGTGCCTGGGATTTGGGTAATGGCTGTTTTGCTGGATCTGTGCTAACAGAGGAGTCATGTGAAGGCAGGCTCTGACCAGAGGAGACAGTGGATTTAGCAGCCAGAGTGAGCCAGCAAGGGGCAGGGGATAGAGATCATCATCCCTTGCATAGTTCCTGTTGCTGTTCCTTCACGTCCCTGGCCCATGGCCTATCCTTGTCCCCTGCCTCCCCTCCCTTGCCTTGTCCTCTCTGGCCTCGTGTCAGAGGCAGCAGCAGTGCTGGGCTGTGCCTGGGTAGGAGGTCTCAGGAGAGACCTGTCAGATGGGGAGTAGTGTGACCAGAGGAAAGAGGCACAGAACTGTTACTTGTGTATTTCCACACTTATTCATTGGTTTTTTTACAAATGAGAGATGGAACTGGTGTCAGAGGATGAGGCTCTGGAGAGGTTGTTTGAACCATGTAAAGGATGGGGACCTGGGGAAAGGTTTGCTGTGTGCAAACAAAACCCTTGCACTCTCTGGGAAGTATCAATAGCTGCTCTCTCTCCTCTGAGTTATTTTAATTAAGCTAATGAGCAGTTAACTTTATTTTGGGTGCTNAAGCTTTGGGGTAAATGAGTTGTGGCCTTCCAGTCTGTGAAGGAGCCAACAAGAAAGATGGAGAGAGATTATTTACAGAGATATGGAGTGCCAGGACATGGGGAATGGCTTCCAACTGAGAACAGGTTTAGATTTAGAAAAATTCCTCCCTGTGAGGCCCTGGCACAGGGTGGCCAGAGAAGCTGTGGCTGCTCCTGGATCCCTGGAAGTGTCCAAGGCCAGGTTGGACAGGGCTTGGAGCAGCCTGGGATAGTGGAAGGTGCTTCTGGCCATGGCAGGGGGTGGGATGGGATGATATTTAAGGTCCCTTCCAACCCAAACCATCCAGGGATTCTGTGATATAGATGGTGCCAGCTATAGGAAATGCAGCTGGAATCTGCAGTGCTGGCCTCAATCTGAGCATGTCTCTCTGTAACTGTGAGTAGAACCATAGAATCCCAGAGTGGTTTGGGTTAGAAGGAACCCGAAAGCTCATATTTTTCTCATCAACCCCTCTGCTGCAGGCAGGGACACCTTCCACTACATCAGGCTGCTCAAAACCCCATCCAACCTGGCCCTGAACACTCCCAGGGATGGGCCAGCCACAGCTTCTCTGGGATCCCCATTTCAGCACCTCACTAAGAGGAGGAACCTGTGTTCCTGATGACAGGAGGCACCAGGTCACCTGTACTGGGTGCTGTAACTGGGAATCTGGTGGGTATTTCTGCACAGACAGCGTGACACCGATGTCCTGCTCAGCACAGGGATGCATGGAGCTGCAGCAGCTCCTCCTGGGCTCAGAGCTGGCTGCAGGCAGGGTCCCAGCCCCGGGAAGGGCCCCGGGGTGTCCCTGCAGCTGCGGCCGATGGCAGCGAGGTGCGAAGGCCTCTGGTGCTGCTGGCCCTGCCCAGCTCTGCACGCTCCCTCCCTGCTGTGACAGCTCTGCTCACCCCCTGCAGCGACAGCAGGTCCTGCCTGAAACCATTGCAGAGCCACAGATGACACGGAGAATCAGGCGTCTGACATTTGCAGGGAGCTTGGAATGATTCACTGCTCTCCAAGATGTGCTGCTCGGGGAGACCCCCGCTGCTGTTGCTGTTTCTGCTGAGAGCTTGCTTTATTCTTTTCTGTCCTGGATGCTGAGGAATATTGTAGTCTTTTGGCAGATTGATTACAGGTTGACAATATCTGCTTGGCCTTTTTGGTGAGGCTGCAGCGCTGCCCTTGGTGTGAAAGTGTGCCTGGGATTTGGGTAATGGCTGTTTTGCTGGATCTGTGCTAACAGAGGAGTCATGTGAAGGCAGGCTCTGACCAGAGGAGACAGTGGATTTAGCAGCCAGAGTGAGCCAGCAAGGGGCAGGGGATAGAGATCATCATCCCTTGCATAGTTCCTGTTGCTGTTCCTTCACGTCCCTGGCCCATGGCCTATCCTTGTCCCCTGCCTCCCCTCCCTTGCCTTGTCCTCTCTGGCCTCGTGTCAGAGGCAGCAGCAGTGCTGGGCTGTGCCTGGGTAGGAGGTCTCAGGAGAGACCTGTCAGATGGGGAGTAGTGTGACCAGAGGAAAGAGGCACAGAACTGTTACTTGTGTATTTCCACACTTATTCATTGGTTTTTTTACAAATGAGAGATGGAACTGGTGTCAGAGGATGAGGCTCTGGAGAGGTTGTTTGAACCATGTAAAGGATGGGGACCTGGGGAAAGGTTTGCTGTGTGCAAACAAAACCCTTGCACTCTCTGGGAAGTATCAATAGCTGCTCTCTCTCCTCTGAGTTATTTTAATTAAGCTAATGAGCAGTTAACTTTATTTTGGGTGCTGTGCATCCTATTTTCATACCCATGGATCTCACCAGGCTCAAAGAACACACCAAGGACACTGAAGGTGATGTTACTCTAAGGTTCTGAACTATCTTAAAAATGCCAAGGGGACACTTTTGCTTAGTAAATTCTGCTTTTCCACCTCCTCACAAATCCAGAGGATTCAATAGCAAACATGATACCACATTGGATACCCAGGCTGTGCCACGAGAACCTGAGGGCCGTGAAATGCCAATGCATAAGTTGAGAAAGCAGGAGCTAATATTGTAATCACTGGGAGGTACCTACAGTCTGCAGTCAATGGAGTTGTTCTTCATTTGCTTTGGTGTCTTCCACAGCATTCCCCTGCCACGCTTTATTGCAAGGAAAATGGTTTTATTGACATTGGACTAAAACTATTGCCTGTTTTGAGAAGGGACTGGGGACAGGATCAGAGGTGTAATTCCTTATACTAAATTTCATGCCACAAAATTTAGTATAAGGAATTTACACAAGCAAAACAAACGCCGAGTGAAAAAACACTTGTTTTGTTCTACATTATTTTGGTTTTGTGCTGCTGGGTTTTTTTTTGGTTGGAGTTTTTGATAGGAGGAATATCAGTCATGATCAAAAAAAAAAAAAAAATCTGACTTTAATATCTACATGATTGAAATGAAGGTATATAAGGAAGTAGAGATTAATGAGATGCCACATAGAGCTGCTCTAGCCAGATGCTGGGCTTTGCTTGTCCCAAAGAAGATGTTGAGGTTTTCCACAGTGCTGGAAATCTCTGTCCTGCCTGCAGCCCATGGCTCTCCCAGGACAGAGGGCCCTGCCCAATCCCTCAGGAATCTCCATGTCTGCTGGAGTGGCACTTTTCTCAGTTGCAAACCACACTGGGTTTAAAAGCAAAACTTGTACCATATCAGGTTTTTGAGAACAGGGCTCATTTAAAAAAAGACAGAGTTTCTTTAAGGTTTCTTTAACCCCATTAACACAGCTGTTAAGAACATAACCACCAGACTGTGTTTATTTTTTGTGGGAATTCTTGGCAATCACTCAGGGGATGCTATTTCCCCCACTTATTTGCTTCTCCCTCCACTAGAGGCAGAAATTCAGCTTTTGCTCTGTTGAAGAGTCGGAGAGCTGCCATCGGGGCTCTGTGCCCAAGTCACAGGGGAGCAAAAACCATGTAGCTGCTTTGTGATAAAATGCCCAAATCAGGTGTTCCTGAGCCTTTCTTAAGCTGTTTCTTCATGACAGAATGGACAGGTTTGGTTTTTAGGATCTGAGGACTGAGATGCCTGACAGATCTGGCCTACTATTGCACTGTATAGAGTTATCACAGAATGGTTTGGGTTGGAAAGGACATTAAAGCACATCCAGTCCCACCCTCTGCCCATGGGCAGGGACACCTCCCTCTGTCCCAGCTTCCTCCAAGTCCTGTCTAACCTGGCCTTGGACACTTCCAGGGATCCAACTTCTCTGGGCACCCTGTGCCAGGCCATCCCCACCCTCACAGGGAAGGATTTCTCCTCAGTATCTGATCTAGATCTCCTCTGTTTGTTAAGATGTGTCACAAAATATTTGTTCAAACATTAACATGACCTTATCTCCCCAATTTCATTATAAGTTAAATGAGAGTTTGTTGGGTCTTTTACTGAATTTGACAGGTGATCACACGAATCTCAACTGACTGAAAGCTGTGTAAAACCCTTCCATCTATCTCTGGGGGTAAAACAGGACATGGCCAGAAAGTAAAAAAGAATAACTCTAAATCAATAAAAATCTTTCTAGTGATATTTCTATATCTAGAAGTTAATTTTCAAAATGTCTTAATACTCTACTTCACCTTGACAGCTTCATCTTTCACTGGTTTTGACTCCAGTCACTGTGCAAGCCAGAGATGAAAGCAAAGCAAAATAACTTACTTAATTTCCCCTTCTTTTAAAAGAAGTATTGTATACTGGGTAGACAATAATATTATCTTGTAAATTTATTATTTTTTCTATGAAAATATTTATTGTGCTTTTTAACATGGAAAATGACCATATTTTTTAAATTTAATGCCCAGTGTTGGCTTGGTAAGAGGAAAGAGCATAATGTAAAGATGGATAGTTGAAAAATAAACACTAAAAATATTGAATACTCTTGAACTTTTGGCACCTGAGGACAGCTTAAGAATGGGGCTAAATATGGTCTAACATCCATTACTTCCTGTTAATTCTTCTGACATCAAAGAGGGTGAAACAATCCCAATCTTATAAAAAGTGATAGAAACATTTTTCTTATGTTTATTTAAGGTCAATTCTTAGAGTTAAGTGTGTGAGGAAAATGAGCTTAACCATCAGGTTAAGTAAACCTAATCTTCAGATCAGAACTTAATGTAACTAAGGCTGAAATTGTTTTACATATGCTTGAGATAGTGAATAGAATATTATCTTTGTCCTTGGTTGGAGAAAGAACAGTGCTCTGCAAAAGGTGGGTTCTTCAGTGCTTCCTCTTCCTAATCAGGTGTTGAGGATGTTTTGCACCTTGTGCTGCTGCCTTCATTCCCAGTATGGATTTAGGCCTGCTCTGCAAGGTTAGGCTCAATTGTCTGTTGCAGGTCAGCAGTTTGAAGAACCTTAGGAAATGAGAGACTTTTAATCTTAGAGCAACAGTGATGAGTGAATGGTGCTGTTATCATCCCAAAATGACCCAGCTGAATGGGAAGCAGGGTATCCATGGACTGCTGCGTCCTGCAGGGATGGTGGCTCTTGGAATCTCGAGAGGAACAGTCTGAGATGTGCAAATGGGCCAATCAATTAATTAACGCCATCCCTGCAGGTCAGGAGAAAGATGATAAAATCACTGCTGCTTACAGGTGATGGCCTTGTATTAAATATAATTATTTTAAGCATTCAGCCACACCTTCACCCACAATGCTGGGATTGGGATTACCAATTGTGCATCATGCCGACACCTTGAACCCGTGTGACTTGTAGGAATAAGTCACTTTCCCATTCTTTAAATCTGCTGTCACGGATTCCTGCAGGTGCATCCCATGCTGTTCTTCCCTCCTCTTGATGTTCCTCTCGCTATCTTGCCTCGTTTCCCGCGCGCTGTTCCGTTAGCGGTGGCGCTCCGATGGCTCGCGTTTTATGTCCGCGCGGCTCTAGCGTTCCCTTACCATATGGTCACCCTGATGTTACCATTTGCCTCAATCATCCTTTTTGTAGCTGCTTGAACATCTTAATTGATCTCCTGAGCTACGTTAAGGATTTACAACAGACGTCGGCGTCATTCATTTCACGAGCACGTAACTGTGCCTTCCCCTCTGACTGGATGTCCGCACCTCTCCCTCGTAAAAATGCACAAAAAAGCTTGGCCTTGTGTCTCTGTGGTAAAATAACAGACGTCTTGAAGGGTATTAGAAACCTTGTACCACTCTACCCCAGCCAAAAGGATAAGCTGTGGCCTCTCAGTTGCTGCTAATAAGGTGTTCTCTGCTCTCTTTCTCAAACAATACCTCGAACTGGAGAACTTTTAGAACTTTTCCTTTCTTCACTAGTAGCAGAGATGGTGAAACTTTTTTTTTTTTTTCCCCTGAGTAAGATTCAAAGCCATGTGTTGATAATATTGTTAAGCTGAAATGCATATATCAGAGTGGTGATGGTGCCAGGAGCTGCTTTTGGCCAGGCCTGTGTTCCTTAGTATATGCGGCAGAGGCATGTGCAATTAATGATGTTGGCAAAAGGAGCACTGTAGGAAGAGCTCATGAAATGAGAGGTTTGATGGTTTCTGCAAAGTACTGTGCCCATCTTCTCATGCAGAAAATGAGTAAACCATTACTCTACATATGATTGGAGCAGAACAGAGCACTTTTTGATGGGGTTTGTCAGAGAGCATTCAGGAGAAGCTGTATATTAGAAGATAAATTTCATCACCCAGTTAAGAAAATATGTCTAAGGGTAGATAGGAAAAGGATAGGGCACGTGCTTTGTGCCATTAGAGGGGTGGATTTTTGAGTATAAGTGAGAGCCAAGTCTATCTGATGAAGAATTTTCATCAGGATATCCAACTATGGTGTAATTGCTGAAAATCATCTTTGGCCAGATGTTTTTCTCAAGCTGTAGCCTCTGTGACTTCCTTTCTCACCTGTACAACTGCAAGTGAACTAAAACCTTCTTTCTTTTCCTCCAGCTTTAGTTTTGATTAGAAGATATCAATCTGACACCAGATTTTGCACTTTTTAGTAGAACCTCTGTGTGAGAGTTCATGGTCAGATTTTAACTGTGCGCTGGCCAAACACTCAGCAGAGCAAGTCAGGTGAAGAATTTGTCTTGCAACAATCATTAGTGGATGTGTGCAACCCATTTACTTCACTATTCCTTTGCTAAGAGTCCTTCACTCCTTTCTCTTTGTGCTGGTAACATACTTTAACATTATTTTGTATCCATGTAGGTAGCTGGTACTTGCTATTTGTTCAAGTAAGTTTGTTTGTTTGATTGTTTTCCCTTTTTTCTGATGTCACCAGCCAAAGATTTCTTGCAGTAGTTTTTTTCTCATCGGTGGTATTTGTTCTAGGCTGAACCATTTCTGGTCTCAAATGTCTTGTACTTCTTTTTGGAAGTTGAGGTCCCTTTAGTGGGAAAATCAAAGTACTGCAAAGCTTTGTGTGATGTATAAAATTGGGATGAAGCACAAACCTGTGTTTCAATTCTTTCCCTGCTGTAAGAAGAAATAAAAACTCTACACATCAAAGGAATAACGTTAAAACATTAAGTTAAACTTGGTTCTAAAGTCAGAAGCTGTTAATTAATCTTCCTAACATATTTCAATAATCTTAAAAACTGTATAAATTTTGGAGTTTTTAAATTTTTTTCCCTAAGAAATGGATTGAACCTTTGGTCTTAGATCTTCCTGTAGCATGGACGAGGTTGCAATGAACCTTCCAATGCTGGAAGAATCTTTTTTCTGAGCGGTAGAGAGACTAAAGGCTTATTTTTGAGATAATCGTTGCTGTTTTTCTCCGGTTTGAAATACTTCAATTTTTAGATATTTGTGGAGTTTAAAAGCAATAGTGACATGATCAGACAAAATCATTTAATAAGAGCAGATCTTTCTTAATAATATGGAAGCCAAGATATTGCCTCTGATTGTTCAGTTTTGTTCCTCCTTATCTCCCCAACATGTTTGCTCCCCAAATAACTTTCTATTATGTGTGACTGTTCCTTTGGGGACAGAAATAGTGAATTTATTGCCCAGGTAGTTATATGGGAAAGGTCCAACTTTAACCCAAGGAAGGTGTTTCATAGTTGACCAAAGTCTTCTATTCTGCTTGGAAAGGACTGGAGAAAAACCTTCCCAGCTTTTGTGTCAAATAAACCACATGAANAAAGAAAAAAAAAAGAAAATGAAACCCAAAGAGTGTCATTAAAATCATGGAGGAAAGCAAGCAATAAATGTGTGTGTTCACCTTGGCTGTAAAGTTTGATGGTTTGATGATGTGTTGTCCATCACTTCTGCCTCCTCCAAGGAAGCTGCACGTGGGACTGGCAGCTGAACAGGGGTATTTGGAAACAGAGCGAGCCCTCGCACCAGGCCTGTGTTTGTGCATAGCCCTGGAACAGCTGGTTTGGATTTTAAAAATTCTGTTTTTATTAGAACACTGACTCTTGTTTATCGTTATTGATTTTATTGGGTTATTATTGACTGACTGCACCCCATGGGCCTATTAGTGAAGTGCTAGTAAAGCATTAAAGGAAGGCTTGGGCTTTTCTGTGCTTTGTACTTACAACATTTGCTTTCATCATGACTTTTAGCCAGCTGCCTAACTATGAACATGGGCAGTCTCACCCACCAGAGACTGAAAGGAGGACAAGGAAACAAAGAAATTTTCTATTTTTTCAATCCTTAGAAGAAGAAAACAAAGTTTTGAGGTTATTTACTGTTTTATTTGACTAATTCTCAGGGAAATGTTTACGTCTTCCTCATCTCCCTAAGACTTCTGGCTAATATTAGAAATAGAACAAGCTCATCAGTCTTACTCAAAAAATAATAATAAAAGGGATCTGCAATAACTTTTATAAGCTATTTGATCTTTCTGGGTGGAAAGGGAAATTTATTTTCTTATTAATATGAATTAAATGATACATGATATTCAGTTAAAGCCAGGTCAGAGTTGGGTGAACTCTGAGTGGTTGTACATCAAAGTCTAGAGTCCATCCTAATGAAATTTAGGTATCATTGACTCTCTCCTAAAATTGTCTTCTCATAGTTCTATAATCTCTTGATGATCCAATAATCTTTCACCTTTCCCTTTAGTGTTATTTTTCTCTCCCCTGCTCCATAGAAAGGAAGTAATCGCTTTTACCCAGCATACCCCAGTTAAGGGTTATGGGCTGGCCTTACTGAGCTGTAGGAGCATCAGGGGAAGAGGCACTGAGCAAGTATTCAGTGTCTCCTCTTTGAAGGTTCCATTCCAAGAGGTGTCCAAGGCCAGGCTGGACAGGGCTTGGGGCAACCTGGGATGGTGGAAGGTGTCCCTGCTCCTGGCAGGGGGTGGGATGAGATGAACTTTAAGGTCCTTTCCAACCCAAACCATTCCATGATCTTGTGATTTGCAAAGTAATGTAGTAATCAACTCCATGAATATACGAGGGGAATATTTTCATCAAAATGTCCCCTCAAGAAATGAAGAATTTCAAGAAAAATTTTCTTTTGGGTGAGGAGAAAAGGAGAGGAGAGTAGAAAAGAAACACAGTAGAGTCCTGAAGAAGTGAAACTCCAGCAGCCATAGGGAAGTGGCAGAAGTGTCCTGGCATTGAGCAGGATCAATTCCCATATTCCACATGAATGACAAGAATTTAAATCTTCCCAAAACTACAAGCAGCCAATCAGATTGGCATGGCAGAGGCCTCAAACAGGTCCACTTTGATATTACTGGTCGCCTGTTGCTGCTCCTGACTGCTAAAAATATATTATGGGATAACAGAAATGGGATAACAATGAGAGTCTTCTGCTCCTCTCTAAGAGCAACAGAGTCACCATACATTAATTAAAAAAGTCATATTTTTCTCTGTCAAATCTACTGCTGTGAGTAGTAATAGCTTCTCCTGAAAGCTGCCACAAAGTAAGAACAGTGAGAAAGATGTCTCTGCAGCATTATGTCAAACTGAACTGGTGGGAAAACTTTATTTTGAATGTGAACGGTGCATTTTTGGGGTTGTGATAAGAAAATAGCATCTAGCATTGAATATACTGGGGTGAACCACAGATATACTCACATATCCATAACTTTTAAAACTGCAGATTAAACAGATTTACTGCCTTGTGTCTCAGAAATAATTCACCAAATTTATATTTGTATCTACTCACCTTTGCTGTGAACTTTGAGGATGGAAAGGATCACAACAGAAAAGAGGTGCTGAAAATCAGCTTGGGGTCTGAACTTTACACGGGAGGAAAACTTAGCATTGTAAATCCAAATAAGTTTGTTTTCCAAAATGATCTTAGTGCAGATCCAGTTCACAAAGGAGTCTCTTGGCTACTTCCAGCAAATCCAATGTGTGAATGTGTCACGAAATGCAGGGAGTCCCTGGGAACTTTGTTCAGATACGAACACATTTTATTTTTAAAAACAATCTGATTTTGTCTTTGAGTTCCATGACGGGTGAGCAGACAGCAGCCAGGCATCACCAGTTTCTGTTTAATTTGCTGGTACAATCAAACAGTGAGATGCACTCACAATTGACAGTGCCCACAATTTTGTGCTTGACTGCAGGTGCAAAATCGAGGATGCAAAAATCAGAGCACAACTTGATGATGGCTTAAAAATTCGGTCCATTCCTGTTTAAAAATCTTTAACTTCTGTTTTTCACATAAAATAAAATATTTGGGGTTTTTTTAGTTTTTTTTGGGTTTTTTTTTGGAATTGGAACTGTTCACCAAATTTACTTTGAGGGATAAATAATCTACCTGCAAGCAGATAACATATGTATACTGTAATATTGAATGGAAATAAAGAATTTTAATGCTGTAAATAAATTTTTTTTATAATTTCTATCTAGTGTCCCC
>VZTR01031757.1:711531-751863 GCA_013400775.1 Chaetops frenatus | reverse complement strand
AAAAAAAAAAAGAAAAAAAAAAGAGGTTTTTAGTCTTCTTAAAAGGAGCTCTCTCACTGTTTATGGAAAAACTGCAGACACACTTTTGTCCTGTCCCACTATCCTCAAACTTCAAAGGCCAGATAGGACTTTACATGAGACATAACTTAATGATTTTTATCTCTCAGTGAATTCTGGGAACCTCTCCTATCTGATGCTACTGAATTTGATAAATATAGGGAGTTCTTTCTCTTCCCAGCCCTTGCCTTTTGGAGTGGGATTCCAAATAAACACTGTTAATTTCATGGTCTCAGGGAAAAAAAAATAGAGAGAGAGAGGAAAAGAAGACAAATGGCAAGTTTGGATGAGAGAAACTGATACAATTTGGTCTGGCAACATTTAGCTGTGAATTTATGAAGGCCTGATTTACTTTCTAGGAATAATCATAACTGCCTTATAATTTTTTTAAGACTTTTTTCAGGATATTACTGGCACTTTCACTTTTATGACTTGAAGAATAGGTATATTTATCATTATAGGCAAATGTTAATACAAGTTTCATCATTTTCAAGCCTTTGAACTTCAAGGAACTATCAAGAAATTATTACCTGCACTTAGTTCAGTAACTAAGTTTTTGCTGGGATTTGTTCCAGTTTTTGCTGGGATTTGTGTTCATATAGAGAATTTCACTTTATTCTGAGATATAGACTTTTTTTAATACAAGTAATAGCACATTACATAAGTTTCCATTCCTGAAAATATATATCAGTTGATAGATTATAGAAATGTATAATTTGCAGGAGTTGGCAAATATGATTGAGGTTCTTGATGATTAGAAAACTAGAATTAGATGTGAATTTCTGAATGATTTACAAGCAAGAATATTTTTCGAAGGATATCCAGAATTAGCAGAAAGTGTGCATTGTAGGTAACTGCTCTGATTAACCACAAAATTTGGGATGCACACCTCTTTGTCAAAGAGAAAAATAAATACAATATAATTTGGAGGATAATTTTATTTCAACAGAAATTCTTCTTATGTCTAGAAATCATCTATGTGGTGTTTCTTCTTCCAGAATTTGTACAAGATTATCACAGCTAATTAGGAAAAAAAGGGCTTGGTATTTCTCTCCTAAGGTTGAGTATCTACCAGGCACTTACTTTAAAAAATAGTCACCATGAAACTGTGCTTAAAGTGGAGAAAAGAGGAAGGGGAATTAGATCACATTTTAGATAGTGAAAGCAGTGAGTGTTCTGATAGGCTCTTCATGGTACAACATTTTATACTTAGGGGCTTTTTTGCAATTAATTTTGGGCAGCTTTGCAAACTGGATCATATGTTACCAAACTTGTCTGTGAGTTTTGGTATTCATTTAAAGATTCAAATCAGCTTCAGCACTCAATAATATTTCAATATAGGAAAAAATAAGAAAGGCAGTTATAACTATATCCTGGTTTTCTGAAAGGAAATCAGAGAATCCCAAAATGGTTTGGGTTGGAAGGGATCTTAAAGCACATCTCATTCCAAACCTCTGCCGTGGGCAGGGACACCTTCCACAAGGCCAGTTACTCCAGAGCTGTTTTCCCATTTCATGAACTGCTCCTCAGTGTTGTGTGGGATAAATGGGATGACTTTGTCCTGGTTCAGGCTTTGGTGACTGTGCTGTGCAAAACACCCATGGAAGGGTCACTGGAAAATAGAACATAGAATAGAATCGTGGAATATCCTGAGTTTGAAAAGACCCACAAAGATTGAGTCCAACTCGATGCACACACACCCCAACAATCCCACCCTGTGGATTGCTGGGAGTGCTGTCCAAAAACCCCTGGATTTCTGGCAGCCTTGGGAATGTGCCCATTCCCTGGGGAGCCTGGGCAGTGCCCAGCAGCCTCTGGGTGAAAAACCTTTTCCTGATATCCAACCTCACCCCTCCACCCAACACAGCTTCATGCAGTTCAAAGCACACCAATACAGGAGGATGAACTCACACCAGTTATCTTGGGATTTACACATTTCCATTTTTAAGTCCAGTTTGGAGCTGCTCATCCCATTCACCGCAGAAAAGCCAAGTTCAAAACTGGGCTGCAAATTAGCTAAAAAAGGAGTGCTGGGATTTCCACAGCGAGCCCAGAAATCTGTTTCACATTGCTCAGCCAGGCAGGGCACTGTTGTGAGCTGTAAATGTGCTTTTTCCCCTGTGTGGGCAGTGAATCAGCAAATGCTCCCAGAGCTCAGGGGGAAATGTCAGGTGCTGTTTCAACAGTGGGGCTTTCACAAGCTCCAGGGTGGGTCCTCAACAGGGGGCCCCACCTCGGAATTAGGGATGGCAATGTCACCACCTTTATCTCTCCCTCTCTCTGAACTGGGAAACCAATGCCTCCCAAAGATGTGCTGCTGCCTGTTTTGGTTAATTGATGCCTGACCACAAACTGCTTAATGAATAAATTCTGTCTGGAAAATATTATTCCCTGAAATCATGTCTGAATTACCCAAAAGTCAAATTAAGTAATTGAGAAAGCATCTGCTGTGTGGAAGGATGTTTGTTTGTTTGTCCTGTGGTTTTTTTTGTTTTTTTTTTTTAGTTTACCAGGACAATCACTGGAGGATCTGTCTGGGAGAAGGTTTATTTGCAGAACCACAGCTCAAATCTTGAGATGAGGGAGCATTACAAAGAAATGGCATGGCTTTCAAATGAAGGCTACAAATAAGTTTGCAACTTTCTTCTGTCTTTGGTAAATTACCCAAGTGAAGGCAAATCACATTCCTAAAGACAGTCCCCTGGCATCCTTCAATAAACAGATTTTGCCCTGTGTATAAAATGTTTAGCTCAGTGCTTTATGAAGTAAAGGTCATCTGAACAGAGATGTTGCAATAAAGGGCTGCCTGAAAGTGTTTCCACTGAGCGTGAATAGCAGCAATATTGCCTTGAAAACTCTGGGCTAATTGATTAAACTTCCAACAAACTAATTTTAATTAGCCATACTAGCTTAACTTTCTTCTTCCTTTTTATGATTCTGAAGGTTTATTAATGGTGCATGTACAGCCTCAGCTATTTATTAGAAAAATTATTAAGGTATGAGAGAGAAACATGAATATCATACAAACTTTGTCTGTTTTCTGCTAAAATGCACCTGCTTTCAGTTGGGAGGTAAAAGGAAAAATACTTTATTTTTTCATTGCTTTTTTCTTTTGTTTTTTTACATTCATGTATTTGCACCCTAAAATTACTCCTAACTCTGATAGCTGTCTTGAAGCTCTCAGGAAACAATCACTGCACATACCAAAGGTCCATCTCTTAGTCCCTCTTTACCTCCTATTTATGGCTGTAACAACTCAACCTTTTCCAACCTGACTTCGGCATACTTGATAACTTTTCATATCTTGTTGAAAAATAAAACCTCTGGATGCTTTGAATCTTCAAGTGTGTAATCATGAAAGTAAGTAATGACACACCTTTTGCCTCAGTACATACCTAAAGGGGGATTTTAACTATAAAATGTTCATTCAATGGCTGTAAATGTGGTATTTTTCCTCCCCTTTAACCCATCTATCCATGGAGGTATTAATGTTTGAGGATTACATGGAAATGAGATTCCAGTGTAAGTGCAGAGTGGTTCTGTCATGGAGTTTAAAACCAGACCTGCTGGATGGTCTGCTCCTGCCTCTGACACTGAACTTGCCAGTGAGCATAGAATCCTAGAATTATTTTGGTTTGTAAGGAACCTTAAAATCACCTAGTTCCAATCACATCATGAGAACACTGTCCTTCTTAGGGTGTGTTTCTTCCCGTGATGGGCTGGGGAAGTTGTACTTTGTGTCTTCAAGTCTAAAATGTTTGGATCTCCTGACAAAACACGTGGCAGCAGCAGCACTCTGGGGGGGTTTATGGTGACAGGCCACGTTTTTAAAGTCTGTATCATCAGGCAAAGGGGTGCAGCTCAAAGGGTTGTAGGATTTTGGCAGGAGCCATGGCTTTGTGTGGAGGTAAGGGATGACAGAAGTGCTGCTCCTGCAGCAGGAGATTGGGTCTGGTGCTGAGTGAAGCCCTGGGGTGCCAGGCACCACCTCTGTGAGCACTGGTGCCTCTTCAATCTGTGCAGAGTGGAAACTCTGGGCTTCCTTTGAGGTGTTCATCCCTACAAACAGCTGTTCCATGCAAGGAAAAGGGTGGGAGCAGTTCCTGAGCAGAGCTGAGCACCCCATGTTGCACTGAAGCCTCATCCTGGGTCTGTTTGCCGGCTGCTGAGGTCAAACCAGCCCATCATCTCTTTGGATTTAGCACACAAGGAAGAGGTGACAGGAGTGTGACATCCTCACTGGGAGTGCTCCAGATGTGCTGTGTGGAGCGAGGACACAGCCCTGAAGCCAGGCCTGGCTCTGCCAGGCACCCGCTGATGGCTCCTCCTTGCTTTGCTCCAGCCCATCTGCTGAGGAAGGAGCCGTGTTACCGACCTCCTCCTTGCTCAGGAGGGGTGTTGGGGACCAGCCCTGCTGGTGGGCACGGCCCTGCTGGTGGGCACGGCCCTGCTGTCCCCTGCCTGGGCAGGCCTGTGCTGGGGGGGCAGCTCACGGCACTGTGAGAGACGGTTCGAGATTCATCTGTCTCACAACCATGGCCCAGGACAGAGACTGAGACCCTGGTTCTGGCCCGGGTGGCAGAGCAGACCCTGGCTCTGGCTGGCCTGAGGTGAGATGGTGTCTACAAACCATTGCCTGCAGGTGAGCCCCGGGATGTCTGCCCAGCATTGTCTGCAGAGCTGCCCGCTGCCGGAGGTGAATGTCTGCCAGGCATTGTGTCCACTGGAACAAAACCCTGGTGCAGACCAACCACCGTGATTGCAGGACCCAGCTTTTCTGCTGAGAATGTCCTGTGCCTGCTCTCACCTGCTGTTGATGTACAAACTCTCCCCACCTCGTGGCCAGGCGCCCCCCATTTCTGAAAAGGACTATAAAGAGACCCTCAAAAATCAACCAATTCGAGACCTCCCCACGGAAGCAGACGGATCCATTGGCAAGAGGACCACGAGGATCTCGTTGACGAGTCCATTGGCAAGGAGGCCACGAGGACTTGGTCACCATTGACAGCTCTCTGTCCTCCCCACTTCTCCCTCTTTTTCTTCTCTCTCTCTCCCTCTCTTTCTCACCCTCCTACTGCACTATTGAGTTGTGATTTAATAAAGGAGCAGTGTGCTGATGCAAACTGATTTCCTCCTGATTTCTTTGCCCTTTGAGATCAGATAACAAACCATCAGGACCCCCGCTGGTATTGAGGGGATGGTGACAGGGGGTCCCAGGGGGACGCTGGGCCTGCACGGCCCCACCGCTGCCCGTCTGCCACCAGGCTGCTGGCTCAGCTTGCCCACAAGTGAGTGCTGGGGAGTGTGGAAATGCTGTTGGGGAATCTGTGTTAGAAACAGCAGGAAAAGCAGCCTATTCTGGGGCTCTCATTTAATCTGAATTTCAAGGTGGTTAAAGGAAAATGTGGGGTGAGGAGGGAGGGGAGCCACCAACAGCTCTGCTGTGGGCAGTGGGAACGTCACTGTGGGCACTGAAGGTGTTCAAAAGAGCTTTCAAAATGGGACATGTGGACAAAATAACCTCAGTGACTCTTTCTCCCTGCTTTGGTTTCAGTCCTGTCCCCTGACGCTGCAGTGGGGGAACAGCCAAGTTTGTTTCATGGGAGCTGGAATGAGGAAATGTTTTGGTTAACGAGGAGAGCCCCCTTTATTTAGGTGTTGCAAATCTGGGGTGAAGGCCACAACTGTCTTTAAATTAGACACTGTAATAGGTGTTGGTTGTGCAATGTGGACTCTGAGCTTCAGTGTGCGAGTGTTAAATTTATTACAGTACCCTCAGAGCTGGGGACTCACTTGCCAAATAGGCTGATCCACTAATTCACTTCGCTTCGAGCTGCTCTCAGAACAAAACCAACTTTCAAACATTTTCCATTTGCAATTGTAATCAAAGGACAAGCAGTGATACAAGAAATGAAGCAATGTGGGTGAAGTAGAACAAAATCATTTAGTGGGCTACTGGAGTAACAATTTAAAATGTTTAAACATGCCAAAAGGAAGGAGGGGGAAGACCAGAATTCCACTTTCATGAACAATGTATCAGAAAATGAGTGAAAATATCAAGTGCTGGCTAGAAATCGAAGGTGAGGGTTTTCTATTTTATGTATTTAAGGATTTAATGCATTTGAAAACTTGGCAAGCAAGTTCCAGTGTTGGAAGCATGAACTGATACTGTACATGGTTCCTCAGTCCAAGGGAATATCTAGCTTGGATGGCACAGGGAATGAATGTCAGTTAAAACAGTGTTAATGAGGTTAAAGAGAAATAATCAGGGGTCAATAAGCATTCTTGGGAAGAAGCACTAAGGTGGTGAAGAGATTTTATCACCTGATGGCTGGGTTAGAAACAGGTATTATGGTGAGGACTGGGATTTTACAGGACTATTGGAATTTGTGGTCTCTCCTCAACCACACAGTCTTTAAAATGTTTCTTAATAAAGTCTACAAAATGTTCCCAAACCAGCTTCTTTTTCTGTCTTCTCCTCAGTTCTTTTCTTCCCCTGCAAATGTCATAGGAAAGCCTCCAGCCTCTTCTCCAGGCTCAATTAGTGCTTTCAGTTCCTATTAGGTTTTGGGACCCATCTGACCGTCCCTGCAGGGTTCCAGGCCCTCCTGGCCAGTGCCTTCTCACCAGCAGAACTCTGCTCCCTCCAGTCTCTCCCAGGCAAGCTGCCTTGAAGGCATCAACGGAGCCTCCTCTTGCTCTTAATCACTGTTGAATAAAGTGAATTAAAAACTGCTTTTATGTTTGGTTTGTAAACACGTGGCTGCTGCCTTCTGTCCTCCAGCCCGTGGGGGCTGCAGGTGGCTGTCCCAGCAGACCTGCTCTGTGGACAATGAGATGTGGGAAGGGGTACAGGAATAGTCACCAGGTCTTTTCCTGGTCAATATTACTGCCTTTCCTTTTTTTCTTCCTTAAAGGGTTTTTTTTGTTGTTGTTTTTTGGGGGTTTGTTTGGTTGTTTTTTTTATCTGAGGAAAAACTTTCCAAACTGCAGTGTAGTCTCAAAAAATGAACTCTGATGAGGATAGAGGAAGGGAATAAAGCAGATGCAGATCCTGTCACAGTGAGGCTGAGAAGTCATGCTCTAATTCTATATGGACTTTGGGATGTGCATTTATCACTGGATATTTAAACCAAAGGCCTTGGTGCACTTTCACCTTGTTCCTCTCCAAATGTGGGGAGGCTTTGTGTCTGTGTTTCATTAACACAGGTAGTAAAACTTACCTGTGTGACTTTGGCAAGGGCAAGAAGAAGAGGAGACTTCCCTGAGCAATTTCTGAGTCTTTTCTCACTGATTAAAAGCTGCAGAAGCTCATTTGGAAATGATGACTGCTTGGTTTGCCCTCAAGGTTATTGTAAGTTTTTGTTTACCAGCACAGGTTGCCCAGAGAAGCACCAATTCTCCTTTTATCCTCCATGAACATTTTGGTGGGAATTCTTGTCCAAAGCGTGGCAATAATTCCATATTGTTGCTTGAGACAATTAGATGAATGTTTTACTGCCCAGGAGCTCTTCTTACCTGTGTAGTGTTGCACATAAAGCCTCTTAAGCACCTTTTAATGAGGAGATGGAGTTAATGGCCCTGAGCTGCACTTGGAGCCAGCAGCTCTTCCCAGATGGTCATTAATCCTCAGATGCTCATTAAAGATAATATTTTGTAGCTTAAAAAAAAAAAAAATAAAAGAAAAATTCTGCTTTTCCTTTTGGACAGTTGTTATTCTGCTTCCAAGTAAGTGTCCTCCATGGCAAGAACTGGGCTTTATTGCACCCCTGTAGCCCCTCTGAGGATCAGGCTGGAGCTGAGGTTTACCAAGCAGGAACAGTTCTTAAAAAAAACATGTATACATAATATTGCTTACATAATAGATGGGAATGGTTCCAAAACAATCTATTGCATAATTACCTAATTAATACAATCTGTAATAATTAAAAATCCTTTGGAGAATTTGTAAAAACGTTTTACCATGCATGTGTCATAGATAATTTTTAGACTCAGTGTCTCTGCTGTTTGCTTTTTTTTTTTTTTTTTTTTCTTTTTAATTTGGTCTTTCAAATTGCCAACAGTCTTATTGCTGCTTTGTGGCCCAGGCACTTAACAAATTTCATTTCTCAAATGGAAAGGACTGAATTTTCTCCCCAGAAGTGCAGTTCACAGGCAAGGGCAACATTCAACACTAACTTTTCTTCTGCAGAGACAAACACAAAAGGCATGTTTAAATAAGTGTTTTTCAAGGGCTTTTTCAACTGTTGGGGGGAGTTAATAAAGCAAAATAAAAATTTCAAAGTAACAAAAATTACTTTAGGCTCGACTTTTAAATCAAGATAGAAAAATTGATTTTGCAGATGCATTATAACCCTACTCATCTCGAAATGGTCCCACAGTGCAATTGTATCAGCAGTGCTTATTTATATTTATATCCAGCAGATATTCTGGAGCATTGTATAAACCTCTGCTTCTGTAAGTATCAGCTACATGGCCTGTGGTGCTGCCTGTTTGTGGGTTTGAGATGCACAGGCAGGACATGAGTCTGGCCTCCAAAATTGCTTTTAGCTTTCCTTGAAGTGTCCAAGGCCGGGTTGGATGGAACTTAGAACAATCTGGGATAATGGAAGGTGTCCCTGCCAGTGGCAGGGGTGGAATGGGATGGGCTTTAAGGTCCTTTCTCACTCAAACCATTCTGTGGTTCTGTTCAGAGAGCAGCCCTGCCATCAAACACAGGAGCAGTGTTTGTCCCCCAGATGCACCATTCTAGCTCAGTTCTCCTTTCTCTACCTTTGACACAGCATGGGAAAGCTTGTATTTCCCTTTCCATTTCCTTTTTCTTTTTTTTTTTTTCAAAGAACCCAAACAGGCATCACAAGCAAAGGGCAATGATGAAATCTGCTCTGTCCTGGACAGCCCCTGGCTTCAGCTGATCCAGTGCTACAAACAGAACCTTTTTTCTCATTTGTCTCTCTCTGTGATGCCTGAACTAAAATGACTTTGATTATGTGTTAAATATGTTTGAAAAGACTTTGTCTACCAACACTTAATATCGGGAAATTGTTCCCTGTGAGGGTGGTGGGGCCCTGGAAAGGAATTCCCAGAGAAGCTGTGGCTGTCCCTGGATCCCTGGGAGAGAGTCCAAGGCCAGGCTGGACAGGGCTTGGGGCACCCTGGGACAGTGGGAGGTGTCCCTGCCCATGGCTGGGCGTGGAATGAGGTTGTCTTGAGGGTCTCTTCCTACCCAAACCATCCTGTGATTCTGTAATTATTTATAACTTGTGCATCCCGGGATCTGTAACCTTGATTTTACTGTAACCAAATCACCATGATTTCAACAGTCAGACAGCAAACTTTGCAGACCCACAATTTTGTGCCATTAAAACTCCTCCTGACTCCTTATCAGGGAGAAAAATTTCCTTTGAATAGATGATTAAGCCTAGTGGACAGCACTAAGTGTGTGGTCAATGCAGGAGGTGCTCAATGAATAATTATTAGAAAATAAAGGATTTTTGCTTTATCGAAGTGTGGGGTTGCATCTAATTGATTCTTAATTGTGAAATCCATTTTTCACCTCAAAAGAGCCACTGATAGTTTTGTCAGCTGCATTTGTTACTCAGCTTTGCAGGATCTGGAGTCTTTAGTACCTGAAATGAAAAGACTCACCTTCCTATCCCTGTGGTTTTTGGAAGGCCAGCACAATAATTGACTTTCCAGGGAAAGCACATTGGAGAATTTGGCCTTTTGGGCTCATTAGGGATCATTGCACACCAGCTGATGGGAAAAAAATCCCAAAATAACAAAGCAAAGAGAGAGGATTGCATCCAAGCCCAGACTCTGTGCATCACAGCAGGAAGCAGGCAGGGGATGGGATGGTGCAGACTGAGCTCAGTGCTGTGAGTGACACTGTTGTTGGCTTTATTTAGTGTTACCAAAACTGTGGGGGGAAAATGTAAAGGGGAGGTTTTGGAGCTCAGTCTTCTGGAAGAGGTTTTGGGTTTATTTTTGCTTTCCTGAGGCTTTGCCTGGGTGCTGGCTGTGATGAGCACTGTGTGGGATGCCCTTGGCTTGCCAGCTCAGCAGCACACCATCCCATTTCCTTTCTGGGGATCACCTGTAACTCAGAGTGGGAACTTAATTTGGGCTGTTTTGGATGGAATTGTCTCTCCTAAGCAAAGCAGTATTTTCCAACCTCCCTGGCAGAAGTGCATGAACATCTGTTTTGCACTCAGAGTCGAGAAACAGGGGTCAGGATTGGCCCAAATGTGTACTCATGTCCCCAAACCACAGCACTGTGGGTCACTTGCCACCTCTTTCCTGCAGGAGAACTGTGAGGAAATCCCCCTTGCTCAGTGCCACCTTCAATATTCCTGTGACAAACTCTGCTCCAGCTTTTGGCAGAAAGGTTCAAGCAAGTCAAGGAGCTGTGATTTCCCCAGACACATTGTGTACCTTAAGATATTTAATTCTGGCTGCAGATGCTAAGCAACTTCTTGATTTTTCATAACTTGAGCGACTAAAATACTTCTTTTTTTTGTTTGGTTTTTTTTTTTTAATCTCTGTTTTGCAATCACTGAATCATATGATCAGCATAAGGATATACAATTTGTAAATGAAACCAGATTATTATTAGTCTTGGCTATTTCAGCATGGAGAGGAAAGGAGAAAAAAAAAGTTGTGTGTACATGTTTTAGACCAGTTGCTGTTTGTTTTACCAGCTTCTCAAACACACACTGAGGAAGGTAACAACCATGTGAAATAGTTTTTTGTGCACAGGGTGGCTGGCATAAGTGACAACTTGAAGTAACCTGAAGTGCTACTTTTAGTCCACAAAATAAAATATTCAAACATAACCCAAAGCATATTTTGGATTTAGGTGAAAAGTAAGACACAGATTTCTATGATTTTTTGTCATACTTTTTTTTTTTTTTTTTTTTCTCCTGCTGGCAGGAGATTTCTTGAGAGAAATTGTGCCAGCAAATTAGCATTTCCAGTCCTTTAATAGACATTCCTGGAGGTATTCTCTTCCAAGGAGAGCACTTCTGGGAATGACAGCAGCATGCTTGGTGGTGCTCCAGCTGCCTGGCAGTGAGGTGTGCTCAGCATCTCTTGCCTGTCTCTGGTTATTGGAGGGACACCTGTGTCTTATTTGCTGTGTTGCACCTTGGAAGTTTAGACTCTTCCAAAAGATAACACTCCTGCCAGGAGGCTCCTGGGAGCCTGCCACAGCTCAGCTGCTAACCTGTAACTCTTCCTGAAGTTACTGCTCAGGTGTCACAGATCACTTTCAGTAATTTCTCTTGATAGTCACAATATGGCTGTGACTAATGTTATCCATTCCACACCCTTTGATTTTTTTGTTTTCATGTGCCTTTGCAAATAGTTACACTAATTCAAATTGAGCTCTGGCTGCTCAAATCATTTGTGGCCTGGTGTGTAAGAGGATGCAGCACATCATCGGAAAGGCTGCAGGACGTTTTGTGACATCATCTTGACACGATGTAAAACATCCCATGGCAGCTCCCACTGCACAGGTGTCATTGCACTTTGCATCAAAAGGCTGGAAATGTCTTCTGTCACTTTGCTAATTGCTTTGTCTTCCTGTCTGGGAGGCTCCATGGCCCTCACGTCGGTGCCATGGAGAGGAGGGAATGTGGTGAGTGCCACCTGTGCCACCCTGCCCCACAGCAGCTCGGGCTGCAGCTCAGGGGAGACACAGCTCTGCTCTGATTTGGGGCACTGTCTGCTGTGGCTGGTGCTGACTCTCCAGGGATTTTAGAGTGGAAAAAGCTGGGAAAATTGGGATTGTCCAGCTTGGAGAAGAGAAGATTAAGAGTGACCTAACTGAGGCCTTGCAGTGTCTGAAGGGAGCTGACAAGAAAGATGGGGAGGGGACGTTTATAAGGACATGGAGTAGGTTTGGATTTGCTACTGGGAAGAAATTGTGCCCTGTGAGGGTGGGGAGGCCCTGGCTCAGATTTCCCAGAGAAGCTGTGGCTGCCCCTGGATCCCTGGAAGTGTCCAAGGCCAGGCTGGACAGGTTGGAGCAGCCTGGTCTCCCAGTCCATGTGTCCCTGTCTGTGACCAGGAGTGGAACCTGGACACAATCATCAGCCTGTCCAGTGGGGAGGGAGGAAACCTTTTCATGGTCTGGATGGGTGCCATAGCAGAAATTCCTAGGTCTTCTTACTCCTGAAAACTGCTGGTAAGGTTGGTAAAGCTCTTCCAACAAATCTGAGAAAAGGAAACTCTGAATAGTGACACATTGGCTTGCAAGGAAAGAAGGAAGGCATCTGAATTTTTACTTCATGATGAATGCTTGGGGTGTATTTTTTTTTTTTTAAGTTTAATGCCTGCTGCTGTTTAGAAATGTAGTTTTGCTTGTTGAACAGAGTTTATTCTGCAAAATGCTTGCAGGGTAGCAAGATTCTTCATTTACACTCAGTCCTGTCACGTGTCACCATCTCAAAAGCCTTTTGCAACCTAAAGGATTTTGTGATTTTATGTCCTGTTGTACTCAGATGGGTGTGTAAGTGGCCCAGTTCAGAGCTCTCCTCTGGCTTCCTCAAGTAAAACAGACACACAAAAAGCTGGGAAAGTGTTTTTCTCTGAAGCAAGCATTGCATCAACCAAGGGAAGTCCCTCTCTAATGCACACAACCACCCTGGTGCCCCTCCCTCAGGACCTAATCCTCAATTTCTAACTGTGTACAGTTGAAATACTTGCCTTTGCCAGTTGTAAGGTTTGCAAGAATCAAGCCCAACATTCCTCACTATGATTTGTTGTGTCTGGGATAGAAATCTTTCCCATTCAAGATCAATCTGGGCTGTCATAGACTCAAAGTGAAGCAAGTAGAGTGTTACATATGGATCAAATACAGCAAATAATTAACCAGTGCTGGCATTACATTATTACTGACAATTTACAATTACAGTGCATTTGCACAGTGCTTTATGCTGTGATTATCCCATGGAAATTTGTGATAACTATCAGTAAAGCTTACATTAAAACTTTTTTATTTTTTTTCAGCATGAGAACAAGATAAGCTATTGGAGAATTTTACAGGTGTTAGGAAAATTGGTTAAGGATTATCATCGGTATTTTATGATTTGTGTTGTTCCCCACCCTTTTCCTTAGCACAGGAGCATTTTGCTGGTACCTTTTGATGAGAATTTACAGGTAATTAGTAATCTGTGACTCCTTGCTCTGTTGCCTTTAACTCTAAAAATATGCATATTTAACAATTTTTATTTGTTTGGATTGATTGATACCCAGAACTTCATGAAAATCTCTGTCTTGAGATTGAAACCCTTGATTCAAACTGGAAGCAGAATTTCTTGTGCTTCTGGATAAACCACCTCTTGTGATTTTGCTTAATTTTCACCTCACTCCTCCCAGATTATCTAAAAATATGGAAAAAACTTCGAGGTGGTATTTTTCTCCTTCCATCCATGGTGTGATGGAGCAGAAACTGGCGGAGAAAATGAAGTCATGAAACCTCAGACAAATGCAAGTAAAAATAAATGACCAAAAATGAAGTGAGGTGTGAAGTAGGTAAATTTTTAGTAGCTCTGGAATGCAGATCCCTGGTACATTCGTTGCAGATGACATGATTCATATAGTTTTATTGCACTCAAAGTTTATTTTGCAAATTATGGATCCTTTGATGCCACTGCAATGGGTGCTTTAGGAATCCTGGAGCTATTGGATGGATGGAAATAAACCAAACAGGGAATAGCAATATCAGATGAATACACTGAAGGATTTTATGTTGGTCAGGCTCTAAATTTTATCCTTCATTTCAGAAATAGGTATTTATAACAAGAAAGTTTCCCTGATAATTTTTTTTCATAGTGTACAATGGAGCATTATTTAATTAAATGCCGTATAAGCTGAACAAGGAAAAGTTCAGTGGGGCAGGTGCACTTGGGATGCTTTATAATTTATTCCTTAACTATAAGTGAGGAATTGCTGCCTCTGGATGCATGAGGAAATAGGATTTCAGACAATTCATGGGGCCAAAAGATCTGCACACAAATCTCCAAGGTACCTCCTTCCTTGGATAAATGCAAGAAGGTTGAGGGTTTTCCTTCAGGAGAAATGAGATAAGGCCACTGTAAGGGACAGTGCTGAGTCTGGGAATATCAGGATTCCTTGGGGAAGGGAGTGATGTGCTGAGAGGAGAAGCCAAAATTCCTTTTACCAATAAAACCAGACTAAAATTAGGATGGTGATGGTCATTTATCCAAAGATTCCAATAAAACTTGTCCAGTGTTGTTTACTTTAGTTCTGGAAGTATCAATTTGGTCATTTAACCCTCCAGTCTTTATGTTCAGTGAAGGATGTTAGGGATGACTTTTGTGACAGCATCACTAAAACAGTCACCAATCTGTTGCCTCTCAAGAAAACCTCCAAAATCCAAACAAACTGAAGCCAAAATACCTTCCTATTACAAAAAATGAAAGCCCAATATGCTCACAAATGCTGTTGGAGAGGCTGGATGCTCTTCTGAAAGCATCAGTGAGAGTGTGGTAACCAAAATTTGTAGAGAAACTCAGAGTGTGCTATGGAAAAATGAACTTCACAAATAAATCAGTATTGAAAATACAAATTTATGCTTAAATTTGGAACTGAGCAAAGGCTTGTCAGGGTTAAACAGGTCAGAGAGGCTCTGGCTTGGGCAGTTTGATATCCAGGACTCCATGTGCTAAAATTCCATGAGCTAAGTTTAATTTAAGGCATGGTTCTCTGTGAAAATGAAATCTTTATTTGGAGCACTTAGAGGAGGATATTTTTCATGCTTGTTCATTCATATGTGTCTCATTTCAATTCTGCATGAATTCACTGTGAGTTTGACCACAGCCATGGAGTGGAGTGGAATCAGAGCACTGCTGATCACTTCAGTTGTCTGATCAAAATGCCTTTGATGCCTTTGCTGAAAACTTTGGGGGTATTAGCACCTCCCAGGATGAAAATGAGAGGGGAACTGATGGGGAGAGAAATAGTGAGAAAATCAGAGATATATCAGAACACCAAGACATCTTGAATTGAAATCAGACACAAAACCCTTAACTGCCCAGGTTAGAATGGTTTTCTTTAGGGAATTATTTCACAAAACTACTTTCTTAGAGAAATTATAACTTCTTTCACCTGAGCAACTTCTTGAAGCTCCATTTTACTCCTTGAACACATACAGAATGAGGACTTGCTTTCCCACTGATTGAACACCCCTCCATCCCTTTCTCATGCCCTTCTCACACCCCTTGAAGTTGCCCAACATCTCTGGGACATTCCCATCCATCTCAGAAGATCCTGCCCATGTACCCAGAAAAGAGTTTCATTCTTAAAAATCAACGCCTTGAAACCAAGGGTTTCATATTGACAAACAGGGAAACAGTGCAGAGAGCAGCTCATGTCCTAGAAATCAGGGCTGTTGTTGTCAGCAGTTTCAGGCAGTGGCAGAAGTTTTGCTGAACCACTGAAAGGAACTAACACTAACAAGAGGAAGATGAGCAGAAAAATGTATTGCAGTAATCAAATCTGATTGTAATGAGAGCATTAAGAAGAATCTCTGAGTCAGTTAAACAAGAAAATGTCTTTTTTTCTGGAAACCCTTTAGATGGGGAAGCAATGAAGGTGCTAACAGTGTGCTCAGATGTGGAAAGCCTACTTTCAAAAATGAACCAGGTTTGTTAAAATGTCCCAAAAGCAGGGCACCTGTTGTTGCAACACAAATAAGCATTGCCCCTTGTCGCAAATATATTTCCAGTGATCCATTCTTTTTTTGGATTTGGTCAGGCCTTATAAAAAGATTTTTGAGCCTACATGAAGACAATTAAAACTAGAAGATGAGCATAGCAGAATTTGAAGGAAAATTATAGATAGATCATCTGTTCAGTGAAGAAAACACCCTCCCTAATGGTACACTGCATTTAATAAATACTGGTGGACCTGGAATAAGCAAAGTAACACACAATTTCTGCGTGGCTGGAGGTAGGGAAAGGAACAAACAAAATCCTGGCGCCAGCCAGGACAGAAACTGAGCACTTAGTCCAGCACAGGACATTAGACAGCCCAATAAAACTCCATGGTTCACAGGGCTGAAGGCAGCTGCAATCTCTAATAACATGAGTACAGTCAAGGACCCTGCACCAGAGTTAATAAGCAGATCATTACAGACTCTGACCAAGGCAGTCTCCACACTGACCTAATCGAAATCCAGAATGAGCATTATCCTAACGTGCATGATGAACCAATTAGCCCGGAGCTGGGTTGCTTCCACCTGCTCTAGTATCTCAATTTAGAACAGCAAATTAAAACCAAAAAGAGACAAGAGAACATGTCAGAGGTTGTTTAACATGGGAAGATGGCACAGGCTTTAAGAAAACTGGGTTCCTCTGAGGCTGCAGCTCGGTGCTGCCAAGCAGGCCAGGGTTTTATGGATCTCTGTGCTCCCATCGAGATGCAATGGCCAGTCCCCAAAATAAAAGATGACTCATCAGGGTTTTTGCTGGCTCCAGGGATGTGAATTAACAACTGTGATGCCTGAAGATTCTGCTCTGTGGTTCTCTAAATTTTCCCCCTTCCTGAGGATGTTTTCCATCTCCCTGTCCTTTCTCAGGAATTGTGACCATCCAGGTCAGAAAAAATCACAAATTTTGGCCAGGCTGGGTCACTGTGCATCAAGGCATCTCACAGAGTGAGAAGGCTGCCTGTGCCTCTGGATATCCTTTGGGCAGAGATTTTGATATCTCTCCTCCTGGAGCACCTCTGCATTTTGTTCTCATCTTCAGTTAGAAAAGAGATTATTCACAATCTGGAGAGCCAGGTTTGCTCTCCTGACTCATGTCCTGGCCACACTGGGGTGTGCTTTCAGTGAAGGAGCGTGACTTGCTCTTGTTAATTCTTAGCAAGTCGTTCACCAATGCGTCCTCCAAGGGGAGTGAGGTGGAAAAATGTTGTGCATGGACTTACCACGCAAAGGAATTTAAGAGTTGGCCTTTGCTAATTTCAAATGTACTTTGTTCCTTTCCTCTGTGTGAGGATCCACCCACGAGCACTGGAGTTGTGTTAACAGAGGTTTGAAGAGTCCAGAGATGGGTGATTGGCACAACCCCCCTGTGCAGGCAGATTTGTAAGGTCATGACAGCTCAGTGCAGAAAGTAAATGCACAGGAATGTGGCAGAAGTAGACCCAAGCATAACACAGGTGATACTTCTTACTTTGTTTTAGGAAAATTGGTAGAAGGAAAAATAATCCACAGTCTAGAACTGGCCTGGAAAACAGAAGATGTTTTCAGTACCAAAATTAGCTACTGAGTGTGATATTTATGGATGCATTGTTTTAGTCCTGTTCTGTAAAGGGGAATTTCTTGCTTCTCTCTTAGTTATTTGTTGTCTTTCCTTTCATAGTAACTACACCATCTGACTGTTCTGCACTCTGAGTTAGCAGGTTTTGTTTCTAATCTGCCATCTTTCTCTAGTTCTGATACAATATTCATTCCTAAACCTTTTATTCAAGCCCTCAAGGATTTGTGCCAAGTTCATGAGAACAGAATCCAGATTAACGTGTCCCAGCTCACCTCGTACACACAAAGGTTACTGTCACCTGTGGCTGCATGTGCTTCATGTTCAGGACCAGTCAGTGATCTCCTGGTAGATTATTATACCAGTATAATAATATATATACTTTATATTATACTGATCTTGCAAAGCTCAGGTTTTCATTGTTTGTAGCTTTTACAATCGGCTGGGGAAAAGAAAGGCAGGAACGGCCACAAAGAAAAGTATTAACCCTCAAAATCTCAGTCTTTGGACGTTGTTCTGTAATCAGAGGGCAGACAATCCCTGCCCTGCAAACTGCCCACAGCAGTGGCCTCTTGCATCAGGCGGTGCTGCTGACTCTCGTGATTTACTGAGCCTCTCGTGACTCCGCACGTTTGTTCCTTTGTGGTTTTGGGCGAGAGCTTGAGAATAAGGTCTGGGAGATTAAACAAGAAGAAGTAGGGAAATTAAAGTCTGCAACGCATCACTTTGGAGGTCCCCGTGCTCTGCAGGGTGGGTTTGGGGTGGGCAGGGGATCCTGAGCACTGGTGGCATTTGCCACGTGCGGATTGAAGCCACGTGGGCACGTTTATTGCGAGTGTGACAAAGGACACGAGCAGCAGGATGGCTGTAGAGGCTGACATGTGAAATAGGTGGTGAGGAACAGGGAGCACAAAGAAAGGCTCCAAGCCCCCGAGTACACATACATATCCTGGAGTCCTGGCTTTAGCTGGGAAATGGGAAAGGTTTTAATTTAAAATTTGATTTAAGGGAGGGAGACTTTTTCATTAGCGTAGCAGTTACTCACTCAGTTGGGAGCTATTGGAAGAAATTAAAGTACATTTGGCAATCTATATGCTTCAAGCAGGAATGGGATCTATCTATCTATTTATCCACCTTTCTGCCTAATCACATAAATTCCATGATATCCAGGGTTACATTTTCCCTTTTCTCAATGGCTGCAAAATCTGCTTGCCTGAAACCCCACTGAAAGGAGAAAGTTATTATCAATGTCAACCACTCTCTTAAGTTTTTGTATTACTGTTTCTTTCTGCTGCTCAGGGATGGGTTTTCTCTCAATCAGCTGAAAAACCACACTGGAAAACATTTTCTTATTGGCTTTTTTTTTTTTTGTTTTGTTTCTTTTCAATGACATTTTTTCAGGGAGAAGAAAAAAAGGAAAGCAGGCAAAAAGAAAGAAATGCAAGTCCAAAATCTAAGACAAAACCAGAGGGGGAGTGCTTTGGGGAAGTGTATGTTGTGTTCACAGCCCTGTTTTAATATGCAGTTACCTCCTTTCTCATGGAGCTTAGCATAAAGTTTTGTAAGTTGTGGGGCTTTTTTTTTTCCTCCTCTTTTGTCAAAAAAAATTATGAAAGTGTCGCTTTTCCTCTGCGGTTAATTCAGGAGAGATCCTCAATTCGAGCAGGGCACATTTTCATGCAAATACAGCAGCACAGTTTCCAGCCCCCTAATAGCTTCTTACAAATGATGTGCCATTACAACGAGGTTTATTTAAACAAATTTAATACATCTTTAATCAAGCTGGAGAGCATTTTCAAAGGTCACGCTCCAAATCAGGATCACTGTTCAGAGCTTATCAAAGTATTAGCTTAAGGGGGAGGGAGAATTATTTCTTGGACAAGTAATTTTAGGCAAATCTTTATTTACATTTTTATTCAGTTATTAAATTTTATTCCTTTCCCTCCTCCTCCTAGTCTCCATTTATGAACCTATAAGAAAGTCTGTAAATGGAGCCATAAGCATATCACAGCAGTTACTATTTCCAGGGGCTATTCCTTTGAATCAACTGGGCCCATAAAAGCAAGGATGGAGTCACTTTTTTTTTTCTTTTTAAACACAAGCTCTGTCTATCTGTTTCATACAAGAAGATCTTGCCCGAGGATCTGATATTAGGAAAAATATTATAGATAAATTCCAAATTAACGAAACAAGTTAAAAACAAATTTTGAGCATAATGGGTGTTTAAAGGTACTCACCTCTTCCCTGCTGCAAGGGGATAATTGTTGATGTTCAGTCATTAAAACTAATGGGAGCTGCACTAATGGAGCTCAGGAATCCCCCCAGTTCACACCTCTGGTATCATTCAGTGGATATTTATCTGTAAATAGGGCACTGAGGGTTTAACTGGTGCATCACCAGTTGTCCCTGCACAGGGCTCTGGGTGTCTCTGGAGGTGGCACCTCACCCTCTCCTCTCCCTCTGCTCCCAGAGCTCACACTCGTGGGTACAAAACCCAATCCTTTGGCCTTTGCTCTACAGGAGGAGCTAAAAAGGCCCCAGGATTAAGGGGAGAGAGAACCCTTGAAGTGCACAGATTGAAACACCCCTGAGATTTTAATGCTCATTAGATTCAGGAGCCTTCAACCTTTTCATTGTGGGAAGGTGAGGTTGGACATCTGCAGGTCACGACAAGAGCTTGTGCAGGCTCTGTTAATTCTCTTTTTAGGGCTCACCTTGCAGCAAGGATTTGGGATAGGGTTAAAAAAGAGCTGTGCTGAAGTACATACCCAGACACTCCTGGAAAACTTATTTTATCAGGATTAAAGAACTGCTCTGTACCCAAACCTTCAAGAAACCTTTGTATTTAGTACCAATATCATCCACATGGCAAGAGGAATAAAGTGTACTCACACCACCCAATTTTCTGATTGTGAATATTTTTAAATTTGAAAGATATAATTTTCACAGAATACTTTATCCAGCAGAACGATTTCTTTTTCCAACTTCCAAATCTCAATTTTCAGTAGTGGTTATGGATTTTTATTTATTTGTTTTTTAGTAATCATGAATGAATTTTTAGCGATGGTTTTTGTTTTTGGTGTCCACACTTTGCTGCTGGTGATATAAAATACAGGATATTGTTTCCTTTTAATGCTCAGAAAGGTCTTTTAAGAGGGAGGACTTTAAGTAACTTGGAACTTATGAGCAAGTTTATAGAGCAACACCAGTCAGTAGAATTAAGAAGCGTCGAAGAACATTTTAGTGCCTTGAAAGGTCTGGACTTCTCCTTTCTCTGTTGTCAGTGGGACTGTGGATTCAAATCCTTCAGTTTCCTTTTTTCTTCATCTTTCCTTTTTCCACCTGGATAAAGCATGCCATAGAGGAAAAAAAAAAGCAACAAAAAGAGGGGGATATTTTATGAATTGTAATAACTATGCACAGGCTTTATGCTGAGTTTTATCATGTCATGTGGTGTGTTTGGCTGTTTGGACATAAAAAGTTAATAAAATTTGGTAAACCTTAGAATGGACTAAATATGCTAGGAAAAAGAAGTAAGGGAGTAAATGTTGAAGGGAAATAGCTGCAGAAGACATAATTTTGAGGCTGTACAGGAAGAAGTGAGCACACAAGGACTACTGGCCATTTTAAAATGTGAGTATTGCACTGAAGGGAATAAATGAAATTCTGTTGGTTGGCACATCTTCACTCTCATCAGCAATTGATAAAGGAACAGTCCAAAACTCCTGGAGGTTACCTTTTCCTTGGATCTGTGTTGGTGGTGATCCCTTTGTCTTCAGGGACACTGAGATTCCATTTGGGAATTCCCTCGACACCTGAGCAATAGTTATCCCTACCAGCTCACCCATCTATTTCTTTCTCTTAATATTCAGGAGTTTCAAAGAATTTCAGTATTAATACTCCCTTCTGTGACTCTTTCTAAGTTACATGACTGATGGTTTGCTTACATTGCATATCGTGTTATGCTGGTTTTAGTTCCTTTTTTTCCTGTTTTCAACATTTTGAGTGTTTGTTATTTAGAAATGGGTTCTCAGGAGTATTTTGTTTGACCATAATGGGTTTTTTGACCTCTTTTGGTTCCCAGCTCACAGCAGGGAGGTGGGACTTGTGCTCATGGCAAGGGTTTCATTCCCCTGGTTTGACAGGCAGAGGGTCTTCCCAGTACATAGTTGGGTGTATATATTAAAATATTTCTGCTGCAAATATCAATGCATATGAAGCTCTTGCCGCCACTTGTAAAATATGTGGAGGATGAAGTATAAATGTAGGTTGAAAGTGAATAGACTTTAATTCTAATTTCATCCTTAAGGATCTACAGAAAGGAGGTAGTGATCAAACTCTAACTTGAACATATACTCGAGAAAATAAAATAAATAATATCAAACAAACCCAAACTATGATGCCAGCTTGCTCCAAGTTCCTCTTGGATTCAAACAGTAGAAAAGTGTTTGTTAAAAACATTTAGTCTGAAGGTGCTTACTGGTGTGTTGGTTCATGTTAAATTATATTTTGAAGAGAAATACATTTAGCACCTTTGAAGTTACGTGGAATCTTCTCTTCTTAAGTTTTCTGAATTAAATGGACAAATGAACCAATTAAATGAACCAATCTGAATCTGTTCTCAGATTTTGTGTTCAAGAAACTGTGTCCAGTTTAGGGTAGAGAGGTTTTATCCAGAGCTCAAGATTTCACAGTAAGATGAGAAAGCTTCTTGTCCTTCCCATTTTCTACTGTTCCTTCTCTATGTTTTTAGAAATACCTAAATATAACAGCTTTATTCGTTGAAAGGTAACTCCCAGCTGGTGAACTTCCTGCTCATCTCCAGTTGTTCAAAGCTACAGAAAAACCTCCATCCACCATTGATAAAATATTTCTGATTTTTTCCGTTGACAGAGTTGAAATGGTGTGGTTTTGGGTTGAAGAAAGGAAACAGGTAATGGCTGGGATGGCGTGGTGGGCACTCCCTTGGCGCGTGCAGATCACATCTTCCACCGGGCGCAGCGAGCGCCACAGCGTCGCTCAAATTCCCACCTTCTTTTGTGCCATCTGACAAAACTTGGTGGGAATTAACAGAGCCCCCTCTTGACCTTCTTTCTCTTCCCTTGAATAAGTAGTGGGCTGAGCAGCAAAACAAACAGCACGGGGACGTTGACACTGTAAACCCTAAGGGTTCCTTCTGAGAGAGGCTGGGTTGGATCAGAGCAAACAGGTCAGCAGCTCTGCAAACAGCATCCAGGCCCTTCCAGCACTGCCTGACCCATCAGGCAGTCAATAATTTTGGCCAGATAGTGCCTTAATATGCTTTGGTAGAGCCGAGAAGACTCTTTCTCTGGAAATAACCACAACAGCAGACGTGTGATCACCCCATTTGCGCTCCGAGGGTCGTGTTCTGTCATGTACTGTGAGAAATGCTGAACACGTTTGCTGTAACGCTGTCATTTATTCCTTGTAACAATCTGAGGAGGTGATGGTTATTATTAACTGAAAAGTATCCAGTATCACAGTAGAGGATTTGTCCAACATCTTCAAAAAAAGTACAAAAGGGGGAAAAAAGAAAAACAAAATACGAAGCAGGCATTCTTTGCAATTGTGGTGTCAAATTTACACCGCTGGTAATTTTGAAGTTTAAAGAATGGGAATTAATTTGTCAGTGCCAAGTAAAGCATATGGCACAACACAAGAAACAAAATAGATGTCTAACCAGAAAGAAAGCAGCAAGAAGTGAAAGTACTGGATAAGATTTAGATATATCCATTTTGATCAATGTACCAAGCATGTGATACCCAAAAATAATGTTGACCTGGTAAAAACAAGCAAAATCACCTCTGTAATATGATATTGATCTTGTGGAAACTTTTTTTTTTATATTATTAGTGCCCTCATATATCTTTTTTTATGAAGTTCAAGTTTATAGCCTGTGCTATAATGAAAATTTCAGGACTTTCACCTAGTTTTCTTATACATTATTGAGAAAAGACTGCAATTATTTTCCTCTTTCAGCATGTACTTCCAGGAAAGACAGAGAGAGATGGGGATGTAGAAGTGAGTTTTAGCAAGTGAAAACAAAGACTGTTTGGCACAATAACCCCAACCAACCAACCAAGCAGTGTTCATCATGGTTCCAGTGTTCAGGAATATTACATGTTTTTGGATAGTTTGTCTGGAAGGTCAGAGAGTTGCTTTGGATGAACTCTGGATTTTTTTAAGGAATAAGTTTGATATCCTGATGTTGGGATACCCACAGTCACATCGGTCTATAAAGTGTTTCACAACTTGCAGGCTGTAGTTCCTCTCTAATTTAAAGCTTTGGGTCCTGTTCTGAATTCCCACAGTATTTTATTGAGAAATTATGATGATGCTCACCATACATATATGAACAGCTATCCTTCAAAACACAAATTTTTTGCTTTTCTTCACATCCCTTCTCCTTCCTGAAGGACAGAAATCAGTGTGGGTATCTGTTCACTGAGAGTGATTATATAAAAGAATTTTTTTTAATCTGATATATGTGATCCTACAGAGTAGTGCTACTCTAAATTAAATGCAGTTTTTATTTCTATAACCTCACCATTGTTCTTATGCCTTTCTTCCTGGCCCAAGCCCAATTTTAAAGTGATCCAGAGCATTGATGTTTTCTGTGTAGAAACATTTAACTTAAGCTGTACTCAGTTTCTTTCTGTATAGTTGCACTGTGATTTGGGAAATAAGTTCTGTTTTCCTTGAGTTTTTCCATATAGAGCTGCCTTACACTTTCTTACCATTTTAAATCTCTGGGGAGATTAAGTGTCAAAATTTAAAAGTGCCCAAAATTTAAATTACTCGGTTTCTGAAGTACTTTTTTTTTAAGAAAGCTGAGGCTTGGTGTTTCTTTTTTTTTTTTTTTTTTCCCTCTCCATGAATCTTGAGTTGCTGGGTGTTTTTTATTTTAATCTCTAGTTTGAGAATGATAGGCCAGTTGCCTGTCTAGCGATAAGCATTGCATTTTCAAGATTATGCCATGAATAATTATTTCTTAAGAGCCTTTATTTTTCCCCCTTTGCAAATCTCTGAGTTATTTTATTTCCCACTTGCTCCTCCTTGCAGGACAGTGGGGACCTTCTCCCATCCTTCAGCTGGAAATAATTTCCTTGGTGGGGTTGTGAAGTCAAATGGGGTGGGCTGGGAAAAAGAGAGGCAGAGGAAGGAAAAAAAACCCCAGGTTGGAAGCAATGTGGTCTAGTGGGAGATGTCCCTCCCCATGGCATGGAGAGGAACGAGATGAGTTTAAGGTCCCTTTCAACTCAAATAATACTGTAATTCTGTGAATAAATGAATAAATCCAAACCAAGCTCTGTGTGCATTGCATCAGCAGTGATCACAAAAAAAAGAGGTACTGACAAGTCCTTCAGTACTTGGTGTGTACTCTGAAAGGAAATATTCCTGAATTTACAGGCCAAAAAGGCTGTAGCAGTGCCAGCCTGGATAGGAGGTGAGGAAGAAATGGCTCCAAACCCACTCAGGGTGGCAGGGTCGGAGCTGTAGAGGTGGAGAAAGCAGAGCCAGGAGAGGGGATAATCAGTTCATGTCCTCATCCCCTTCACACCAGCACCAAAATGCTCTGAGGGGTGTGAGTGTGCTCACGAGGAGCTCAGGATCCCACGCTGAGGCAGAGGATGTTCACAGGCTCTAACGGGCCCACTCATAAACTCTGTGTTCAGGCATCAGTGGATAAGTGAGAGAGAATCTGTCCTGAAATGCCCAGGGGCTGGCTGGCTGAAGGTTTCAGGAATGAGTCGACAGAGGGGGAAAAATACTCTCTGCTGTGACCAACCTTCCCAGCTGAGGTTCCTGGAGTGTCCCATGGACTCAGGGGTTGAGGAGACCCTGGAGTCAGAAGATGCTGATGGAGCCAGAGGGTGACTTCCCAGCCAAGGGAGCGTGAGAGGGACCTCAGAGGCATGGAAACAAGAGAGGGAAATGAGGTGATACAGAACAAGAGTAATTGTTTGATAGAAACCTCATTCACTCCTGTTTTTCCTGTGGGGAGATTAGAGAAGGCAGCCTGGGAGAGAGGAGTGACCCATCTGCCATTGCCCTCTCTCTGAGCTCCGCGATTCACTCCCGGCTCCTTCAGGGAAAGCATCCCTGCCCTTACTGTACATGGAGAAACATCCCAGCTTCCCACATTTTAAATCAATCTCAGGTTTAAGTGAAGGTGCAGCTTCAAAAGTTATTACAGCTCCACTGTTTCCCCTGATAAATTACATGAATAACATTTGAGACAATGCATTGTTAAATATTTATGTCTAGTACTATAGAACCAGAAAAAGCACAAGAACCCCTAGAAGAATAAATATATTTACCTAAATAAATTACTAAGACAAATATACTCCTATGTGCTCTGGACCAATAAACAGTAGGTATTCACTAAATTGTGGAATATAAATGGCTCATTTCCTCTAAATGTACACTGAAAGATCTATAACATGTTACACATTTCCTGTGCTTTGCATATATATTTCAATATTCATCATGAAAAGGCTTGCTTATGTGTCAATATACATTACTTTGCATACATTAAGAAAATATTTTTTTAATTTTGCCATTACAGATGTGCTTTGCTGTGGGGGGGTGCTGGAGAAAGCTGAGGCTTTATTTCCTGATTAACCCTTTGGTGGCTTGTCCTGTTTTATCAACGTGACATTTGCACAAAATGAATTGCTTGCTTAGACACAGCTAACTAAATAAAAGCAGGCCAGAGCTGATAGTATGAAAAATGGATTTTCATTACTGTTTCATTGATTCTTGTAAATAAGGGCCTGAGGCCTGCTCCAAAAAGGCTGCAAACAGTAATAATTTAATCTGAGGTGACATAGACCAAAATGTATGTGGACAAAAATCATCCTTGAATATTAAACAACAGCCTCAAGACAGAGAAAAGTGTTGCAGGCGAATTTAAATGTATGCAGATCGGTGGGTAACATATTTAAAAACAGAAATTAAAGATTCCTGTCATAAATCACATTTGCTGCCATGGATATGCCTTGTTATGCTGGCGTTTAAGGAAACCTGAAAGGTTAAGGCAGTTGGTGCATTAAATCGTACAAGGATAATTAATACTTTTCTTGTGGCTATTTATAAGAAATGGAAAATATAGTTAGATCAGCTGTGGCACTGTAGTAATTTGAGGGGGAAGAAACGAAAGTATGAGTCAATAGTTTTAACTGGACAAATGTCAAAAGCTTAATGAAGCAGTATCCTAATTTGGAGGCCTTTTAAAAGTTACACACAAAAAAATGAGACAAAGTAGTTTGTTCTCCTGTTGCACATGTGATTTCTTTGCCTTTCAAATGCTTGTAACTTGTTTAATAAAAATAATTGAGAACAGTTTCTCTGACTGAAGTTTAAAAGAAAAAAAAAATGGAATCTTTTCCACGGAAGCAAAGCGTGAATCAGGTCTTGACTCCAGAATCATGAATTTTGTTTTTTCTTATGCATCTTCTAATTAAAAAGACCACTATATTTCGCTATAAAATAGCCTGAAACTAGGTGTAAGGACATTATTTCACTTGTTATTACAGTCTGAGTTATTACAGTAGCACCTAATGTTCAGGATGGCTCATAGCAAGACTAATGTAGAAAATAATTTTCCCCTTCAACCTGATGAAGCATTAATCCTTTTTTTCCCCTTTTTTTTTCTTTTTTTTTTTTTTTTTTTAACTTGGGGTTACATTCAAACAAACCCTTCCAACTACTGTAATTCCCCTGAGGGAAATACTCCTTCATCACTCATTGAGCTCAGGTTTATGATCAGCCTATTATTTAAAATTCTTATTTTTCTTTTCTTTCATGAATAAAAACAATAAACTTTAGTGGTATCAAACATTATTAAAGAGTCTCAGAGCAACAAGACAGAAGGTTTATGTGACCAAACTCTCTTAATATAAAGGAGTTGTATATTTTCAGATGTCACTGCCATTCATCTCTTCTCTCTTTCTCTCTCTCTGCCTCCCTTAAGCGAGGAATAAAGATCCTATTTAAAAAATCTCACCAGCATGTAATAACTTTTCACCTGTTTCATGAAAAGTTAAACATTTGGAATACAATTTGCCTCACTGTTATTTTTATTCTGAATGAAAACAGGAAGTATTTCTTTCTTCAGAAGGGATTAAAAAAGGAAGGCAAATCATCTAAGAAAATTATTTTCCATCAAAAGATGGCTTTCTGTGGGGGGGAGAGTATTTCTCAAACCTCACTGAGTTTCTGATCTGTTTGGAGAACATTTAATCTATCATTGTACCAAAAAAAAAAAAAAAAATCAGATTTTTGAAACTTTAATCTGGTTTTGATTTGCAAATATTCATAAAAATTGCCATGGCTTCACGCAGATCTTTGGAAACAAAGATTAGTGATATTTTTTCACAGCTCTAACTAGAACACGCTGTCTTTGGCAAGTTTCTGTTTGCAACAAACAAAATGTGATACTTTATAGGTTATAATATTCATCATTACCCTGATGTGTCATTGGTATGTGGTGTCACGCCCTGCTACTTTCTGGACAGTGTTTCCCATTTGATTATGACAAACCTTTCCTTAAAAATTACACTTTCAAGAAAAAAAAATTAAGACATTCTACTTATCTAAAATATAGAAAAACCCTTCGGAGGGTTGCTTTGCAAATAAAAGATGGGATGCGAAGTGCATTCAGTGTCCTGACTTTCCAAGAATTAGCTGGAAAACAGTCCAAGTTGGAAGAGAAAAAATAGGTGTGAAATCAGAAAATTCAAAATCCAAAATCTCCAGATTTACAAGGCTTCTGTTAAATTGGAGAGATAGAAAAATATTTCTTTGTAGTATTCCTTAGATGAAAATGTGGATTTAGTAAATGTGGTTCTGATGATAGCAGTGTTTTGTTGTTTTGATATATGATATTTTCCTTCTGTGATCATATAAATGTCTGAATATCAGAAGCTGAGCTGGTTACAGACTTTCCTATTGGTACATTAAAAAAAAAAAAAAATAATAGCATAACTATCTGTTAAATAAAACCACTTATATTTAGTCACACTCTCCTAAGTCATGAGCCATATCTTCATAGCTGAACAATCTCCTACACTGTAAGCAATCAGCAGTTGGTTCTGAAGGTCAGAGCCTTGCAGATATTTAATATACATAATTTTTTTTAAATAAAAAAAATTGTTTCACAGCCACTCTATCAATAAAAGCAGCCTAACTTTTTATCTCTGGTACAAAGCACGCTTTCCATACAATAACTATAAACTGTGGGCAAAGTTCTTCTGACAGTGGTATGTTCAACAGAAGGAAAATGTCTCAAACATTATATTTTGATCTGGATAAACAGGCAAACTGCAAAGAAAGATGTAAGGCTCACGTTCCCAAAGCAAACAACTTTTTTTTTTCCTCCTTCAAAATTTTTCAACTTGTAAACAAACAACATAAAGTCACAGGATCCAAAAGGCCTGTAAGTCTCAGTCTAGAATTTTAAAAAGTGGTTTGAACCCAACTGTGTTTATCTTTATTTTGCCTAGACATCTGCCAGTACTTTTTAGGCTGCTGCTGCTCGTTAGGCCTGAGCAAATAACTTGCAATTATTAATGTTTTCCTTGAATTTATACTACATTTTCTGTGTATGAAATATGTGAAAAAGATCATGACATTTTCAAATGTCTTTGTTATTGGAAGTTATTTATGAATTTTTCCATGGCATATTTTTCCCTGTGGGTGGTATTCACTCTTGTGCATGCACAAGGACTAAGCAGTACTTAGACCCCACTTAAATCTTCAAAATCTGTCTTGTGCAGAGGATTGATTTTCATGCAGGGGGACTTGTATATTTGATCAGAGTGATATTCATTTTGCTATTCAAACAGATAGTTCCAGGAGATAAGTTGTGATGCAGCAGCTCTGGATGTGCCGTCCGGCTGCTCTGGAGGAGCCGCATGTAAATCAGGCTATTTCTATAAATAATGTACAGTTCTTAGGGGGAAAAAACTTAAAAAATGCAGAGCAGCCAATTGTGCTGGTGTTGTTCTCGTGTTAACTCCTGGCAAACACGAAGCTCCCCACGAGCTACAACTTGTTATATTAAATAGCTCCATGTTTTCTTCCCCCTTCAAGCCCAAACTGCAGTTTTTGCTGTGTCATGGGTGGTTGTGTGAGGAAGCCAGTGCTGTAATTAATTTTTTTATTTTATTTTAGTGTGAATGTTCCTTTTCATCATGTGATTGGAAGGCCTCCAGATCAGTTGAGAGTCTGCGACTCCTGGGCTCAGGAAATAACAAACCCAAATGGTGCTTTGAACCTCGTTTATGAGGAGAGAAAGAGATGGGCCGTGTGGGTGGCATGGAAGGGCCAAGAGTACTGAAACACAAAAACCCCACGTGCCCATAACCCTTCCCAAAGGCAGAAGGGATGGAGAGGAAGCACAGTGACACAGGAGAACTGGGAACTCCAAATTCCATCCAGCAAATCCCCAAATTCCCCAGCAAAGGGACAGGGGCTGCCAGAGCCAGAGGGTTCATTCGGGGGTCAGGGGGTAAAGGGATGCTCAGAGCAGAGAAATTGCTCTCGCCCCAAAGACTGGAGGTCAGGCATGACTTTGGCCATGTTCATTTCTCTCCTTGCTTAGGCTAAGTCAGGCCTCAGCTTTTTCATGCCAAACACCAAGGCCTACACCTCTTCCTTTAATCCTTTTTGGCAGTTTTTCCCTCTTATGGGAGGCTTTTTTAATTGGTTTCTTCTTCCTCAAGCCAAATGTTGTGAGTTTTCTCTGCTCCCTTAAGCACCAGGGCTGTTGCTTCAATGTCCACTCCCATTAGATGACTCCCATTACCAGTTCCACCTCAAGCATGATTTCATAAAGTTTAAAGCCAAAGGGAATGATTAGATCATCCAGTCTGACCTCCTGTATACCACAGGCCATTAAATTTCACCGAATTACCTCTGGATTGATCCCAATAAGTTTTGTTTTTATGAAGAATATCTTGCAGAAATCACCCAGTCGTCGTTTTGAGTGATCAGGGACTGGATTGTCCCCATTTCCTCTCAGTGGATTTTTCCTGTGGTGAATAGAATTTGATTGAAACAAAGGGGCCCAGAAAAGCATTAAAACAGTCTTTCTTAACTCTCAAATATTAAGTAGCATCCTCTACCTAATCTGTGGATGATAATCTGTTACAGTTCATGTCCTGTTTCACAGAGCTCCATGGAAGCAGGATATGTTGTACATAAAAGACTGGGTCTTTTTTTTGGTCAGAAGTGGCTCTTTTCTCCCCAGTAGTAGTAAATGTGGGGTCTTTTTTCAAGAAATTTAAGAAAATATGTCATTTTTATGATTACATTTCAGGTATGAGTGAGGGTATTGTTTCACTTCTCTGTAAGGTGTGACTCCAGAAAGATCAGCCCAAAGTTGGTCAATAGCCTGTCACCAATGGTGGACAAAAGCAGTTTGTTAAGGAAAAGTATAAGAACAGGCCAGGAAGAGAGAGACTCCCCTTGGCACACCCTGACTGACCCTGGCAGTGAACCAGGGGTGACACGAGGCAGAGGTGACAGAGCTGTGGCCGTATCATTGTGTTCTCTTTACTCCACTGTTTCTGTTCATTGGGCAGATCCTCTGGTAATTAACCCAATTTAAAACTCCCATCTTGCCGGTGAGTTCCACAGCTCAGTTGTGCCCTGTGTGTTGACAGCACCTGATTTTGTCAGGTTGCAGCTCGGTACCTCTTGTCTGAGTGCTGCTGACTTTTCTAGATCTGTCAGACACTATTGGGTTGGGTTTTTGATCTCTCATTGCATCGTACACACTTTGGCACAACTTTGTCCAACTTTTCTTGAATGTTTCCAGTTCTGACCTGTTTGGATCCTTTCTTTTTGAGAAGTGATAAGCTGTGATTATCCTGATTTCCTTTCTTTATTCCAAGTTGGTGTCTGTTACGCGTTTTTTGAGGTGTGACTGATGAGAAGACTGAGAGTTCTGATTTCAAGGTATGGGAGCACTGCAGATTTAAAAAAAAAAAAAAAAAAAGTTATGAATTATCACAGAATTTCCATAATGGTTTGGGTTGGAAGGAACTTTAAAAATGTCATTCCACTGCCTACCATGGGCAGGGACAACTTCCACTGTCCCAGGCTGCTCCAAGCCCTGTCCAACATGTCCTTGGACACTTCCAGGGATGGAGGAGCCACAGCTTCTCTGGGCAACCTCTGCCAGGGCCTCACCAGCCTCACAGGGAAGAATTTCTTCCTAATATCTCATGTAAACCTTCTCTCTATAATGTCTGTTCCTCTTTTTTATTTCTTTTGTATTAATTCCTGTCCCCATTTTATCTTCAGAATAAACCTAATGATGGTGATACCACCTATTTGCCACCCAGGAGTGGTTTAGTGCCTCCAAAATCTAGTTTTAGGTCTGATATTAACTAAATGCATCTTATGTAGAAGAAGCTTTTGTATCTGTTTTAAATTGTTTCACACATGAAATAAAATAATAGCAATTCGTTCAAATTAAGTTGTCTTAAGGATGCCTTTGACATTGCAGTGATCTGGTTGCTCACTACTCTTTTAGTTCAGCAAACATTTTCCTTATCCTGGATTTCACCCAAAGAGGGCTGCAATAGATGACCAAAAAATTCTCTTAACTGTTACTCTTATAGTTGCCATTGTGCTTGAAATGAAGCACTTCAGTACTCAAGACACACACACACACACATTCCAAGTAAAACCCCCAGAACAAAGCTAGAAAAGTATTTAATTCTCATCTATAAATAGCGCACTTAGCTCTGAAAAGCAGTAGAATACATTTGTTTTTACACAGGAAGCAGGAGCTCGTTACACATTGGTCCCCACCCCTCTTTCTAGACCCATGTGGAAATACATGTGTTAAATAAGCCACCACTTCAGCAATATACCCTATTTATATTTTATATAAAATAATAATCTGGGCCATGCTACTCTGAGTGGTTCACAGAAGCAGAAGAAGTCATTAACCTAATCCTCAACATAACATGATGTAAATCATATAAGATGTCATGCATTTTTAGAGGAAGTATTATTTTGAGTGAATACAGACACAGCTATTTGGCATGATTTCTTGAAGGGGATGGGAGTGTTGTGACCCAGAAAATGTGCTGCATTTATTGCTTTGACTCAAGATGTCATGAAGCTTCACATAAAGATGGAAGTTTCAAAACAACAACTTAAAAAAAACCCCCAAGAAAGTTAAATACCAGGAATGTCTTTGTCTAGCTCTAGATTTGGGCTGTGCTGAAGTGAGCATTCCAGCCTCTTATGTTCATGTCCTTACCAAATGTCACTTCAAAGAAAACTTACAGAAACCAGAAAATTCTTCTTTATGAATGACAAAAGCTAAATTAATGATACTACTTCTAGTGCTTTAAAATTTATATTCTTTTTCTTAAGAATGAGAAAAGGAAAATCTGAGTAATTGCTTAAAGGACACTGTATGTGACTCATTTTTTGTCATCACAGCTGTCTACACAAGGTCTTAAAAGTCTACCTACTCTTGTATGTGCTTGGGTAATAAAGATACAGCCCAAATAAAGCCAGATCCAGAGCTTGCTGAAATCATAGGGAGGCTTTGTAAATATTCCAGGGCTCTTGGATGCAAGCTCTGCATTTAGTCCTTCAAATCAGGATGTAGTAGGATCTTTCATATGAGTAAATCACATAATATTTTTCATAGAAAGTGAAGTATGTGCAAAGGGAAGATGCTGCATGCTTGGGGTGTGAGTTCAAAGAAATGGAGCAATCATCAACATGTTCCTGGCTGTGTCCCATATGGAAGCAAGATTCTTGCAACCTCAAAGTGGTAAATTCCACTCATTAAATTTCCCTTCAGAAAGAGTTGCAAATCACTGCTTTTAAGCTCACCTGGGAGCCCCAGAAAAGCAACTTTAGGAGAGCTCTGTCTTAACTGGAAAAAGTTCTGGGAGACTTCCATGAGTTTTATCAGAGAATCACAGAATGGTTTGGGTTGGAAGGGACCTTGAAGATCATCTCGTTCCAGCCCCAGCCATGGGCAGGGACACCTCCCACTGTCCCAGGCTGCTCCAAGCCCCAATTTCCAACCTGGCCCTGGACACTTCCAGGGATCCAGGGGCAGCCACAGCTTCTCTGGGCACCCTGTGCCAGGGCCTGACTATTCCCATATGTCTGTACTTGCCCCTTCCCCTGATTCCATGGCAGGAAATCTGTATTTTATGGTGATAGCATGAAGAAAACAGACTCCTTGCCCCACCGTGATGGAAACCACATTCCCCAAAGCTCTCCTCAAGCCCCCACAGTAGGAGCTGCACTGGAAATACCTGAACTTGTAAAGGCCACGTAGATCTGTAGAACAACAACTTTTCCAGAGTTTCTTCCCCTCTCCCTATGGGTTTGGGTTTTTTTTTGCTTGGAGGTAGTTCTTAAAATCCTGATGGCGCTGGCCTTGTGACATCAGGAGGAAAGTTGCTGCCCTGCTCTCACCCAAACTTAGGCAGGAGCAGCAGAGCTGTAGCTCCTGCATCAGTTTGCAGCCCACTTGTGCAGGCTTAAGTGGTTGATCTAGTTAGGGCTCTTACCCTAATGTGCCAGCACTCAGCTAAATGGAACCTATGATCTCCTCTGAGGTTCATCCATCATTATTCAGAACCTCTGCTTTGTGCCGTCATGCGGGCAAATGCTTTCATGTATTTATTCATCTCGTTGTAAGAATTTCTGCAAGCATATGCAGACCACTAAGGCCAGCAGTGATTAAAGCCATGCAGTCTTGAGCAGATGTAGACACTTTAGCTCACCCTATTCATTCTGCTGAAAGAGTATAAATCAAGCCTTTTCGGCACCAGGAAGAGAGCTCATCTGTTGCTGAAGATCACTGCTCTCCCCAAATATCTTCCTTAATCGTTGTCCTTTTGTAATACTTTGCCTGTAATACTTTTCTTACATTTACCCAGTTTGGGTGGCTACAGCACAATCCTGCTTCTAAGGGAGGTAAAGGGAAGGATCTGTGAATCCTGGAAAAGGGAAGAATCCTATCAGTTTGCTAATTCATTACCTTTCCAAAACAGAAGAGCTGTGGAGAGAGAATGTGAGAGGAAGCAGCATCCATGGAGAGAGAGAGAGGATTCAGCCAAAATGATTTTAATTTTAATAGGTGATAAAATCCAGGCTGAAACTGGCCTGTGACACACAGAGCCGCTATTTGCAGCAGCACACTTTTAACCACAGCCATAAAACATGTTTTTCGTCTAAGGAGCATTTCTCTACTTGGTTAATTTTTGTGAGCCTTTCATTTATACAGGAGGTCATCCTCCCAGACAAGCTTTCTGCTGGCCCTGGAGCTCCAAAGGAGCATTTGATTCTCTGCTTGGACCCTGTCCTCTACCTCTGTTCCTTGCCAGCCCAATTAGCCTTGCCCTGCATGGCTGTCAGTAGCCTAACTACCTTGGAGCCATCAGATTAAAGTTTCCCTTTCCCAGCTACTCTATTCATCAGGAACCCAGCACAGCCAAGGTTTGTATAATCTGCTATGCTGAGCCCTCCCACTCAATTGATTTCTGATCCCTAATGAACCATAGGCTGATGGACAATTACTCATCTTGCTGAGACATGTGGGGCCTGTTAAAGGCAGGGTACTCGGGAGCTTGTGAAACTCTGGGCTTTCTTATTTAACATTAGCTGTAATTTCTGACACAGGAAGGATTATAACAGGATCTGTTAAACATCAACCAGACTATCTGGCTAATGGCTAAAATTGTTTTTTAAAAACTCTCAGTCGCTTTATTATTTACTTGCAGATAAACATGTAACAATGAATTTTAACAATCTGGTACATTTAGAAGAAAGTTACAAGCCCCTGAAATACCCCACGGTGGAACATGACATTAATAGCTCAAAGCAGCTCAGCACTGCTAATGTGGACTGTTCTGTGTTGGACTATAACTCAGATGGATACAATTAAAATAAGAGTATGATTATTGTTGTTACTGTACTGTGTTCTGACTGCTCTGAAGTGCTTCAGCAACCTCAGTCAGTGCTTTTAAGCACAGCTTTGCCACACCAAGTGTGTTAAATCTTAGCCCTGATGTGTTGATGAGGATAACGATTGGAATATTAGAAAAATCATCTATTCCTAGACTTAAGCATGTTAATAATTAGGCAGCAGAATTTGTTATCCCTGGGGTCATAAAACTCCTTGGGGAAATAAATTATTAAAAGCTCTCATTTTGCAAAGGGTAAGGTATGTGATCCATGCTACTTTTGAAAGAAATGGCTTCAAAAATGTCTGACTTTTGGCTCACTTTGCTTGTTCTTCCTTTACAGCCACTGCTGTCATTAGAAAATGCACCACTCATACCAGTGATTTCACTTCCAGTTTAAGCAAAAAAAAGACAGAATGGGTGAACAAATATATAACTTCAGAAGTAGCTGTCTTGTAAACTGATTAAAATAACAACAAAACCAGCGAGGTATTTTAGCAGCACGCTTCAAAGTCCATCATGTAAATAGAAATATTTGCCCTCTTTATCTTTTGAGAAGGAGATCATATCATCTGATATATAAGTAATTTAGGGTGACATTATTATTCATTTGTGTAAATAGCAGGGACAAATGGGAGAGTGATTATTCGTTCATTTTCTGGTTTCTGTCCCATTTTATCTCCCAGCCATCTATCTGCAGAATCTGAAATGCTTTGCTTCACAACCTTACTGTCCTCCTTGGAATCCCTTGTGCTCTTTTTCTCATTTTCCTTTAAGAGCATTCCTGAAGACCTGATACAGTCCAATCCTTAATCCTGGGTGCTCTGTTCTTATACAGAGGGCAAGATCTTTAAGTCTCTGAATGTGTCTTCATTTGTGCTCTTAAAAAGCCATTATGGCTTTTGTTATTTTAAATTATTTATAGGGCTCCCTATAGATGGATACTCTAACATATGAATAGATAAGTTGATGACCCATCCCCAGCAACACTGGTTTTAAAATAAAATAGGAGATAATGAGAAAGCAGCAGCTCGTGGGAGCAAAAAAAAAAGTAGAGAAGAGGGAAGAAAGAAACCCAGTAGCTTTCTTTGGGCTGGTATTGAACATGTCTTGGAATTATGGAATCCCAGAATAGTTTGGGTGGGAGGGAACCTTAAAGTCCTTCTCATTCCACCCCCTGCCATGGGCAGGGACACCTTTCACTGTCCCAGGGTGCTCCAAGCCCTGGCCTTGGACACTTCCAGGGCTCCAGGGGCAGCCCCAGCTTCTCTGGGCACCCTGTGCCAGGGCCTCCCCTCACAGCCCAGACTTTTTTCTAGTCTCTAATCTAACCCTACCCTCTGTCACTTTAAAGCCATTGCCCCTTGTCCTATCACTTGGAACTTTTCACAAGTTTGTAAATATGGATGAAAAAACTTCTTGAGTTATTTCAACTGCCTGTTCTTATCCATTTTCTAGGTTTCTTAAAATCTATCTTAAGACTAAGAGAGCCAAAACCTACTCCCTGTTGTTCCAGCCTTTTACTCTCTAGTACACAGCCCTGTGTTTATTTTAAATCTAATTTCTCTGTGGCAAATTCCTTTTATTCCATTTGGTTTTGTGTTGACATCACCCTTTAGGGGATGGTCCCTGTCTTTGGTGCTGTGTCCTCAGCATGGCTGCATCCTAGACTCCAGCATCTTTCTTTTGGAGAGAAAAGGCAAAAACCTTTCCTTCTATTTTTGTCTTCTAGTCCACGTCTGAAGAGTAGAACTTACTCTTCAAAGTGAATTGATACTTTTACAAGTGTCAGAGTTGCTTTTCCTGAAGGAAAACCCTTGAAACCATGATTTTTGTCTCATAGTCAAAGGAAACGCTCCCCTTGTCCCTCACCACCCCTCCACAATTTCTCATCCCCTTCTCAGACAACACACATGAGTGGGCTGGCACAGCCCCAGATGTGGCCACATCTGGGCAAGAAGACAGCTGTGCTTAGGATAAAACCAGAATTATATAAGGGATGGGCACACTGGACTGCCAANGAACACGGAAAGCAAAAAAAAAAAAAAAAAAAAAAAAAAAAAAAAAAAAAAAAAAAGGCATGATAAAGCTGTAGAAAATGCAAATTAATTTTTTTATTTGTGTGGAAATTTTCTTTAACATTTATGAAGGATTTTGAAGGGGGATATGTTTGGTTGCTTATTTTTCTGTACTGATCTTGCTATTTAAAAAAAAAAAAAAACAAACCCAAAATAATTTTCTGTGTCTTGTCTGGTCTCTGAAATTGAAGTTCTTCTATGGCAGGGCAGAAAGCAAGAGGAATGTTGCTTCCAGAAAATAGAAATTTCTGCTCGATGTTGTTGAGCTCAGACCTCAGAAGTTTAAAAATATCATTTAAAAACAGACTGCTGCTTGTATCAGCCTTTTTGATTTGTCCCTGATTTGCCCCTTTGAAACACTCTTATTTTATTTCATTGGGACTGGAGGGTAAATGGCAATTGCAATTCTGGTGTACTCCCTGATATTCCCAGAAAATCATGTTGTGGCATGAGGAATAACTGGCAGCTGTCCTGGATGACAGGGTGTCTGTGCATGACAGCCTCCATCCCGGAATCTCTGCCTGCATGGGGTAGAAATATGTGGTCAGCACTCACCCTCAGACTGGCACCAGGCTGTGCTGCTGGAACACCTCACTTCTTTCTGGTTGGAATCCTTCTGATTCAGACAATCCTGGAAACCCAAGGGGTTTAGCAACCAAGGTGTCACAGGTGGAATGGGTTTATTTGTAATTTTACTGTCTTTTTTTTCAGTTTTTTATTCTGGCCAGAATTGTAGGGAATTGATGGCAGGAAGCCTACTTGTTTTCACCTGGCTGGATGGAGTTCTAAGGAAAGGCCAGGACACCTGTGTTAATCAGCACCAGATTAAAAGCAAATATTTGGATGTCTAAAATTGCCCTTGTAAAGATAACACTGCTCAATGTCCTCAAGCCCCTCACTTACCACCAAAAACCTGGTCATAAAGCCCAGAGCAGCCCTGTGGTGACACAGCCTGAATTCATGGCTGGTGTCAGAGAGAAAACCCCTCTCCAGGCTGTGAACATTTCTCACAACAGTGTGGTTGATTGTGATGCTCTCAGGCTCCCAAATGAGCATTGCAGCCTTGTTTTCCCCCGAGATCCCAGCCTGTAGGATTGTGGTGTTGGTGTTTTCCTGTGGCCCAGTGCTGTCCCTGAGGACACCTGGCCAGCTCTCAGCACCCACCCTCGTGGCTGGAAATGGGGACACTTCTGTCACCTCGATCTTGTGCTTAATAGCACAGACCACTATTAATAATAGTGCTTAATAGCATCCCCGAGGGCTGGGATCCCTTTGGGTTCTGCAGGATGTGCTGGGGCAGATTGCACAGGCTGCAAGAGCCCCTGGAAATCTGGCCCAGGCCCTCAGGAACGTTTTGATGCCAGCAGCAAGACATTGGCTCTTCCTTGGCACCAGGCTGGGGATGGAGAGTGTGAGAACTTGGCACCAGAGATACCTGGCTGTGCTTTTGGGGCATCCCCGTGGGTGGGGAGCTCAGGGAGTTCTGCCTGTGGGGGAAATTGGCTTGGCTGGGGGTTGAGTATTTTGGGGTAAAGTGTAAAGGCTTCTCTTCTCCCCTTCAGCTGCACAGTGTAGCCTCCTGTGCAGTCTCCAGTTTAAAAAGGGAATTTCTTCCAGGGAAATCTGGCTTACAGATTAGCTCAAAGTACAAAACAGACAAGCAGACGTACTTTCTAAAAGCCATGGAATAAGAACCTTTCATTTGTTTTTATTTCTTCTCTTCAGTTTAGCTCAAAGTACAAAACAGACAAGCAGACGTACTTTCTAAAAGCCATGGAATAAGAACCTTTCATTTGTTTTTATTTCTTCTCTTTTCAAAGATTATATATATTCATTCTCAATTCAAGTTGTGCTACATGTGATGAAAAAAAATCTATGCTTAATGCCCAAACTTGTAAACTGAAGGTAATAATTTCAGAATTATTCAGAAGAGAATAACTTTTTTGTACAACAGATATACTGAGAAGAGAGGTAAACTAATATTTCACTAACCATCACTAAAAATTACTGTAATTACAAATGCATTTTGGATCTGTTTTATAGGGTATGCTACTATTTTTTCCTCCCATTGAAAAAAAAAGGATGAAAACTTCTTTCAGAGCTGACTTTCAAACCATCCTGGTGGGAGTTCACTATCCATGGTAAGCAGTGGGTGGAGAACAGAGTTAAAGGTCCCAGTCAGGGAGAACTGGATTGAACCTGTCCTGAGCTGTGAGTTTTGGAGGCGCTGGATGAGAAGGCTCTCCAGGGTCAGTAAAAGGCCAATAATGGAGTTTTTCTCCTGTCCAGGGTGCAGTGAGAGGATTTCAGTGATACCTGCACATACCTGGTGGAGGTGGAAGCCCTGGAATACCTGAAGGCAAAAAAAGGATTCCTTTCCCTGGTTATTTACTAATTCAGTAGTGAAGAGTTCCACTGCACATTTCTAGATCAGCATAATTTTCCTCTTTCTCCCATCTGACACAGTCTCAACACTCTCTCTCTCTCTCAGCTGTGTCTCCTTTCCTCTCTCATTCCTCCACCATCTGCTGCACATGCTTTCCCATAAATTCCTGACTTGGACTCGGCTCCCCAGCTCTGAGCTTATCTGTCTCAGGGTTACACACTGGAGCCATCAGAAAGGCATCCCAGAACTTGCTGTGTGAAATGAATAGCCATGGCAAAACCTCCAGAGGAGTTGGGGAGGTCTCTCAAGGGGTCAGAACTTAATTTCTTGTTTGTTTTGAGGGGTTTTTTGTGGTATGGGAGGACAAGAGAGGTGTCAGGAGTTAACAGAAGTTTACATGATTAATGTTCTCATCTTTTGAATGTTATTCCCAGAGTGGATTCAGATGGGGGAAATTAAAAATAACAATAAAAATATTACTGAGTTCTCATTCCTGTTACAGATAAAAATGATCTCTCTTTTTTTTTTTTTTTTTTTTTTTT
>VZTR01031757.1:653272-693749 GCA_013400775.1 Chaetops frenatus | reverse complement strand
TTTTTGTTTTAGAGCTTTTATCTGAGTTGCTGTCTGGCAAATGGAAGTTGTGCTTGTGAAGAAGGAAGCATAGCATGAAAATAAGATCCATCACACCACATTTGGGGGATATACAATAGAGCTCTTACAACATGTTAGGGACTTAAATCATCTCAAAATCTTATTTTTATAAGAATCTGTGCTGTGAGATAAATCAACCAGGGGAAGGGAAGAGTTCTGTATGTATTTGAAGACATAAAATAGTATTGCTTAAGTGAAGCATTAAAAATAAGTATTACTTAAATTATCATCCCTAATAAGATATGTCTGTCATTTTTTCATTTAGCATTGGCTCTGAGGAGGCTGCATTGTTCTGCCAGGATTAAAAGATGAAAAACCCGTCCACATTTGAGCATGTGCTTAAACAAGCAAGACTAAGTATTAAATCTGAGTCCTCTGTACCTTGAGAAGCATTTTTACAACTGGAAAGTTGTTCAGCTCAGATAGTTCATCCATTTTCCCAAGCCTTTTAAACCTGAATAATGTACTGAATGTCAGAAGGCTATAAAATCTCTTTAACTATTGATATCTATTAGTTAATAGCAATATAAATTCAGCCACAAATTCGAAGAAGCAAATGGCTTTATCCAAACAAATATTTGGTGCATGGTTATAGAGTTAATATGACATTGTTGGCTTCTCAATTGTAACCCCATGGAGGAAGTATTTTTGTTTAACATGGTCAAGGCTTTGAAATCATTGCCATTGGAGATCAATACTGGGCAGCTGTAAACAAAAATTTTATGGAATGTATCCTTTGTACAAACAGCTGCAAATATGAAATTGAATGTACAGACAGAGCTGAGTGCAGGAATCCACCTGTTTGTAGGCTTGGGATATAACATCAGCACACATTAAAGGAATTGATTTCCTTTTATCAGTTGAGCAACCCTTCTTTTCTGATAAACTCGTGGCCATTTTACTCTTGGTTTTGTGGACTGGTGAGTCTCCCTGGCAAAAGCAGTGTCGGGAAGCTGATTTGGAAGTTTTCAGAGTATTTGAGCAAAATTTCAAGTTGTCAATGAAATATTGATGCCACTGCTGTTTGCTGACTCCTTAAATGTGCTCACAGTAGTATTTTTGAACTTTTGTGTTTAATTTACACCAGGAATAAAATCAGAAAAGTGTTAATTATTACATTTTTTTTTTAAGAGTGCAGTAAATAATGACCGGTTTGGGTGAGTCTGTTCACAGGAGGGAATATCCACCCCGTTACCAAATTCTGAACCAAGCCTTACACATCCTACACCCCGGAAAGTCACAGATTAGACATCCCTCATGTTTCACAATCCCTTCCACCCTCTTTTACCAGGAAAGCAAGCCCTTTGGTCTTAAAATCACTTAATGTGGCAAAAGTGTATAATAAAAGAAAACAGAGGGAGGGAAGCTGGCAGGAAGCTCTTGATCCTTTTACAGAAACTGCCTGTTTGGCTGGGCAGAAGCTGCTGGAGAGCTTTAAACATTCTTTTACATGCAAAGGCTCTTTGGCTTCACTTTGGGGCAGACCAAAACCCTTTAGTTTCTAGTAGCTGCAGCCACAAATGCAGCATCCACCACCATTGCACTTGGGTCAAATACTGTTTAAACCATAAGATTCTGCTTCAAAGAGCAGGATCTCTGATCCTCTTCCATTTAGCACACTGCAATCTCTTCAACTTCTGAAGCAAATGGGGCTTGAAAAATCTTAATTCTTCATATATAAATTGTTAAGTCTTTAATTTTTTCTCTTTTTGACTCCACTCTGCCCATTGGCACCCCACCTCCACAAGATTTTTTTTTTTTTTTTTTTTTTTTTTTTTTNTTTTTTTTTTTTTTTTTCAGACAACAAACAGGAAAACCACAAACTTGATCAGCAAGCTGTGCTTTCCTCTGGAAAGCCAAGACACTGAGGCTCAGCACACAAATCACATGCTCTTGCCTTCAGTACTCAGAAACCACCCTGCAGCTCACTTCAGAAAATTATTAAACTTAGTAGGTTAAAAATAAGTGGGTTGGGGTGGTGATACCTCGGGATGCATGTTGGCGTAGCCAGGAGGAGACAGAGTCCTGCCTGGGCTGGTGATTTAAAGTAAAGAAAGGGGCTGTTTAGTGAATATTTGGAGAACATAATTATTTAGGGAATAGCATGCAACAGTTACCTCGCACACAGTTGTGCAGAGGCCTCTGAGGAGGGTTTGTTACGAAACAGATGATATTACAAACTGGCAGGGAGATGTTCACCATCACCCAAATAACTGGCAAAGTGTTTCCACCCGTCCCTGACCTTTTTGGCCAGAGCAATATCTGCTGGCCACAGGTACTTGTGGGTCTGTCTCTCTGTCCTACCTGGCTGTTGTTCTCAGTGGGTTTACACTCTGTGCTGTTGTAAATCAGATGTGGAAGGAAGATGCAGTGAGGATAAGGCCCCACAATAAGCCACTTCCCTGGCCAAAAGTGTGAAGTATTAGAGCCTGGCTTTTCTGTCCTCTGATTCTGTTTGTAAATTATTCTTGTTTTCCCTCTGCTGGCCAGGATTCATTCCTGTACGCTGTGACAACAAGCGATGGTAGCCTGGCATATGTAGGGAAAGAATTAAAATGGAAATGCCATTCAAAGCCTTAGGGCTCAGGCATGGCAGGCCTGCAAGGACCTGGCACTGGGAATGCAGACACAGCTCCAGAGTCTGCTGGGAGACAATGGGGAGTGTCTGTGCCATGGAGCTGCTTTGGCCCATCCTGCACTCAGACCCAGTGCCTGGGGCATTTTTAACCACGCTCCTTTTCATCCAGTTAATGGGCAAACTGAGGCACTTCCCACCTGTGGTGGGTTGACCCTGGTTGGATGCTGGGTGCCCACCAAACCTGCTCAGCTTGGCAGGGGAGAGAAAATAATATGAAAAGCTCATGGAGCAAGATAAGGACAGAGAGAGGTCTCTCACAGTTGCTTCCATGGGCAAAACAGGCTCATCTTGTGGGAACGAGCTCAATTTCTCACCAAACTAGAGTAGGATAACGAGAAACAAGAACTAAGTCTAAAACTGCCTTTCCCCCACACCTCCCACTTCCTGGGCTTAACTTCACTCCCAGTTCTCTCTCCCTCCTCCACTCACAGTGCAGGGGGACAGGGAATGGGGGCTGTGGTCAGTTCTTCAGACATTTCTGCTGCTCCTTTCTCCTCGGAGGCTGGTCTCCCCACTCATCCCCTGCTCCAGCCTGGGGTTCTCTCCACAGCAAACAGCCCTCCATGAACTTCTCCCATGTAAGTCCTTCCCAAGGGCTGCAGTTCTGCATGAACTGCTCCACTGTAGGTCCCTTCCATGGGCTCAGTTCTTCAGGAACTGCTCTGAGTCCCTTCCATGGGCTCAGTCCTTCATTAACTGTTCTGAGTCCCTTCCATGGGCTCAGTCCTTCATTAACTGTTCTGAGTCCCTTCCATGGGCTCAGTCCTTCATTAACTGTTCTGAGTCCCTTCCATGGGCTCAGTCCTTCATTAACTGTTCTGAGTCCCTTCCATGGGCTCAGTCCTTCATTAACTGTTCTGAGTCCCTTCCATGGGCTCAGTCCTTCATTAACTGTTCTGAGTCCCTTCCATGGGCTCAGTCCTTCATTAACTGTTCTGAGTCCCTTCCATGGGCTCAGTCCTTCATTAACTGTTCTGAGTCCCTTCCATGGGCTCAGTCCTTCATTAACTGTTCTGAGTCCCTTCCATGGGCTCAGTCCTTCATTAACTGTTCTGAGTCCCTTCCATGGGCTCAGTCCTTCATTAACTGTTCTGAGTCCCTTCCATGGGCTCAGTCCTTCATTAACTGTTCTGAGTCCCTTCCATGGGCTCAGTCCTTCATTAACTGTTCTGAGTCCCTTCCATGGGCTCAGTCCTTCAGGAGCTGCTCCAGTGTGGGTCCTAAGTGGAGTCCCAAGTCCTGCCAGCAAACCTGCTTTAGCTTCCTCTTGTAGGAGCTGCTCACAGAAGCCACCACTGCAGCCCTGCTACCAAACCCTGGCCCTGCCAGCCCAGGACACCAGGGAGCAAACGTGCCTAGGGGTGGTGCCAGGTGGCCAAGCTCACCTTGGTGTCCCAAGGCCACGGCTGTCCCAGCAAGTGCCACTCCAGAGCGTGGCTGTGGGCTGTGCCAGGGCTGTGGGCTGTGCCAGGGCTGCAGGTTTCCTGGCTGAGCCCAGGAGCAGCACACTGTGCTCCCCTCCCAAGCACAGCACCATCCCGGCCTCACACAGGGACAGGCAAAGCCAGTTCTTCAATTTGTTCTTGATTTTTTTTCCATATTCTGCTCGTGGCTCGTTCCCTTCCTCTCTCCCGTGTTCAGGGAATGTCACAATGCCTGGCTTCCACTACAAGGGATGGGTAATGGAGAATTTTCATCACCTCTCCCCAGACTGCAGGACCTATGCTCAATCTTTCTGCTGTCAACACCAAACACACACTGTTATGATTATAACATGAAGACAAGGATCCTGTTTTATCTCAAAGAGTGCAAAGGTTTATGAAGGGTTAAAATAATCTAACCTCACTTTTTTTCCACCCCCCACCATTCTCTTCTTTTTTTCTCCACAATGGCAAATGTTATTTATATTAAGGGGAAAACCAGCAGAGCCTTGCCAGATCGAGCTCACTTCTCTTTGCCAGCTAAAACACAAAGCAGGGTTACTGCCTTTTTGGTACCTGCAAAACAATCTGAACACAATGTTCTGTCATCCTTTGAAATGGCAAATGGAAGTCATTTAAACCAGATGAGTGGCTGGATGGGGAATTACTGCACCTACAGCACAGGATATACAGTATGTGCACCTATTTCAAGGGAACTAGAGTGGGTGGCCGGAAGAAAGGAACTTTTTTCCTCATTTAACCTGTAATTTGACAACATCTGCAAAGAATTATCCCTGGTACTGGCATTGTAATTGTTGTATCTAACATCAATCACCGGGTACGGGAGGTTGCTTTAAATAGATGTTAGCGAGTTACAGTTTCAAAACATGAAAGCAGGGAGAAAAAAAAAAAAGAAAAAAAAGAAAGGAATGAAATATGTAAATTGGTAGAGAAATTAATTACTGGAAACTTTGACACTAATTTATTGTTTAAATAAGACTTGTAACTGGCCAGGGTGGGTGACTGTTTGGGTTTGACCCCGTATGCTTTGGCAAGTGTTAGAAAACAGAGGCCGCTTCATTCCAATTTATAAAAATTGTAACTTCTTTCTTCAAGTCTCTATTGATGCACAGAAGAAGAAAGGGATTAGGCTGACTCATATTTTACAGTGAAAGGACAGTAAGTAGGAAAGCTTCCATAAAGTGTACGTCTTTAAAACAAAGTCCTTCCTCCCCAGCTCTTTCAGTGGGATTTCTGTCTTTGACTTCATCAGAAACACGATTACAGGGAACAAACTATGCACGTTTTTGGACAGCAAAAATTGTAATTCCAAGCATGCTCCAGATTTCCACTAGCAGCTCAGCAACTACAGGAGTAAATTCATATTCACAAGTTATCAAATTTCCAGTGTGTATCCAATTCTGTATTGGGTTTTGATTCATATTTGTGGCTGGATGTGAATCAGGTCCAGTATTTGTTTCTCAGAGATGTCATGGAAAAGGAAATCACTGGGTGCACGGGTATTCACAGCCAAACACAACGCACAGTACCTCTATCCAGCCAGATGAACCATTATGATGGTCTTGGGAATTGCACTTAACCTGGGAAAATGTTTTAGAGACAGAGAGAAGAAAAACCTTGCACTGTGGTGTCTCTGGTGTCTCTAATGACCACCATGTTATACATATAATATGTACACATACGTGTTCAGCCTGAAATATCACACCATATTTTTAGAAGCTAGGCAGTAAACTACATTCTTTTTCCTTTTTTCCCCATTTTAAAATTTTTCTTTCTTTTTCCTTTTTTTTTTTTTTTTTTTTCCTTTCTTCCTTTCCCTTTATTTTTTTTCCCCTCTCTCCATTTCTTTTTCTGGGCAAAGGCACTGATAGGTCTTCCCGAGTTCTCTTCCTCAAACTTTGGCTGCTCCTTTTACTCACCTGAAGCCTTGCCTGTAGGCAAACTTCCCAGCTGTGTCTCACATTTTTGTGTTTACAGGATAGGGAACCTTTTGCTCAGGAGCTGTTGCTCATAAGGAACCCATCATCTCCAACAGGATATCCCCATAAAGCCATTTACATGCATATGTGGAGTAAGGTTCTCTTAACAATTCTTACTTTAACATCTCGTCACATAAAGTTTAATGGATTTCACTTCTTGAAAGACAAAATGCCATTTCTATATATAGCTGCCATTACCTATGCATTCAACAATTCTGAATATTGGTTAATGGAGGTATAACTTTGCATAACAAAAGTATATTACTGCTTTAAAGTCAGTCCTCCTGGATTTCATTCTTCTCATCTAAAAACTCTATAAAATCACCTCAAAAATAATCCAGCTGACGAGGCTGGAGAGGCACAGCTCTGTCACAGCAAATGGATCCCAGAGTCATCACACTGCATAGGTGACCTGTTGAGTGTGTTTTACTTAGATTTTGTTGTAAAATGCGCCATTTGTGGTGAGAAGGAACTCATAAAACACTCCAGGGAATGTTTACCTTACTGTTCTTATGGGGCTTAGGATTCTGCTGTTCAGCTTGTATGAAATCTTTAGCTTTCCCTTAAAAATAATCCTTATGGTCTTATAACCCTTTAAACCTATTCCAACCCCAAAGGTGGCTCAGTCCTTGGGCTGGCTGACCAAGGGGCTCAGAGGTGATGGTCAAGGTGAAGGTGAAGTCCATCTCATGCAGGTGCCATCCTCCTTGGCCGTGGTGTTGTCCAGGAATGTCCCCTTGAGAGCCCCACGGCACCGACAAAACCCTGACTGTTTTGGGAGTCTTTGGTTGTTCATTGCTCCAGGTTGAGGAACTGCTTTGCACAGAGCAAAATAAAAAGGCAGATCTGGTTCTAGCTGAGAGATAGATAGAAGTGAGTGGTCTTGCACAGATGGTGCTTGGCAGCCCTCACTCATCTGAACAGGATCTACCTGAAAAGTTAAAATTAAGCCACTTTTTTGTCCTGGAGTACCTGCCTGAGGAGAACACTCCCCCTGGGCTGGTTTTTGTAGCTCCAGGCTTTGGCAGTGTAAACTACTTTTCTAGTTAAGGTTAAGCAAACATCTTTAATTACCTAAAACTTTTCTTTTTATTTAATTTGCTGCTGAGGAAAAAGACAGCAAGCCTCTCTATGTGTAATTGTCCTGTGTGCCTGGTGAGAGGGGTTGCAATACACTGCTCAGCAGTGGGTTTGTCCATTTATTTGGAATTTTACAGTGGTTCATTAGCAAAGTTTGACTCTGTTGATGTGTGTGGTGACCAGTGTCAGTATTTATGTCATGTTCTTGCAGAGAAGGGACCAGCCCAGCTGTGTCTCTGGTAGTACAAAATGTGCTTTGGTGCTGGCTGCTTGAAACCTCTCGGGGTGGGTAAGGAGTCAGGATGGGATGGGAGCACATTAGAAGGGTGAAGGCAATGACCAGGACATAGTTTGGACCAGCTAACCTTCAGTATCACTACAAAACACAGGTATCCAGAGACCTGTGGGCATCCAGGTGTGGGCAATGACATAGAATATATTTTAAAATACTTATTTACATTCAAATCCTCATTATTTACTCTGGAAATGTTATGCCCTGCTGTTCTCAAAGTATCTGGAAACTCCACCACCACCTGACACAGGAAGGTTGAAAGCCATGAAGGAAAAGTTTTGTGCTGAGACCCCAGGGCAGCTCATTCCCAGGGCTCACCCTAAACCTCTGACCAGAAAAAGACACCCTCCTTGCCACCCCAGGGCCATTCTGTCCTCAGGGAATTGCCTCCCCTGGGAGTGGCAGTGTTGGCACACACACCTTTCTCATGTAGAACACTGCAGGAGATTGGAACTAGGTGGTCCCTGAGGTCCTTTCCAACCCAAACCATCCCAGGATTCTTTGATTCTATAAACTTTCTAAGAACACACTTCCATGTATAGCCTGCCTGTAGTGCCAATAAGTCATTTATTTTCTATACTATCATCATAATTCATAAAAATTCTCTCCCTCCTGAGGGAACATTTTATCATCTGATAAGGGGCAACAGCCAGCCAAAAATATAAGGCCTTCACTAAATGATAAATACAGGATGACATAAGCTATAAAACATAAAAGAGTGAGCGTGTGTAATACATGCCAAGGATGGCTGAGGATCAATTTAAACTAAACGTTTTCTGTTAACATGAGGATTTTTGTAAACTGGAGAAAATGAGAGGCAAGAAGAGAAGGATTTATGGAGCAATGTGTGGGAGGCATGCGGTGCTAAAGCAGCTACGGCTGGGGCATGTTTGTTCTACTGCCTCAGGAGTAGTTTGTCCCATCCTCACTCTTCCTGGCCAGCTCCCTGGTGCCTTTTGCTGGACACATCTGAAAGCTGAGGCTGGATGTGTCCGTGTTTCCTCGTTTGGGGGAACTCAGAAGTGGGAAGAGTTATTCAGGGAATTAAGCACCCACCTGACACAGCCTCCCCGAACACATCCTCCCTCTGCGGGGCTCCTGCCAATGCTTTGTGGGATTTATTTTCCACCTCCCTTCCCCGTGGGGTGCTCACCTTGTGGGGTTGGGGTGGTGGCCCTGCCATTCATTACTCACAGGGCTGAGCAATGCCTGCCTGAGCCCACGAGGAGCCTGGTGCTGCTCATCCAGGGGAGGCAGAACCTGGCCATTTAGCACTCAGGATTTTCCAGCGAATTCATCACCAGGCTTTGGGGCTTGCAATCCACTCCCACCTCCAAATAAAATACATTTTCTGGTCCATGACATCATTCTGCATATAATATTTCAGCCCAGCTGCACGATTGGGTCCTGCATTTGCAAAACTCTGATTTCCCTGCCAGCTCAGCGCCAATTCGTGCTCAGTTTTGGTTTATTATTATTTTTTTATTTGGGCCCATCACATCTTTGGCTACGTACATGGATATAGTGAGGCAGATCAGAAAGGCAGAGCCCTGGAGCCAGGAGAAGCAATCACACGACCTCCACGAGGCCAATTCTCCAAAGCTTCCCAGTGGGGAGCACAGATCACCAATCATTGCAGGTCTATTTATGAGTTTGGAGAGCTTTCCAACTTTGAAAATCTTGCTGAGTTTATTTCAGGTACGTGCTTTTCCAGGCCCATAAACATTTAGTTTTTAATCTGCTGCATCAGAGAAGAAAGTGAAAATAGTTGTAAACAGAGAGCAGGGCTTGAACCCCCCCATGTCCCCTTTTAAGTGAGTGCATGGGCACATGTAGAGCCAGCAGTTCTTAGATATATAGCCCACCTAGGTAAAGCACTTTCAAATGTACTTCATTTATTTATTCTAGGCCCTTTTTTTGGCCCAAAATCATCAAAAAATTGCTGTCTCCAGTTTCATTGTGCCCTTTTGAAATTGTCCAGATTTTGCACTAAGAGTCTAAAGCCACAGCAAAGGAGCAGGCCAAGAGGAAAAGCTTTTGAAGAGTTCCCACAGCTGTGAAAACACGGGCCTCAGGCTGTGTGTAGAGTTACTTCAAACAGCTGCTTCAGGTGACTAAACACCTTGAGTCTCATTCATCAAGTGTTGTTTATACTGGCTGACAGACCAGACTTGGAGAATTAACTCTGAGAAAAAAAGATGTACTACATACCAAGTATGGGAAAGGAACCCAGTTCCCTAAATAAGAAAGAAAGGAAGGAGGAGGGGGGGAGAAAAGGGGAGGGAAGAGTCCCTTTAAAATAAAACAGATGAGGCCCAATTTTATTTCATGTTAATAGGCCTTTTGATGCCCTTTGCATGTTTAAAATCAGAGGTGAAGGAGTATTGATGGTTTGCCACTTCGTAATCATGCAAATAAAAGCAATTTGAGTGATCCCTATGCCTTGACAAGAAGCTCAGCTAACCTGGTGTAAAATCTCAGTGGTTAATGAGGAGCCTTGAATAACCTATTAAAATAAGACAGACTCCTTTTCTCAACTATCCTCAACAGAGAATACCAGGAAGAAAAAATGCCCAATGCTGCCACCCCCCTGCTCCCATTTAGCATCAGATTGTGCAGATTCCACCCGTAGTTTTGGTGCAGGACTTATCACTCAGCTTGAGATAATATTCTTTCATCTCATATCCATATGAGAAGGTGACATGATAAGAAATTTGCAATCGTGTAACTGCTTTGCATGGATCAAAAGAGGAATGAAAGAAAATGACACGAGTCAGTGTCAAGTGAAGTGCTACTAGTTAAGTAAGCTTTAAATATTGAAGGGGATTTTTAATATTTCCTTTTAATCTCGAAATCTGTCACTTGGTGATTTTTTATAACACTGGAGTTGTAACTAACAACATTTTCCATGGTTTCATTCAATCCAAATGCGAAAACCCACCCCATCTCAGTCATGGCAAATGTTGTAATTTCTACTGGCAATTTCTCATCCACAACCCGGGCAGATTTCAAAGAAAAGGAGATGTTTTTCAGGCACTGGGATACTGTTGGGATCCTGATGTTTGAACACTGGCAGTAGAACATAGGCCAACAGTGAGATTTCAGTGTTTTTCTTGTTGTTTTTCCTTAACGAGCAGTCAGACTGCAAGGGTGAATATGCTTCCAGAGACAAAAATAGCGTTCAAAGGAAGAATTTAGAATCACAGAAAATTATTTTGAAAGAAGATTGTTTTAGAGGCTGTTTCCCTAACAAACTTGGTAAATAGTTTGGCAGATCCTGAAGCTGTTGGATTTGCATATGCATATAGAGGGGCTGAAGAAAAATACCAGGTGGTTTTCTTCCTAGAGATTCGGAATAACACAAAATTGATGGCAGTAAATTTACATTTTATTCTCTGGTGGGGGGGTGGGGGGAGGCAAAATCCAAACCAATTTCTCTGAAAAACAGGATTGAAGAGTAGCGTGTTTAAAATTGAATGTGAGGAATATTGATAAACCAGCTTCTCCCTTTATTTAGGGTGAGATATGTCCTTCACTGAGAAGGATCTCCCCATTGGCTTTTGCTTAGGCTGAGAGAGGCAATCCTAATTGGATTAAAACCCCCCTAAGTAATCCAGTGTATATCCAAAATAAGAAGATCAAATGACTGAAATAATATCTTATTCTTTTCACTCCTGAAACAGTGATACCAGTGGAAAGGATTAAAAATTAAGTTGTTTATGTCCCCAGCTGACTTGATTTGGGACTCTCTCCCATGTCATTTATAACACAGTAATATTGGCCTTGTGGCTGATATCTACATCAGGCAAAACTTTAGGGATGCTACACTTGGGAATTGAAAAAAACCTGGAAAAATTGCAAGGTGATTTCAGTAGCAGAGGAGTTAGGGGATGCTGCAGGGATGATTTGGGGAGGGCATGGATTGGAAAAATCGGTGGATTTAAGACCAGGCAGGTGGAGATGCTCAGGGTTGGTTGGAGACCTCGAAAATGAAGGAGTTGAGCCCCAATCTTTTCCAAGCTGAGGACGGTTCCGTGTCTCAGTGTCCCCTCCCTGTCCCAGCTCCCTACCATGGTGGCATTTTGTGCCTTGCATGAAGGGCTCCATGCTGGCCAAGGGCATTTAGGCACAACTGCAGCTTAAATCAGCGAGATTAATGTATAACTGTGGTCATACACAAAATATATCAGCCGAATATTGGTTCTCTTCGCAAGGCTCCAGGGGGAGATAAAATAGATTTGTAACGTTTGTTTTCAATAAATTACTTTTCCGAATCCAAACAAAATATTTTTTTATTCTGTTTTGCTCGTAATCTTGGACTGAGCAGCTACTTTTAGCTCGGAGTGGGTGAATTTCGGTGGATTTGGCAGCTGAGCTGGGCTTAAAACACGACGGGATCACAGCTTTTCATCAAAGCAGGCGCCGGGTCCATTTGGGGCACGGGGCCCTGCGTGTGGCCAGGCCGTCCCCGACCTCCTCGCTTCAACGGGGCCCTGGTGAATCTCACAAAACCCCTCTGTGAGCTGGAGGTGGCAGTGCTTGGGAAGGAGGGTGGACCAGCCAGGTGTCACTGTTTTAGGAGGTGAGTGCCTCTCTCCCTCGCTGCCATCAGCGCCGCGCGCTCTGCCAGCCTTCGAGTGCCGCCACCCCGGCTCTTCATCCGGACAGGGCTGCCAGGAGCCACTTACCTTCCTGTCCCTTGCTGGGACTTGAACACTCTCCAGGTCCTTTGATTTCTCTCCCCGCCTCCTCCTACTTCCAGGCTGATTTCTTTCTTTTTTTTTTTTTTTTTTTTTTTTGATAATGCAAAGTTTGTTTGTTCCCGTAAGTAAAACCGAGGTTTCCCTGAGAAAGCGTGAGCGCCTTCCACGCTCGCAAGTATTTTGTTTGCTCCGTTTTTTACTGTTATTGTTGTGCCTTTTCTGTGAATCTGAGCCCTGACATTTACCTAAAAAAAAAAAGGATAATCTGCCCACTGGAGTGAAATTTTAAAAATTTGAGGATAATAAGGATTAATATTAGTTACAACTGTGTAAATTTGGTGTTTTATAGAGCGTGGCTCCACATTTTGCCAGGGAGCTGAGAAATAATCAGTTCTCTCCTGTTTGGACAGCTCAGAGGACAATTAAAAGGTAATGATAATCTGAAAGATGGTCAGTAGTTACTCAGGGGGTATAAACAATCCCTTCTCATTTTTTAACATCACGAGAGTCCCAGTGTCAGTTTAGAGCAGCTCAGATCACCTTCAGTGAGACGTTTGTCACGTTTCCATAGGCTGAGCTTGGTCTGCTGATTAAACAAAGAAAACTCAGTAATAAATTATCTAGAATATACCTGGGCTCTCGAGAGGCTGCTTGAAGCTTGCACAGCTTGTTATTTTTTTCACATAATTTCTAATTTATTTTGTACTTTAAAAGTTTGTTTTGGCTGGGATTGAAATTTAATTTGTTCTTCAAAGAAATATAACAATGGAAATACAAAGAGGAAGCTTTTGTTCTCTCCCTAGGAGTTCTGAAAGGTAATAATTATGAAATGATAAGATTCTAAATGAAAATGTCACTTGCAAAGGTTGAGGTTGAAAACAGCACAGACCTATGTAAAGCGAGAAAAGTCACATTTGATTCATGAGCACAAATACAACCAGAATGATTTAATTTTAAATCATCTGATGATTTATTGTATAAATATTTTATAATTTTGAGAGGAAATTCTTCAAAGCACGGATGTCTTCGAGAACACAATGCAGCTTTGCAAAAATAGCACTCCTGTATTATTATTAATAACAATAATAGTAGAAAGATTAATAAAATATCAGAAACATAGACTAGAGGAATCGTTTTTTGTATAAATCCCAAAAACTACTATTCAACAATGCCCTGAATCAGATGTAGGAGTAAAGTTTTAAACTGTCTCTGTTCCATGTTGTTACGGTGATCAGCACATCAATGGCTCTGTTTCTGCCCTACTCCACCAAGGTTTAAAACAAATATATTCCTTCAAATTTAGCTCTATGCACTCCATTTCCTTATTTTTTTTAACCCCTTCCACTTTCTGCTACTGTCTGTCTTTCCTCATGGCTTATGTGTAAATGTGGATGTTTCTGCAAAGGGTGAGTCATTTATATTTAGAAAATTTATGTTTACATACACGTTGTCTGTCTCCTTCTATACATCTTAATCAGGCAAACTGTTATTGTTTGCTTGAGCAAAATACATTTTGGTGGAGTTTTCTCCTGATTTATATATGTTGGGTTTTCCTTCTAAACTCAGGAGTACATTTTACAAGGAAAACATTGGTTCAGCATTGGAGTTTCTGTCTGAGATTTNAAAAAAAAAAAAAAGACCTGATAATGCTTATAGTGAATTTCTCCTACTGGCAGTGATGTAGAGCTCCCACACAGGTATTAAATATTTTCATATGGAAAAGTTTCCAGCGAGGAAAGTCAGATACAGGAGGAAAGGACATGGTGGTCTGCATTTCCTTGCTGACAAAAACAGCTTGGCACTGATTGCTATCTCCATCTCATTTCAATTTTCCCTCTGAAAGACATCAGACAATATTATCAGCTCCTCCTTGGTTGTTTTACTTCCTCTGAAGTCTGGGTGTAACTGGTGACCCAGCTGTCTTCCCTGTTTTCCAGTCCTTTCTTTTGGCTGATGCATTTATTTTGTCACTCAATGTCGTGCTACCAGTGAGGCTGGAGGAACTTTGCTTTGCACTAAAAGTAACTTTTTTCAGTACTCAAAAGTTAGGTGATGATTTAGAGTGCACAAATACAGTTTTTGTTTCTGGCCTGGTTGGGTAAACTTGTATAGAATAACCTATCTAGAGACAGGTCCCAGTAGGTGATTAGTTCATGAAATCTGAACTCATTTCTTGTGCATAAAGAATTGCTTTTAAAAATTAACTGCTGGCAAAGAATCGTGAGCAAAACTGTGGTGCAACTCAAGGCAGGAAAATCTGTGTGCAAGGTTCATAAGTCACTTTTTCCCAACATTTGTCCAGCTCTATCTAGGTAGAGGGTGCAAGTATGGAAAAGTTTCTCTGCAATCATTCTTTAATGGAATCAGATTTTTTTCTTTATTGTACTGAAGGAACACAGAGTTTCAATGAAGCTACAAGCGTTCTATGACTGTTTCAGTTGGAAAAAAGGATTTTATCAAAACTGTCTGTATCTCTGTGTGGTGGGTGATGATTAAATTCTAATTTCAAGCATGGCATATGGTATAATTGCTACTTGAAATGAACAAAATCACCTTGGATTACCTGAACCAGATCTGGCTCCAGTATTTTCAAGCAACTTTGCCAAAGTAAACAAAATGACAACACAGGTATATACATTTTAATATAAATACGAAAAATGTTCTAACAACATTTCTACTCCTTGCATTCACTTTTAAAGTGTTATTAAAAAAGAAATGCCACATGATTCTGTGATTATTAAAAACAATAATATTGTTTAAAAGGGAATGTGATGGAAGATGTTCTCAGAAAATATTTTAAGAGCTTATGCTAATTAGGAGTATAATTTTGTAGAAGTTGTGCTGGATACCAACATTTCAAAGATCTTACAATCTTCACTTACAAAATTACAAGCTTGCAAAGTACTGAAATATTTCGTTCTGTCACTGTGTGATAGCAAATCCAGTAGACCTTCTATGAACTGCCTATAAATGACTGGAGGGTGGGTGGAGAAATTGGGGCGTGTAGTTAATATTCATATTTCATTTTGCCTTCTCTTTCAACTTTTTAGAAACATTTTTCTCATGGTTATAATGGGCTCTATCTCTGTCTTTCCTCTCATAAAATGGATAATTTCTTGTGGAATACGGGTAAAAATGTAGCCAATATTTAAACCTCCTTGTACTAACATGGACATTAACAAGATTTCCGTTGATTAAAATGGTGCTGTTTATGGGGTGTTACTCTTATTCCAAGTTTGAATTTAAAAATTCAAAAGAAAACCTACATAATCTGTATAATTATTCTTAGTTTTGTTGCATGTACTTTAGATCTTTATTAATCTTGGCTAGCAGCAGGTTAATGGTCGTTAAATTCCTCAGAACAAATTTTGTGGAACATTAGCACATCTTTCCAGAGTTATTTTTTTCTGATAAGAAGGTTTATGTTAGAGTATTATAAATACAATTTTCTCTTGCAATTTGAGTTGTAGAACCTAAAAAAATACCTGCAGGACTTTTTGATGGGCCATGTTCAGTCTCCCAGGACAATAATCATCATCATATAAGGAAAGACCTCAGATGGGACCAAAGTTGTTACCTAAACTTTTCACATATTTTATAATAGAGAATAAAAATCTAGAAACCTGCTGTAGGTCAGTAGAAGAATTTCTTATTGACACCACTGAAGTTTATGGAAAGGGAAGTTTTTATGTGACTGTAGGAAATATTGCTGTGAGCAAAACAATGACCTCGCATTCAGACACGGTCATGTTAAATCCCAAGTATTTGGCACGTTGAAATATTTCAATAGGCCTGTTTTTACATGTGAAGAGTAAATAAATATGGGGCAAAAATAAACCTTATTTTAAAAAAATAAAAGATGCTAAAACAAACATATAGGTATTGCATTTTTATGTTGGTCTTAAAACAAGCCCAAGGCATTCTCCCACACTTTTTTTCCCAACATTATCTCCACCTGTAATAATAAAGCTTGTCTTCTGATTACTGTGCTTTCTATTATCTCATGTCTGTATCTAATTTATTTGCTACCCAGTCTTACTTTTCCTGTGTTAAAGAGTTCTTTCTCATTTGGTAATGCAATCCCAGGTTGTGGGAGATGGACATGCCCCTAGCCCCACAAAATTTTCTTGTCTTGCTGAAATGTGTAAGTTGTAAAATGTTTCAGAGCAGAATGTGTCCCAAACTAGAAAATGAGACTACATTTAAATGATGCTGTTTCAAATTCTTATGCAGAGTAAGAAAAGGTTGCTACTTTAGAAACGTGAAATTGTAAAACCCCAAGGAGTACAATGAGTTTTAATGCCTTTCAAAATATAATACCCTCACAATGATTTATAAAATATTAATATATTTAGAATGCAAATGCGGTCATAATTTTTATATGTGTGTTCTCAAAGTTACTAGGACTGTTTGTGCTCCAGCAGTTAAACCAATATACGGATTTTTAAAAAATCAGAATATGTAAGATTATTGATGAAATTAGGAGAAACATTCCACAATCCATTTGCCAGGTGTGAAAAATTGGATAAATCCATTTTTTATGCTTTGTGACTTTCTTACACATGTGCATTCACTGAATAGATTAAAAGTACACTTTCATACCTAGTTTCAGTATGGGGTTTTTTGTTAAAAATCTCTCTGTGGGTCTTGTTTTAAGACCTTGGTGGTGTTACAAGCAGATGAAATACTCACCCCTTGGTGTCCATGCCAATGGGAGCCTTTCATTGTTTTCCATGGACATTGAAAGAGGCCCTTATTATTCTTCCAAGTCGTGGTGTGCTCTGCTGTGATCCCAAACCCATGTGATCATCAGGACAGAGGAGATTGTGTGTGTGAGGGGGTGATTTATGCTCTGCTTGTTTCTGTTGTCCACAGAACATGGGTTTGCTACAAGATGAACTCTGATTTCAGGAAATTACCCACGTTGTCAGCAAATTTGCTTGTCCTTCTTTAGCGTTATGAACAGCCCATTTTTCATGTTTTAGAAATATTTTAATGCTGGACTTTGATATATTATTACCACATGGTCATATCACAATAAACTTTCCACTGCACACAGACAGACTTTTGAGGATTCCTCAAAAAAAAAGTAATATCAAAGGAGCAATACCCTTGGGTCCCTGCAGAGATCCAAAGAAAAAGCTCTCCCTAGAGCTGGCTCAGTTTCACTTTTCCCATAGATAATCACAGTGCACAGGAGTCAGAGGTTCCAGTCTCAAATTTACCCTGAGAATAAGGAATTTTGGGAAAAGTGACATACAGGATGGGTAGGAAGAAAGTTTGAAAGGAAAAAGTGCCACTCTGCATAAAATTGGTAAAACAGAAATACCCTCAAAAGATCAAAATTATTGATGTGACTTTATCTAAAAAATGACAAATACCGATATCAAGAGGAATTGTTGGTATGGGAAAGCTATGCAAGCCCCTAATTTCTGTGTGAAACGCACTATGTTGTTTTGTGGGATATTTTATTACCTGATGAGAAATTATGAACCTGTCCTAGAGAAGTCTGAAGGCTGCAGGGGTTTATTTTCTCCCCTGTCAGGAGGAATGAGAATTTACCTTTCCCAAAAGCCTTGTTTTAGCAGACAGAAGTAGAGGAAAAACTGATGAAGATTTCCCAAGAGTGGAAGAGTTAGTCCCAAGCCAAGTCTGAAGGCCAGGTGTGTAACATGGGAAACACGATTTGTTTCTGGATGGGATTTTTTCCTCTCAAATTCCCTATAAAGAAAAGAACAGAGATTCTCTGAGCTGATTTGTATCTACACTGAGGGCAGGGTCGTGTTAAGAGTTGAGATAGCTGAGGAAAGGGCTTTTTTTTTCCATTACTGGCTATGGGAAAGGCCAGAATGTCCACTTGAACTTGAGTGTCTATCCCATCAAGGTATCAGCCTGAGGATCTGAAAGCAAACAAAATGAAGAAAACAGCATTATTTTTTATCAAGCTTGAAATTTCTCTCTTTGAGGATGGTCAAGTGCTGCAATAGGGGTCCAGTGGGAACCTTAGGAAAGATTATCCTTGGAGATGTTCCAAACCCAGCTGAGGAGGCCCTGGGCAATATTCTCTAGGTCTAAGATTTGTATTTTTTTTGAGTGGGTGTCAGACCAAAGGGCTCTAGATGTGCCACCCAAGCTAAATTATTCTGTGATTCCCTGGCAAAATGAACCAGGCCAAACCCAGCCATAGGCAGGTGAAGTTTGTCTTGGTCTTGTATATCCTTTATTGACCTCAAGTATACACATTTTGGAAGGGAAGTAGGCCATAAATTAATTTTCCCTTGAAAATTGATATTTTCTACCTATGAGACACAAATACTCCTCATATCTTCTGGGATTTTTTTTTGTAAGAGACAGGTTTAACAATTTAAAATTGTATTGGTAGAAGCATTTTAGTATTAAATATTATCTAGTAAAGTAAAATATTAATGTACCAAAGCACTTTGCTTTCTGCTCGGGCTCTTTAGAAACACACTGAAACACTGAAGAGCAGCAGAGAACCAGTGAGCAAAAGAAATTATTGAAATATGGTGAAGAAATTAAAATATCACTGGAATCAAAGTGGATCCCAGTATCTCATCTTGCCTGCAATCTGGAAGTTTGCAACTTCCAGCACTGGCAATGCCTCCCCACAACATCCAACTCTTCCCATTTGGAATTCTGAATTTCCCTCAGTGGAAGGCATTTCTTTCTTTGGAGCTCTGCATCTTTTTCTTCAAACCAGTTTCAAACGTCACCAAATTCGCTGCCCTGGGTTCAGTATCCAAGCAGGAAGAAAGATTCTTTTCTAATTTTGTAAAAGATGGAGTCTTAATCCCTTGACTTTGAGTGATGAGGTTAAAGAAGTAGCTCAGATTTTTTTTGATGAAGTGAAGGATAAAGGGACCTTTCTTTTTATATTCCTCTAATTCTTTATAAAAGTGTGAGCTTCCACTTCCACATTTAAGACTGGCCCTGGAAACTAATTTCAAGGTCTATACTTACATGAAAAACCCATTCCTGAAATTATTTTTACCTCTTTCTTTCCCTGTAACTTCCCATGCCGTGTTTTTCCATTCAGGAAAACTGAGGGATTATTTTGGCAATTATTATTTCCTCTTAATGATAAAACCTCATCCTCCACACCTTACATCTCAATGGTAACAGGGATAAACTGAAATGAGCTCATTGCATTAATGATTTTAGTCCTGGTTTGCATATATTCCTGTTTCTTTGCTGGTAGGAAAAAAGTTTATAATGACCAAACAGTCTAACCTTTCCCTGTGTACATTATGAGAGAATATTTGTTTTGAAACCCGTGACAGATAAATCTGTATGGAATTCCAGGGTGAATGACATTACTGCCATGGAGCTACAACCTGGGTGAGGTCATCATACAGTACCTGAGCAGAAAAATAGATATTTTGTCACCCAACCAGAACTGATATGTATTTCTGCCTTACTGGTGTCCTCTCCATTTGCAAATGGACTGCATCAAAGTAATAGCTCATAAAATCATGGAATCACGGAATGTTTTGGGTTGGAAGGGACTTTTGAGACCATCTCATCCCACCCCTGCCATGGGCAGGGGACCCTCCCACTGTCCCAGGCTGCTCCAAGCCCTGTCCAACCTGGCCTTGGGCACTGCCAGGGCTCCAGGGGCAGTCACAGCAAATCTGGGAACCTGTGCCAGGGAACAGTTCCTTTCCAAAATCCCATCCATCCCTACCCTCCATCAGTGCGAAGCCACCCCCTCCTGTCCTGTCATTCCATGCCTTTGCCCAAAGTCCTTCCCCAGCTCTTTTGGAGCCTCTTCAAGTACTGTTCCTTGTGATGTTCTGGGTATTTTTTCTCCACCTTGAAAATTGAATTTCTTTTGATTTCTCTGCTCCTCTGGTTCTGTTTCTTGTTAGGAAAACTTAAGTATAATAAGCTTTCCTGTGCAGCTGGAAAAAAACTGTGCTGAGTTTGGTTGTGAAACAAGGGAAGGTTCAAGAGTTTTGAGTCTGTTATTTTATTTGAATTCATCAAAGTCCAGAAGTCCAATAGGTACAATTTGTACCTGGTGTAAATGAGATAATTATTGTCCTGGCTTCTCCTGGGAGCCATCGTGCTGCTTTCTGCCAGCAAGGGTGTCTTAGGCAGAGGTTTTAGACCCTCTTCTTAATAATTCCCCCCTTGAACCCTTATTGCAGGTTTGGTAGCATACCTTTATCTGCATTTAGCTGCATTTGCCATCTACCTACTACTTAAAAGATCTAAACCTGCTTGGATTCTGGAGTTGTTGGTCCTGCTGGATGGATTAACCAGTTAAAAGAGTGATTTTGGCTGTGCAGGTTCACGAGTCAGATCCATTTCCCCAACGTCAGGGATACCACCCATTGACAGCAGGCCCCTTCAACAAGTGCAGTCAAGAAATGGCCAGGAATGTCAAATATTTATCCCTTTTAAAAAATTTAATGTGTTCTCCTGGGGCCTGATTACAGAATTTTTTAATGCTTACAAATTTCTTCAGTGCAACAGTACTAGTTTGTTTCCAAGGAAACAAATGTACTTATACTGCACTGCACACATTCTTAATCATTAAATTCTATAATCTCCTTTCCTCGTTCTTCCATTTCCTCTCTCTCTTTCTCTCTCTCTTTGAAAGGGTAACTTCTAAAAATTGTGTTGTTGGTTTTTTTTTTTTGAGTCCCCAGATACTATTTAACTGCAGGTTAACTGCAGGTAAATTTTCAAATATGTTCTCAACAAAACATTGTTTCACATTACTGAAAAAAACCCAAACCCCTTAATTGTTGAGAGCTTTTATGAAATCATCTTAATCAAGATAAATATGTATTCTTTATTCTTCTGCTATTTAATGTGCAAATTTATTTTTCTGAAGCGGATCTTTCGTGTGGTTTGATGTGAAATGTCTGGGTAGGAGTGATATTTAAAAATCAATCTTCAATGTATATTTTTTTAATTCAGGCTCTTCAGACTATGTATATTTATGCAACACTGTTTCTGAAAGGGAAAAAAGTATATGAGCCTATATGGTACTTTACAGATATACAATTTACATGTAAGATACCAGCTTTGAAATTTTTGTTCAAAATATACTAAATATTAACTGAGGAGTAATAGGAGCTTACTGGAGGGACGACACATTTTTAAAGTGACATCTTAGCATTCAAACCATTCATATTCTTCAATGTGAATGTAATTTTTATCTAAATGATTTCAGAGGAAAATTGATTCATTTGACTATAGTGCTCCTAAGACCAGTGGGAAGCTCATCATCTTAATATTGAATCTGTAAATCCTTTCCACTAGGGATGATTAACAGCTTTGTCAAGTGTTTATTTTACTTTAAGAAGAATATGTAATTTCCTGGCATAACTGAGACAGATTTCCCTCCATTTCTTCCTTTGCATGTCACATTCATGCTGTAGGTTAGCATGATCCAGCCCACCTCTATTAGACTTCTATTTTGAGCAGTAAAAGGATAGCTTAATAAGTTTTCATAGTTTAATGAGCAGACATCAGTTTGCCCTGTGATTCATTTATACTTGATAAATAAAAACCCCTCAGCAGTCCTGATAAGAAGTAATAACAGGGAATTACTTCCAGATGGCACTTTTGCTGTGCTGCCCGTGTGGTCTGAGCTGCCCATGGGATCCAAACCCTCAATTGGAGCAGCCATGGGCTCTTCCCAGGCCTGGGAATCCATGGCAGGACAAGGACAGGCCACCAAGCTGAGATTTAGCTGGACAACCAGCAACACTAGGACAGAATTTTCCCCTTCCTGCTGCAAGTGAGAATAATTCATTTTGGTAAAGCTTTACAGGAATTTCTTGACACATCGTTTTCTCGCTCCTTTTGTTGTGGAGTGTCTTCTTCAGCATTGAGGTTGTGGCCAAACCTCATGTATTTGCTTTGTTATATTTCCTTGGTATTCCTTGGTTACTTGGGTGGGAGCACATTTATTTAATGTATTTTTTTGTCTACCTTTAATGTAGACAAATCTTAAAATATTTTATATTCATCTTAATAAAAAAGAATGTCTATCAAACACCTGAAAACTAATAAACTGCAATAGATTTTGATTTAAAAAATCTTAATAAGACTGGGGTTGTGTGGAAGGGTGTAGCTGTGCAGGGACATTTTCATGCTGAGCTTTGCTCCTGAAATCCAGGGAGTAAATTAAAGGGGATGGAAAAGAAAACATCCTCCATGCCTTAGTTGGAATATCTGATCACCTACAGATTCTTCACCTCTTACTGTGTGATGGCAGTAAAAGGTTACAGAAACATGCACATCCCCTCCCAAAACCCAATATATTATATTCACACTCATATAATTTCCCATGTATAATTACTGAAGCCTCCAAACCCCAACATCTTCACCAAATCCATCAGAATTCAAGAAGTGTTAGGGCCGTGCTCTCAGGCACACAGGGGAATTTTTGGGGTGTCCTGTGCAGAGCCAAGGGTTGGACTCTGGCCCTTGTGGATCCCTCCAACTCAGCATATTCTGGGCTTCTGTGGTCTTTTTGGGGGGATTTAATTTGTGACTTTTCCCTTCTTTAACAGTTCACATGAAATATGTGAGGTTTGACCACAACCTCAGTGCTGAAGAACATACTCTCCATCAAAAGGAGTGAGAAAATGGTGTTTTAAGAGATTCCTATAGAGCTTTACCAATATGAATTGTGAGAAAATGGTGTTTTAAGGGATTCTTATAGAGCTTTACCAATATGAATTTTTCTCACTTGTAGCAGGAAAGGGAAAATTCTGTCCTTGTGCTGCTGCTGGTTGTCCAGCTAAATCTCAGCTTTTTTAGGGGGTTGTGGTGAGAAGCATAAATGAAAAGTTTGGCCAGGAATGAGCTCTGTATGGTTTGGACCTTCTTGTGCAGACTGGCCAAGTGACAGATTTCAGGGGGAAAAAAAAAAAGAGAGTTTGCTAAAAGCCTTAGTTTCTCTTCCAATATGAGATTAATTGCATCCAAAGTGATCAGGGAATGCTCCTGCTTTAAGGATAAATGCTGTGAGTGTGATTACCTTCAAAACAGGAGTGACACACATCTATTCTGCCTCTGAAATGGTATCATCAACTATTGTTTTGTTTGGGTGTTTCTGCAGAAAGTGCTCCCTGCTCTTTTCTCTCCTATTTCCTGCTCAAAGTCTAAAGTAGAAATTGCAGATTAGAAAATCCTTTGAGAATGGGGTTCAGCAAGTGAAACTGCTTGAAGGTAAGTTTCATACTAGTTTGACTGAATTTAATGAGCCATTGTTAGGAACCAAGCAAGCAAGTATTCTAGTGAGGCAGGAGGGATACACAAGCTGTCTTTTCAAGAAACCATTGTAAATCTGGTAACAAAGAGAGCCTGACTTCCTCCTTGAATTAACATGTTGACAAAAAGTCTACTGCATGCACTGATAGCAAATGAGATACATTCTGCTGGTAAAGAAAATTAGACCTTAAATTTAACTCTCTAAAGCCTAACGTCTAGGGCAAGGGAAAAGGCAGAGTCATGCTGAAAAGCAAGCTGTTGCTTCAGCACAGGCTGTGTGCACCTCCTTGTTCTGAGACAGAACATTTTGTGCAACTTTGCTCTATGATTAACAAATGTATTTTAACAGAGACTAAAAAGCATGGGGAGAGTGGGGAGAAAAAAAAAAAAAAAACAACAAAAAACCCAACAAACCAGTGTAGCAAGCTGTGTCTTTATCCAGTAGGGATTAAACAATTCACTTTGTTACCTGGCAGGCATCAAGGTGAAGGTCTCTGGTTCTGAGGGGCTGTGCTCACTCAGTGCTTGCTAACCTTGGGCTGGCTGCTTGTAACGTGTGTCTTTGCTGCAGCCTGAAAGGGGTTTTTTAATATTTAAAGTTATTAGTTTATAGTATCCATGTAATTTCTTCAGCCAAAGGGCTTTAATTTCTTTGATGTGCATCTCTGTTCCAGCTGGTACTCCTACCACTCCTGCTGTCTCCTAGCCCTAAGTAAGGTTTCTCTCTTTGTTAAAGCTGGTGCCACTGATTTATCTTCAGCTCTGAGAAGGGCTTTTATCCATTTTAAAAGTGATGCTGCTGAGACAGCTTTCCCTTGCCCTGAGAAGATGATTTTTTTTTAATTCATACTTGGTGGTTGGTTAGTGGTTTTTGTTTTTTTCTTTTTATTCTTTTCTTTTAAAAGTATTTTTATATAGAGGTGTATTTCTCTCAGGCTGCCTATGGGGTCCTTCTATGCTGTGTTTCTTACCAGAAAAATCATTTTGGGTAAAAGAGCAAATTTCCCCTCTTTTGGAAGCATTACACTCCCCACACCACTGGGGGTTACCCACAGTATTGCCCTAAAGAGGATCTTGTGGTGTGGAAGACAAGAAGTTTTCCTCATTCAGGGTCCCTTTTCAGGGAAAATCAGCCTGGACTTTGCCCCTTAAACTGTTTAAACTATTTTTCCTCCCTGTATGTGCTGGAGTCAATAATATCCTTGTGAATCAGGCTCATAATTTGTTATTTAAAGTAAATACTTTGAGTTTATACACTTTTGGCTTCCTGGACTGGCCTTCCTAGATTGTTTTCCCATTTTATTGGTTATCATCTCTTCTGTACCCTGTAGTGTAGCATTTTCTTTAGACATATTTAAAATAGAAATGATTTGAATTATCTTTATATAGATAACTAAAGGCAGCTTTTGAAGTCATCTGGTCTTCCTTGGCTATTGGGGCTGGAGCACACAAACAATATTTATTCAATACAATTTTTTTGTCTACCTTTAATGTAGACAAATCTTAAAATATTTCAAATTCTACTTAATAAAAAAGAACATCTATGAAATACCTGAAAATTAATAAAATGCAATAGATTTAGATTAAAAAGATCTTAGAAAAAGATTGCAAATCACTCCAAAAACCAGAAACAGACTAAATATGGAAGTGCTGGCCAGGAGACAACAGAGACTAGACACAAAAGAAAAGAATATTTTTGCCACAGGATCTTGAGATACCTTCAGCAACTGACAATCCACTGTGAAAAAAAAAAAAAGTTTATTTACTATTAAAAGTAGCCAGTCATTCCATCAAAGACAAAATTAGCTTGTAACTTGGTATAACCAAAGGCCCTGTCACCATCTAGGTGCTGAGAAAGAGTTTCAGCCTTGTAACAGTTTTCTCTTTAGGAGTCAGTCAGAATTATGAACTATCTGGGATATCTTACATTGCCTGCAGATGAGACAAAATGCTGTTATTCAGGCCAGCAAATAAAGCTTTACACTAATCAAATGCTCTGCTGAATAAAATATGAGGGTGTTATTTTGCATAATAAATAGCAAGCCAAAATCGAAATTGAACAGTCGTACTAATAAATAAATAAGATCATCTAAATCTGGTTTTCAGGAGCAAAAACTTCTCAGTCCATCCATTATGGATGTGTGTGTTTGTGCATGTGTGTGCATCAGTGTGTACAGGCAGAGGTAAGTGCTGGCATACCTTGGTTTTTTCTGTACCTTTTTTTTTGTCTTACTCTCTATTTGGATCATGAATCCAGAAAGAATGAGTAAAGAAACCCTTCTTCCCATGGAAGTGGAGTTGGAACTGGATGATTTTTAAGTTCCCTTCCAAAACACAATCTGGATTTCTTTTCTTGCCTTGCAAAGCCCAAACCTTTGGTTTCTGCTTTCTGGAAACAAAACAGATCCTTTTTGCCCTGACAAAACCAGTGAAAATATTTCAGTTTCGATAGCTGGGAGCCTCTGTCTGCAGGCAGGGGCAGGAAGGTGCTGCCTGGAAGCTCCTTGGGCACATCTCTACCCTTTGGAGAAGTTTTCTCCCCATCAGAAAAGACAAGAAAAGGGGAAATGTTTTAGTTTCCATATGTGTTGATTTTCAGTGAAGTAAGAGGCTTTCAAGGAAAAACAAACTTATTGCCATAGAGTAGTTCTGTTATGAAGAGGAACAAAAAAAAAAAAAACAAAAAAAAAAAAAACAAAAAAAAAACCAGACAAGGCATTTTTAACCAGTTCTGCCATAGTTTTTAAGTTACATCTCCTTTACTCCCTACCTAAACCCAGATTATATGAAGAGGTTTAAGCAGCCCAGTTGTCAAACTGGATTTTAAATTTTGACCAAAGGCTGTGGAGCAGGAGGGTTTTGTGGCAGCCCTGCCATAAATCATGACAGCAATCAAAACAAACACAAACGGGACTATTTTTTTTAGTTTTTTGGGGAAGTCATGTGTCACCTGTCACCACTGGTGACACTACAACCCAAGCAGTAACAAAAATCTGAAGAGCTCGACAAATTTTCATTTACCTCATTTCCTCTTCTCCTTTTCTTTTTTACTCTTGGTTCCCAATCGTGGGGAGAGCATCTGATTTTTTTTTTTTTTCTTTTTTTTTTTTNATTTTCATTTACCTCATTTCCTCTTCTCCTTTTCTTTTTTACTCTTGGTTCCCAATCGGGGGGAGAGCATCTGATTTTTTTTTTTTTTCTTTTCTTTTTTCTTTTTTTTTCTAGAAACAAATATCAGGAAGCTGCTCTGCCTGTGTTCTTTGCTTTCAGTTTTTACTCTGAGGCTACAAGGAGGTGGCAGGGCTGGAGCAGGCAGGGATGGTGCCAGTGGGATGCCAGGGCTGGGAGCTCCTCGTGCCAGCCTGGAGCTCTCACTGGGGCAGCATCTGAAGCTCCAGGGATGGAGGGAGCAAAGCAAGCAAGGAGGGGTTTTGTCATTTTGTCTCAGGAATACACCACACCCAGCCCCTTCCCAAGTTTCCTCTCAAAGAATTAAGCTTATTTCCACACACAAAACGTGTAAATCCATTATGGAAGCATCATCTTTTCTTTCCTTTTTCTTTCCCACAAAGTCAGACAATTCCCAAGACTATTTACTGTTATTTCTTAATGTATCTCAGGTTGGCACAACTCTTTTTTTCCTAAACCTACATCTAATGCTTTCAATTACAGCTTTAAATTTCCCCCTTTGATGCCCATAATCACCATCTTCCTCTCTTCTTCAGGATACTCATTCCTTCCACATCTTTTATTAACAAAAGTAAACAACCTCAGATTTCTTACTTTTCTCTTTCTTTTCCTCCTAATACCACAAATTTAATCTTGAGAACTGCACTCCCAATTTATCTCATTAATGCCCATCTGCTGTTCAGGGGAACACCCTCACCCACCCTGCTCTGTCCTGGCTTGGATATCTATAAAAAATTCCACATCCCAATCCCCCAGATGTGTGACTTGCTGTGTAGAATCCATAATGCCCCAAGTATTTTATTTTCCATATATTTTTTTTCAACTTTCCTACACTGTATGCAGAGTAGCCCAGTGACTCTTTTTGCTGTTTCATACTTGATTTTTAGGAAGTCATTCTGAGAACCCAAACTTCAGACTCAAACACCTCAAGTGATATTTAGGTGTTTAAATTTTTCCTGAACCCGCTCTTTTATCTGTAAATTAATGTGAATGTTCCCCAAAGTGGTAAATATGGCAAAACTAATGAAAATTAATAACCCATTCTCAAAACAACCTTTTTCTGAGACTGAGGTTCATTTTTCCATAAATTGTTAATCCTAAATCACTACAATCATAAAAAATATTACTTATTTGCTGTCGATTTGTTAATAGAGCACAAGGTCCCTATTTATCCTGGAATTTATTCTCAATTGATAACTCAAGTGTGTCTTTCTTGTCTCTTTGACCTCCAGATATGCTAAAAAAGAATAGCAAATAAATCCTGTTAAATTAAAGGACTCATATTCACATTTCTGCTGCCTCCTGAATGCATTTTCCCTGAAAACTCCTTGGCTTGCTTATTGCTGTTGCATAACACCACATTTTATTAAAGATCTGTGAACTGTTCCCTAAGATGTTACACAGGGTATTTTTTTTTTTTTTTTTTTTTTTTTTTTTTTTTTTTTTTTAAAATTTTTTTTNTTTTTTTTTTTTTTTTAGACTTTTGCATTTTAGAAAATCTTCTTGGCTTTGTATAGGCGATAACAGGAAAGAGGAATAATGAGACCAAGCCTCTTCTTTCAGGGTTTTTAATTGAGAAACAAATTACTTCATGGCTTCTCATTAGTTATTCCCATGGATTCTAATGACAAGGTGCCAACTTTCACACTTTAAACAGGTTAATTAAGCAGGTAGTAACGAAATTGGGTGGTACCTGTGTTGGTGTGCCACAACTCCTAATAATGTGCTCCAATGTCTCTGAAAGGATATTTGCAGCTCCAGCTCTTCTCAGCACTGCATAAATAAATGTTTCCCAGCTAATAACTAAACTCATTTTAAAGCTACACTTTGGTCACCATTACTAGGTTTCATGAAGTAGATGTTGATATTTCTGCCCTTTTTTAGACTATAAAGGGACATCAAGGAGGCTGGAAGGCCTCAATTGATGTGTTTATTTTCTTTCTGTCCACTGGCCACACGTGTTAAATATTTTCATGCTATTTCTTTTCCCTGTAAATAATAAAATTAAATTTAAAAATTGAAGTCTAAAGATTTTCTAGGGTAAAATTGATAGGAATATGAGCAAGTAACAGGAACCAAGTTTAACAGAGTAGCACATGTGCACAAGGAAGGTAACACATCTGGAAAAGAGAAGAAAAAAATCAAAAACACAACAAAAAATTGAATTTTGGGCTTCCCAAGAGCAAGTTTAAATAGCTGTGTGATTTACCTAATTTAAGAAATATCTTTTAAAGAATCCCCAGGAATATCCTTAGCTAGAAGAGTTGCTAATAACCAGTTGTGTTGGAAGGGATATAAAGAAGTGCTCAAGTTTAATTTTTCTGTTTGAAATATTCAGGCACAAGTGGAACAGTTTTTTTCATGGCGAATAAAATATTACCCAAGTTTTGTGTTCCTTCTTGGTGGAGATTTGCTCACACAGCAATTCTGATTTCTAGGAAAGTATTTGTTATTTCTAAATATTTACTGGATGGTTTATGCAAACAAGTGTTGGCCTTATTCAAGCACTGAAAATTTTCACCAGTCATTGTTTGTAATACACAATTTGTCATCAAAATCACATGGGCATTGTCTCCATTCTCTTACTGGGTGTTTGACTGCTTTAAAAATGAAGAATAACAAGGCTGGCAAGTGAATGAAGAATAACAAAGTCCTTCCCCATATAAATTTTTTGAACAAATAAACATCTAGGCCAAACTTAAAAGGTCTTGCAAATATTTGTCTGAATAAACCAGTCAGGGCCCATCTGAACACTCGCCGAGAGCAAATAACACGACCCAACAGAAAACAGCAAAGCAAATTTCCCAGGCTTGTTTGTAAAAGTAATCTTCAGCAAGTATTTTGGATTGTTTGACCACATATGTCCCAGTGTTTACTCACACCGAGCAGGCTACTGAGCTTGAAGGCATCTTCCTGAGCAAAGCAGTTGAAATATGAACTGAATTAATGGCATCCATACTGGTTTTTAAGTGATTTTTTTTTCCAAAATAAATAGGCCTTTATTTTTTATATTAAATCCTGATAAATTTTGTTCTAAGCCTAATAGAAAATTTCAGCACAACTCTGTTGACTGATGAGAAACTTTGCTGTGTAAAACGCCAGTAGTTTTCTTTGCTCTAGTAGTGAACTCTTCTAATAATGTTTTTCTCCATGTTTTATTTGTTTGTTTGGGTGAGGACTGCTTGTGTTCTTGCTTTTAACCAGTGGGATCATCAGCTGGGGGCAATTTTCTTCCCTGGGACAGAGCTTAATACAGCTGGAAGTACTGGGAAGTCAGCAAGTAATTGACAAATGCAGTGAGTAAATGGTGGCTTCCCCAAGGAAACCCAAATTTCTCAGGACTAGGTGGTCTGAAAAGATTAAACTCCACTTGGCTGGGGTGTGTTGAACAAGGATTGAACACCCAGAGCATCTCAGCCCTGCATCTCCCACTCCTTTTATTTTACACATCACAATTACCAGCCATGATCTTCATTCATGGCTTATTGTGGGCTGCAGGCCATAATCCTCATTCATGACCAGCTAGAACAGGAAAAAAAAAAAAAAAAAAAAAAAGAAAACCAACAAAAAACCAACCCACCACACAAAACAAAAGCCCTTCACGCTACTTAGAGAGAACATGACATTATGCAGAGTTTCCCTCGTTCTAAGAGCAGCACACAGATACAACAAATGCCACAGCAGAGATGCTTTTAAAGCATCTGTGTAAAAAAAAAAAAAAAAAAAANAAAAAAAAAAAAAAAAAAAAAAAATGCAGCTTCCCTAAGTTGTTGTGGGGAAGAGAAAAAAGAGCAGGGTGGAATTGCAAACGTGTATATCATTACTGCAACTGCATTCCATTTATTTTCCTTTTGCAAAATAAATTACATAAATGGGGTTGGTATTGTTAGCTATTCTTCATTCAGAGATTGGGATAATTAGGTTTCAAATACGGTGATGTTTTAAAACACATTTAATTTAGTAAAATTGGTAAAGAAGCTACAGCAATTAAAAATAAAGGACAAAAGTTTCCTTTGCCTTCCCTGGGTAATTTGGGGTGAATTTAGACTATGGCATTAGAAGTACAAAAGGTAACTAAAAATGCCATTAAATGAAATGTTCCCAGTCCAAGCAATTTCCTTCTTAACAGAAAGTAAAACGCAAACAGAGATTACTAAAACCCTGCTGTGTTTAATTTAAGTGTATGTAAGCCTTTTACTCACAGTTATTTTGTCTGGAGATAATCACGTAGATCCTCGGTGGTCAGAGCTGTGAAGCGTGTGCTGTCAAAAAGTTGCTCCACTCTTTGATTCCCCCTCGCTTCTGTCAGCCATGGTTCACATCATGCAAGCTCAGCTCATTCATCTTCCGACAGGGTGGGATTCTCCCCTTTCTGTCTCCATCAATTTGTTCCTGTCGCCTCTGGATTGCTCAGGGAAAGGCTGCAGAAAGGGGGTGTGAGCCGGGTGTAAATGATGGTTATTTCTCCGGCTAAGGGGAGCGCGGGGCAGGGACGGAGCACGGCAGCAACAGGCAGGGGTGGGGTTGGTAAACCGGAGGGAAAACTCGGCATCTCCTGCAGGTTCATTATTCTGCAGAAATGAAAGGGTTGGAGGGGCACGGGACACAGAGCCGTGCATTGGCAGGGGCTGCTCTGGAGGGGTTTGATGGGTGCTTCTGAGAGGGAATTCTGTGCAGAAATTGGGGGCTGGTGCTCGAGGCACCCGTGCTCTCTTGGGCAGGGGAGTCACCGGGGGTTTTGGCCCACCAAAAAAAAAAAAAAAAAAAAGGGCGCTGTGTGAGAAGTTTCTTTTGCCACAGAGATTTTTCATGGTGATGCTTTATGTTGGTACCTTGTATCTGAGAGTGCTCCAGGAGAGGTGGGGATATTTTTGTGACCCAGCTCTTGATTCATAGCAGTGTGCACTGTGTAGACAGCTGCTATTGCTTCCATAGGGAGCAGAAATTGCATTTTCCACGAGGCAGGGGGAAGCAGAGTGGATGTGAAACAGTTTGCATTTGCCAGTCATGGAGTGTGGAATATTCACAGCAGCCACCAGCTGGGAATGAGCCAAAATCTGTGATGCAGCCAAGGCTGAGGTGCTCCTCAACTGGCAAAGGCAAAACTCCAACACATCCCAGGATTCAGACAAAGCAAAATGAGACTGGGAGGTTCAACTGCAGCCTGGCTGCCAGCACCTTCCAGCCTGAGACCTTGGGTGCCACCTCAGACCCATCAGCTGCTCTGGTTTGCCCTGTCCTGCTCGGGTTGTCCTTAAATTCCAGCACATGCTCTAAATGTATATGGATTTTACCAGGCAGAAAATGTAACATTTTTAGGAGTTCAGCCCCTGTGAGTTTGGAATGAAACGACCAAGAGCAGCAGGTGATGGTCAAGGGAGTCATTCTCAAAAAATATGCATCTCCTAAAATCATGGATCCCAGAGTGGTTTGGGTTGGGAGAGACCAAAAAGCCCATCTCATTCCAGCCCCTGCCACCAGCAGGGACATCTTCCACAAACCCAGGTTGCTGCAAGATCCATCCAGCCTGGTCTTGAACACTTCCAAGCAGCAGCTTCTCTGGACAACTTGTGCCAGGGCTTTAGAACCCTCTGAGTGAAGAACTTCTCCCAAACATCAAACCCAAACCTCTGCTGTTTTAGTTTAAAATCGCCCCCACCTTGACCTATCACTACCTGCCTGTGGAAAAAGCCACTCTCCCTGGTTTTTATTGCATTCATGTGGCTGAGGAGTGAGCTCAGTGTCTCTTCTGATGTCTCTGCTTGGATCTTGAACCACACAGAGATTTATTCACCAACCTCCCCTCCCTGAGCCACAGGGTTCAGGTCTCCACCTGGAGAAAGTCAGCTGGGAGAAAACACCAACTTCCCTCTCTCCCAGAGGTTTTCCAAAGACACCTCTTTCCTCTGAGGCTGGAAATCATTGCTGAGCAAAGCTTCTGTTCAAGAAAGTTTCTTTCTGTGTGTGATGGATTTTTTTTTTCTTTTTTCACTCGGGGGTGGGTATTTGGCTTTTTTTGGGGTGTGTTTTTAGGTGGGGGTTGTTTGGGATTTTTGGCTGAACATTATGACACTCTTTTCTTCCTTGTAGGCTACTTCTGCAAACTCAAACTCAATTCACTCCCACAGAAAAATTAACACCATCTACCCTGCAGAAAAAAAAAAAAAAAGCTATTTTCCTCCATCATCTGGGCAGGAAAACACAAAGATGACCATGATGTTAAATAAAACCTTTATATCCTTTTTGATTTTTCTCCTGTCCTTGGCACAGGGAGTGAAGTGGCTCTGACACATTTATTTCTTCTAATAAGAGAGTAAGCAGAGAGAGAATGATGGCAATGAGCCTCTGCTGGGAGGCACCAAGAGCCCTGCTCTGACTCTGCTCCTCCTTAATGTGCTCTGGGAAATTGAATGGGAGTTAGGGGGATGCAATGAGCAGTCTCCTCATATCACCTGGCCTGACTCCTGCAGCTCCACGTGATGCTCCTACCCCTGCCTGGGAGCCGTGGTTTACATGAAGAGAGAACAGGGGAGCAAGAAGAGGAATTTGTGTACAAATAGCAAATAATGACAAAACACCTGTTAGATTAATTGGACATAAAGTGACATCAAATAGAAATTTTAAAACAATATTAAGTTATGTTTTTCTGTAAGTATTGTGTAGGGGTGTTTTGCCTTGTCAGTTCAGCTGCTTTAGGTCTTCCACCAATTTCTCAGGTGGGAGGTTTTTGTCTTTGTCCTGTAGAAATGCATCTGGCAGCAGATCTGAGCAGGGACACAGCATCCAACACCCATCACCCTGGCACAAGGAGACACTGAACTTGTGCAATCCCTGGCTGTTCACTGAGGCGGGATCAGAATTCCATGGGAAATTTGTTGGGAAGCTCCCATGTCTTAATATCAGCCAGGTCCTGTAGAAGGATGGATTTTATCAGTGATAAAAAATTCCTATTGATCTGACTGCCATAAAGAAATGCTGGTTTGGGGTGGTTTTGGGCAGGGGAATGGACAGGCAAGTAAAATAATTTCATTTTTCCATGACACATTGCCACTGTGGTTAGAACAGAGAGGATTCCTGTGCCTATGCTGGAATCTTGTCATGATAATTTTGCAGGGAAGAGTTTCTTGTCAATGAAAGGAAAAGCATTTATGGCCAATTAAGAAGTTCTAAATGTTGGAAAAGCATAGGTGCATGATTCTAGATATGCTAGAATATTATGGTCCTTTGTCAATCTGTTAACATTAAATAGACTAAAAATTGGGAAGAAAATATTTTCTGTGCAGCAACCTCTGTTATTTTGTGTGTGCATGATGATCAGCTTAGTCTTGTGTGTAGATTTTCATGATGCATTTGATTTTGGTAGAGATCTGACAGAAAACTACTATCTGAACTCAATTCCTGCTAGGGAAAGTGAGCCACTGGTGTGTTTCAGGAAGATTTTGGATTGCTATCAAGATTTTTCCTAACCATAAACTACTAGGTTACCAAAAACTCAGCTTGGAGGACAGTTCAGTCTCAAGGTTAGGAAATGATCACAAGTAGCAGTGACTACCTTTAATCACAGCTTAGATTGCCAAGCAGAATTTCCTTGGTACAGTGTCTCCTGGACCAAATTATAGAAGATTATAACTGGTTTTTGTTGGTTTTTTGTTTTGTTTTTGGTTTTTTTTTTTTACTTTAAGAAAGTTTTGTTGTTATTTCTCAGCATAAAATATTATTATCTACCTGGTAAGTATTGTCTGCAAAAAAAAAATGCATTTGCTGTGTTGCAACAATGTTGGTTTTTCATTGGATCTTGTAGCATTAGACACGTTAAGCTTGGTTCTGTAAACTTATTAAAAAAAAAACCAAACCAAAACAAAACAAAACAAAAACAAAACAAAAAAACAAAACAAAAAAAAACAAACAAAAAAAACCAAACAAACAAACAAAAAAAAAGCCAACCCTGTTTACAGTTCTGGAAAGGAGGTTTTATGGAATGATGTGAATTGTGGTTATGTGCAGACACTTGGAATAAGATTGTTTCCGAGGAGCTGAAGGGAAAGTTGCAATATTTAAAGTTTATAAAAAGCTTCAGTTTGGAATGAAAAGAGTCCTCTCCCTGCCTGCTGCCCTTCCCCTTGGTCTCCTCTTGGCACTGGGAGAATCCTTGTGCTGATGGGAGTGGGAAGGAGGAGCAGCTGGTGGTGCCAGAGAAGCCTCAGCAGATGCAGTGTGAAGAACTTGCTCCTCTTTAATTAAACTGGGGATTAGAATCAGCTTCTGGATACCTCAGGAACCACCTTTTCCAACCATCAGAAACACATCTCTCTCCCCTTGCCTTATTCTCAGACATCCAGGACAGCTGAGATTTCTAAAATTCTTGAATAAGTTTACACTAAATTCTGATTCTTGCCCTGTATTCCTTGTCAAAATAGTCTCTCTCAGTCTTCAAATATCTGCTCAAATTGCCATTTTCTGAATCAGAGAACTCCTTGGATCACTGCTGAACAGCTGGTGAAATTGCTCTTTATGCACCATTTTCTGGTAAACGTTTCTTATATTTGGGAACCCTTCCTGGTCTCTGTGAATGCCCAGATATTTTTAGATACTTCACAAACAGTAGCTGTAGGTGTTCACTTGTTTTCCATTTTGATTATTTCCAATTCATCCTTAGTTCTTAGTGTACACTACTGGTCTCCTAAGACATATGATATTTACCCCCCTCTCTCTTCTTGATTAGATCATTGAAGCTTTTTTAAAGAGAGAAATAATTAATAGTTCTTGGGGAATAATCAAATGAAAAGGCAATTAATGAATAATGCACACCCTGCACAAATTTTCAGACATTGATCATCTGTTAATTTTGTGCAGTCTTTTGAATTCAGATATTTTTTCATTCATAAAACTCGTGGTCACGTGTATGCAGGGCATGAATGGCAGCAAAGAAAAATCAGGTCCTGACAGGAAAAAGAACACCAGCCCCAAATCACACAAGTTTTCAGTTGCTGCAGCTCTTCTCTCCAGGCTTTGGTGACTCAGGTCTTCTATTCTCATCATCACCTACAAGCAGGGACTAAAACAAGATGTTTTACAAGGTGCTGTGCAGCCTCTGGGAATTTCTGTGTGCTGTACCCAAGCTCCAGGAGCTCTGTGGTTACTGGGAAGTCTGGGAAGCTGCAGAGGGCTGGGAGCTCCCTGGGAGCCTCTGGCTGTGTCTTTGCTTCACAGCCACCCNCCCCCCCCCCCCCCCCCTTTGATGGATCACTATTTTTGGTGGACTCTGGGTCTCTGCTTTGGGACACACACAGTCTTGGTGGTTGTTTTTTATTTGCTTTTCATTTCCTCTGATGTGCAGCAAGTTGGAGAACTGGAAAGGCTTCAAATCTCTCTTTGGCAGACGATGCCAAAGGATATTTTTCATAATTAGCCCTGCAGGAGCAGGAGGGTTGAACTTTGCTCTCTTGGCTCCACCTGGTCTCTCCCAGCTCCTCTCCTCAGGACTCCTTTTAACCAGTGTGGGACAACTCTAACTGGGCTGAAAGGCTGACATTTGTCCTGCCAGCCCAGATGGGCTGAAATATCACTGAATTTAGGGATGTGGTCACCCAGGGGCCACAGTCTCTGCCCAGCTTCTGGTGCAGCATTTACACATAAAAAATCACAGCCTCCAAAAGGCTGAATTCATCACTCTGCTGGAAAATGATCTGTCTACAGGTAGAAAAAAAGGGAAATACTGACTGAGAGGGTCCTACCTCAGTTCTACTCATCCTTCAGGCACTCAGTGCACAGCCCTGGGCCTTTAAACCAAGGCAACCTCATTTTTCAAATTCTCTGCCTCTGAATTTACAATTTCATGCTGCTGAAGCTGTGTTGAGAAGCCACCTCTGCATCCAAGGACCAAAGTTTAGGCTTAGGCATCTAAATCCATCCCAAAACTCAGATTTTTGAGTGTTTTAATGGACCTGACTCCACATGTCTTGTTTGGGATGAAAAATGCACTGCAAAATTTAAAATCCAAATAAAACATATTTTGTAGCTTTATTAGTTGTGACTACTGCACAGAGCTTTATACATAGATTATAGTGAATTATGAACAGAAAACTTAGAGAGTTTTATTTATCAAGCTCACCTAAATGAGCAATATTTTATTAATGTAATAAAATATAATGAACAAGTAGATGAAGTTTGTTAATTTAAAAAAAAAAAAATCTTAACATTGCCAATGCTCTTTGCTCCTTCACTTCTGTTAGCATCAAATTTAATGTGTATTTATGAGAGTGTATGTCCATATATGTAAAGCACACACACATAGGTACATATGACAATTATTTTTTTTAGCTATTTTAGTTTTAATTCATAACTACTGAGCTACAGTTTATTATAAGGTTACTCAAGACAAACTGTTCCATTTCCTCTATTATCCAAACAGAATGGTTTATGGTCAGCCTGGTCAGGATCAAATTCAAATGGCCTCAGAGTTCAAAGGAATGGTGATGACTCGAGCAAACCGTTTTTGTAATCCGTAAATACCATTTCTACCAAAATGAAAAAAAAAAAAAAAAAAAAAAAAAAAAAAAAAAAAAAAAAAGAGAAAGAAAAAATTGGCTGGAGCTTGTATTGGCTATGGCAAGATTTTGCAAGGTCAAGAGAAAAAGATAGTGTTGTGTGCTTTGACTCTGTCTCGGGACAGACAGTGCATATTTGTGAGTGGGTTCATGCTATGCTGTTTGAAATGTTTTAAATTTCAGGGATTTTTTCCCCCTTCTTATTGATTAATTTTTGTGTGTGTGGCTGGGACACTGCAGGCAGGGTGTAAAAGCCCTGCTTTGTATCCCAGCAGAATAATTTGGGGTCTTTCCAAAAATATTTCCAAACTGGATGAGGGTAGGGAGGAGAAGGAGCTGTACAGGGGCCTTTTCTGGTTGGGCTGTTGGGTGAAGATGCTCTTTGTGAGGAGCAGGGCCTGGCCAGGGCAGCAGTGGCCACTCCAGCATCAGGAACCAGGACTGGGCACTTCTGGGCCCCTTCCTGTAGGAACAACTTGCTCTCTATTGGGGTGTGCATGCAAGTGCATTGCTAAAAGGGATTAAAATCTGCTTTTGTGGCTGCTGGCCCCTGCTCACACCCCTACCCCACAGCCTTGCAGATTGTTCAAGTCCAGCCCTCCCAAACCATTCTCATGCACTCACCTGTGTTTTTTTCTAGAAAGTGTGGGCACAGAGAGATAGGGCAATGTGAAATGGAGTTAAGCTGGCAGAGAGTGGGTTTAGCTTGGATAGATGGAAGGAATTCTTCCATGTAAGGGTGCTGAGGCCCTGGCACAGGATCCCTGGCACAGGATCCCTGGCACAGGATCCCTGGAAGTGTCCCTGGATCCCTGGCAGTGTCCCTGGATCCCTGGCAGTGCCCCAGGCCAGGCTGGATGGGCTTGGAGCACCTTGGGAGAGTGGAAGTTGTCCCTGCCCATGGCAAGGGTGGGATGAGATGAACTTCCAAGGTCCCTCCAAGCCCAAACCATTCCAGTTTCTATGACAAACAGACCTGCATGACTCTTACAACCCTCCCCATGAACATGGAGTTCTCTTTGCATTGCTTCAGACCACAGGAATTCAAAATACAATTTTTTTAATATAGATGTGCATCAGTGCAGAGGCTGTAAGTTTGAGTCCCACAGCAGGAGCAGAGCCTTGGAAGCACTGTGCAAACACAGAGCTGGAAATGTTGTGTATAGGGCAACAGACTGAAGCTTGGCAGAGACAGAGAGGTAAAAGATGGAAATTGAATATGGAAATTTTCTGCTCATTGTGAGAAAACACAGAACAAAAATAATTCAAGAGTTGCAATGCCTTTTTTCTCTCTTTTTTTTTTTTGGAAAAGGAGCATGGCAGGGTGAGCATTTTGAACATAACCTCCCAAAACTTGCTCTTGTCTCACTTGAGACACCTCCCCTCCTCTGTGTGTGTGTCGTTTATAGGAGCATCCCTTCTGAACTTGTCATGTTGATGGATGATCCCTGTTGTGTCCCATCAGATTGTACTGGGAATGTTGATATAAAATATTCTTCTGAAAGCAAATTGGATCTCTTCTTAAGGTGGTAGTCACTCACAGATTTTCTAAAAGTGGAACAATCAAGTCACCTGTGATATTCAGTGATCTTAAACACCTTCAGCATCTGATTTATCAACTTAGCACCATTTATAATAATGATGTGTAAACCTACAAAATTAGAGAAGCTTTGCAGTGCTAATATTGTAAGAAATAGTACTAATGGAATTCAATAAACAGTTTGTCTTACTAATTTCAAATTTGCTTAGAAACTTTATACACAACTGAAAGAAGAAAAAGACATTAACTTCTTGAAAAACTGCCTTTAACTATGAAACACTAAGCTGCAGTTGAAAGATACTTCTGAGATATCCAGGACTTAATGAATAGGATCTTAGTGTAACTAATAACTATAAGTTTATTTAGCTAAATATATGGGATGAGATGAACTTCCAAAAAAAAAAACAAAAAAAAAAACCAAAAAAAACCTTCAGCCCAAGATGTTTTGCATTCCACTGGCAGGTTTTATGCATAGGGTTTGTGAAACTCAACATTTCTTGAGTTGTTAGACATCACCCAAACCCAGATCATGTGAGTGAGGTGTCACCAAGTATGGCCTGAGCTCGTGCCTGCTGAATCGAACATGAGCTGAGCCAATGGAAGTTGCCTTATCTCCAGTTTTTCATCCTAACACCAAATGACTGCATTAGGAATCTGCCCAAGATGAAAAAAGTGTGAAATATGCCTTCTAATTTATAATGCAGATTTTTGCATAACAGGATCAAAACTGTTATCCTGTTGTGAATGTAACATCAGAGTAAAATAACAAGCATTTTACCAGTTAATATGCAAGCTAATCTGACAAAAGCGTTTTTACATTCATTTACAGAGTGACTATCACCCTAAAAAACTCCTGGGAGATAAATGAAACAAACCAAAACAAAATAAAACTTTTATCATTTCCATAACAAAAATTAAACAACTGTGGCATACAGAGGGAGGTTTGGAAGGAAGAAGAAAAAGGAAAAGAAGATAAAGAAAGATGGCAAACAAACAAAAAAAACCCACTAAAATTCAACAAAGACTGTTGTGTCAAGAAAACAATGGTGAAAAATTGCTCATTTCTCCAGAGAACAATTGTAATGAGAATGAGAAACTGGTACTGAACCAATTCTCTTCTCAATCTTCAGATCTTAATCATGAGATCCTCTTAGGATGCCAGAATCTTGTTTTCCTAAAGGCCTGTGTAAGCATGTTCAGTGGAAAGTCTATCTACTAGCAGGTGTCTGTTAACTTTATTTTGTCGTCAGCATCAAAAAAAGGTGAGAAGAATGGCACGAATTAGTTGATAAGTATGAGGAAAGCAGGTGAAAGGCAGGAGGATTGTGTCACAGTGAGGTTTCCAGTTTATCCCCAGGCTGCAGCATTTAATTTGGGAGTTGGCCCCACCCTTCTGTTGGGGGGAAACTGCTCCTTCAAAGCACATCGTAATAAAAAAAAAGACCAAAGATTAAATTTTATACAGAGAACTTTGAATTTGGGATGCAACGTTAAGTCATAATGAGCTTAATGAATTAATTGCATGAAAGTCTGCAATGGGCAACTAAAAATACAAGTGATGAGTTACAAAGCAAATAGTTTAGCTCAGAGCATCAGGTCATTCTGATTATTTCAGGAGGAGGAGGATGGATCTGCACAGAAAATTCTGGGGTATTTTTTCCTTGATGAGGAAAGTGAAGGACAAATTTTTTGTCCATTTTTCCAGCAGGAGAAAGGAAAACCACGTTATTTTCCTTTTTTTTTTTTTTTTT
>VZTR01031757.1:625388-646476 GCA_013400775.1 Chaetops frenatus | reverse complement strand
TTTTTTTTTTTTGTTCTGTTTTGTTTGGTTGGTTGGTTGGTTTGGTTTGGTTTGGTTTTGGTTTTCGGTGGGGTTTTTTTAGGTACCAGTTTTTCTTCCCAAACACTGCACAGGTTTGCTGAAAATTGCTGCTTCTCAGACTCATCTGTTGTAGGCTGGACTTTAGATCAGTCTGTATTTGTCAAGTTTTATTGAGATGTCGTACTGTTGATAGATTAAGTATTACATGGTCAGATGTACATCATTTTCAAAGTTAAATTATTTGCACAACAGGCACCATCAGTTCTCTCTTGCCCCATCTCAACACTTTTTACTGCAGGAATGTTCGACAGTTATGAAAGGAATGTTGCTATAAAATCTCAAGCACCCAGATTAAACCCTAATACCCTATTGCTGCTTCTAGAGGGGAAAAATAATTCTTGAAGGCTTCTTCAAACTTCAGGTAGCACAACTTTGTGTGGGTGCCTGGAGTGTGCGAGCTGATCATGGAGAATCCAAATTAAATTTCCATTTATGCCTCACAAAACCTAGTGAAGACAAAAGGCACTTTAACACGGGCCAGAAATCTGGCAGGCCAAGCTCCACTCGGGGGATATTTTTTTCAGATGTGGAATACACTCCTGCAAACTAGGATTTATAGCAGGAATGCTGACAGACAATATTGGTGATACTGCTCTAATTTATTTTTGTTGAATGGTTTTTTCATCTCTTTTCCCTTTTAATGATCTGAGTCTTTTTGCATCTGGCAGTGAGTTTCCTCACTGTTCACCTTGCCTGCCAAGGCAGTATCATCCATCTATGACTATGCTTTTCTTGGTTTCTTGCTCTCTGTCTTCAATATTTGGAGCCAATTTTCCATTTATTCCAGGACTCCTGTACCTCTGATGTTGCCATTAACTTGTAAAGTGGAAGCCTGTCAAAAATGCTTTCAAGATGCAATATATATATATTTTTTAATTATGAAATATGTAGTTGTGTTCTGGTATATTTTTACCATAAATATTAAAAAAATCCCACTTCTACTCTTAGCTGGCATTTGCCACAAAGAAAATAACCCAGATTTCTTAGATGCTAAATGAGGATTTTGTGCTCCTGTAACACCACCAGACATTTCTGCCTCTGCCAGGATGCCCAGAACCTCTTTGTGCTCACTTTACCAACCACAGGAGCACTGGAAAACAGGGATAATCCGAGGGAGCCTGTTGGGAATTTGAATCCCATATATGTAGATTATAAAGTTAAAGTGATGATTACGTAATTCAGTGACATTTACATTTTTGGAACATAACCTCTGCCATCACCCTTTGCAGTAGCAGCAGTAAATCTGTGATGGGATGGATTGCAGTGGGACAGAGGGTGGATCCCTGGTTCTCTGGGGTTTTAAGAGCTGGAGGCAGGGAACAGATTTTGGCTGGACAAAAAGACACCACCAGAATTTCTCCTTAAAAAGCCCTGGTGAAGAAGCATCAGGGATTTTGGGGGCATCATCCAACCAAAGAGGGAACTGAGGGAAAGATAAGTGAAGTTCATCAACACACCTGCACATGAATATCTGGTGTAACTTTCTTTCCAAACCATTGACAAAGGGTCTGTTGCTGTATTGATAAAGATATGAGCTGTTATAGAGAAAAGGAAGCTTAGTCAATACAGCTGAAACTGGTTTTCCTTCTTCAGTGCTGTGCCATGTGTGAGTTGCCCAAGAATCCCATGTTGTGAGAGGAGATGCTGACCTGAGCCTGGGAAGTGAATATCACATTATGGATGTGATCCCTGGCAGTGCCCAAGGCCAGGCTGGATGGGGCTGGGAGCAGCCTGGGACAGTGGAAGCTGTCCCTGCCCATGGGCTGGAACTTTAATGTCCCTCCCAGTCCAGCCCGTTCAGGGGTTCTGTGATTGTCCCTTGCCCCTCACAGAGCCATCCCACACTCAGCTCCCTGCTGGGATGGAGTTTGGGCTGGGGAACACAGAGCCCACAGCCCAAGCTGGAGACCTGCAGCAGCACATCCACCCGAGAAGGGGCTGCTTGGTAACTCTGCCAGGGGCTGTGCAGGGCTTCTCCAGCCCTGTCCCTTCCCCAGCAGGGACATCTGGCCATGCCCAGCTCCTGGTGTGCTCAGGAATTTCTTCTATTCGTTAAAATTTAATTAACAGCACTAAAGGAAGACAAAAGCATGAGTTACAGGTAGTTAAGAGGATGGATAACCTGCCTGAACAAGATTCTTTGGTTTTGAGACTCTAGGACCAGAACTGAGATGAAGCATTTAAAATTGGCCTTTCTCTCTGCTTTCAGTTTGCATGAATCATGTTTTCTTTTTCCTCCCGTTATTCTCAAGTGTTGGCCACTTCTAGTTGGACACAACTCTCATAGACAAGCCCTTAATTTAACAGCTCATTCTCCCTAGTTCATTTAAATAAAGATTATAAAGGGAACTGTAATCCTACTGATTTGCAAATTGAACTGTTTTGTAGATGTTATTTAAACAGTGCCACTACCACTGTCTTTCATGAGAAACATGGTACAGTGAGAGAGATCAAAGCTTCATAAGGAAGCTCTTTTTNTTTTTTTTTTTTTTTGAAAGCTGATGCTCCTGGCTTCTTTAACTAATTGAAAAATTTTCTTTACAAGAACAGACCTTCAAGCACTCTGGCTGCTGCCACGAGCCTTATCATTACAGAGTTGTTACTTCCTCCTTTAAGGGACTGAGCTGGGGATTAATGGAAGACTGTGCTGGCACATCAGGATGAACTTTGTGTATTTTCAGTGCACTGTACAAATCCTAACACACAGGTGACTGTCAATGGCCTCGGATTGAAAATAAATGAGTGCCTCCCCTTTTTTTTTTTTTGGAGCTCAGAGGCAGAGCTTCATAATTTCATGGGAAGTCAGAGGATTGAACTGCATTTTCTCTCCTAACTGGGACTGAATTTAATGATGATAAAAGGGAAGGAGAATAGCACTGGCTTGATTTTTGAGGTGAAAGCTGTGCATGCATGGGGGAGTTGATCCTGGGACTGCCTGGTCTGCCAAGGGACCAAGGTAAGAGAGATTCTGGCTCTGGCTCTGGCACAATTTGCCCATTGGAAAGCTGTTCAAAGAAGCTCTGGTGTCACAGAGCTGCAACTGTGAGGCTGAAGTGCATTGAATGAAAGGTGGCATCCCTCTTGCTCTGCCACTGTAGACTTCACCATAAGAGAGTAATCAAGTTGAATTTCTTTAAGCATGTGGCTTAATTTTTAATTCATTTTTTTTTTCTGCATTAAAAGTCACACTTGAGCCTCGATGTTCCATGAGAGATGTGTGAAGCTGAGCCAAGTCTATCAGTCCCCAAACGTGTCTAGTGGTTTTCTAAAATGAGGAAAGGGGTGGTAAACGATGCCTTTTTTAACAGAAAGCCAGTTTACATGGGGCCCGTGTATTTTAAGGGGAATTTACAAAGCAATGGCTTAGGTTATAACCATGGAACCCTTCTGGCTTCAGCTGGCACGACACAGCCCATGAATATCAACAATCTATACTTCTGGAGGTTAAATTTAGCTGTATTGTATTGGTATTTATGGATCAGATGCTGCCATCTGAAGTCAGGAAGAGTCCAGGGCCACGAGCGAGGAGAGGCTGGTTTGGCACTGAGAGCACTTGGGCTTGATCAGACAATAGCTCTGTGTTTGAGGGCTCTCGCTGCTCTGCAAAGCCTGAGCACCAGCCTAGGTGCTAAAACCTGCCTGTTCCTGATGGGCTGTGAACAGCCAGAAACTTTTGCACTTCACGTGCTCCAGGATTTACCCTCCAAGGTGTCACATTCTCAGGGCTTATTGAGAAAAAAAAAAAAAAGAGATTCTGAGGTTAAAATGGAAGCTTGCTACTATTATTAATTTAAACTTCAGTTGTCTGTATCTGACCTGGAATTCTGGAAAGAGCTGCACACAGCACAGCAGTCTCAGGCTGCATTTTTCTGAATTCAGCTTTGCATCACTGATGCACTTCAAACCTTTTGAAGTAGAACTGCCCAGGGTTGCTCTGTACTCCTCTGTGCAAACTGATTCCTGACCCCTTCCCCACCTTTTAGAGGGCGCTTTAAAGCTGAATTGGCCTCCTTCATCACCATCAGGTGAATGGTTTTTGAACTCCAGGCAAGAGTGGGCTCCATCATTAGAAATGTTCTAACTCTGCTCCTGCCAGGGGCAAAGCAGGTGTGAGAAAACCCACGTTTAACCCTCCGTGGTTTCCTTAATTGCACTGGAGAACTTGATCAGGAAAGTACAGTGTTCACTGGAACTGGAGTGTTGTGCAATAGAAATTTGAACAGTTTTGTCTGTAGTGCCACTTTTTTTTTTTTTTTTTTTTTTTACCCCCCCAGGGAACAAAAGTGTGACATTAATAGCTGTGCTCAACAGAAAACTTGTGAGTGGGCCTCTCTGGCAAGAAAGAGCCACATAGCTTGCATTACATTGTGTGCCAGAGGGGAAGGTATATGTAGCAGTAAGTTTATGTTCCCGGAGTGAGGTTTTTATCTATTTATATCACCTCCTACATGGAGCTACCCGGGCCAAACTCCCCTGCAGAGGCAGTCCTGGGCACCTCGCTATGCTCTCAGAGAGGCAGAGCAGCCAGCAAGGGCAGAACATCCTTTCAATTCAACAAATCCTTATTTTCATCCAGTTGACAAAGTAACTCAGGAGCCTGGAGTAGTAAATGAAAACAGACGCTTGAGTCAGGCAGAGGAGCTGGGATTTTTTTTTTTCCTCTCCTCTCCCCTGTTCTGTGACTGTAACTTTCCAATCCAATTAAAGATTGGAAACTGAAGCAAGGAATCATAATTGCAGCAAAGGAGGAAAAACATGACAGGCGAATTCCTGTCCTTTCTGCTTTGGAGAGGTGAGGGGCGAGGGGGTGATGGAGCTGAATTTACCTTCTGCTCCAGCAGCTCCAGCTCTCAGCCTGACTGGCCCCATCTCTGAGCTGTTCAACCTCTTGGTACCAGAGCCCTCAGAAAGGGCTGAGGCTGGGCTGATTTTTCTGCTCAGGAAGAGCTTGAAGATGCTCATTAGAAAGGTGTGATCATCCACACCGACAGCACAGGGCTGGGCTGAGCAGATGTCTCTCCCCAGTTGCCAGAAGAGCAGCCTGCATGACAAGGACTCCAAGCACACCTTCTTCCTGGATTTATTATCTGAGTAATTAGCAGTGCAGCACGGATCCTGACTCACTCCTTCCTCCCAAGCTTGTTTTCCTCCCTATAACTCTGTGTGCTGGTAGGATTGCCACGCTAGAGGAGCAGAAATAAAATTGCTGCTGGAAATCCTATGGTGACCTGAGATATCAAGGAGGTACCTGACCTGAGATATCAAGGGGTCTCCTTCCTGGCCCTGGTGATTAGTGCTCCTCAGTTCCTAGGTGAAAGCCCTGGCTGGCTGGCACTGCTGTCCCTGAGGATGGAGGCAGAGATGGACCATCCCTCCCACTGTGGCATGGCTCTTTTTCCTGGCAGAAAAATACTCCCTTCCTAACAAGAAACAGGGTGAAGGAAGTCAGGTGCCCTGGTCTGTGATGTTGCTTCCCCCAATGAGACCACAGGATCATTGAGGTTGGGACATATCTCCAAGATCATCAAACCCAACCCCTGACCAATGTCTTTTCCAGTCAATTAAAGCAGTTTTTTGTGTGTCCAGTGCTAAACCCTGACCTTTCCTCCACCTCCAAGTCCCACTGCTGATGGAACTGTGCAATCACAGCATTCCCCACTCGTTACCTACGTGTGCCAAGACACAAAACCTTCACAAGATTCTCATTTGCCTGGGAAGTTTTGGCCAGCAGAGGTTTGTTTTGCAGATAAATGGTTGCTATACAGCTCACTCTCCCAAATTACAGCTCCTGACTTCCTGCTTGGCTGGGAATGGAAGGAGGATCCCAACTAAACTGATAATGAGATGCCACTGGGTGGATGTGGAGGCAACATCTGCAGGTCTGATCTCATGTGCTGATCTCGTGTACTGGCAGGGATGTGTGTATGACACTTTGTTATTCCAGAAGTATCTCAAGGACATAAAATTCTGACAGCTGGAACCTGGTCTGGAGAGTCTGTGTTGTAAAAGTGCAGCTACTCCAGGGCTTTCTGGCATTGACAGGATGGGGAAAAAAAATGGGCTTATTTTTTATTTTTAATTCAATGAACTTAGAATGCAGCATGGCTGTGAGCAATGCATGAAAAAGCATTGTTTTTGTATGGATGTACATAATGATGTACACCCATAGATATGTTATATATCCATGTAGGGTCTATATTTCACTCCAGCTGGATGGTTATAGACCAGTACCTGAGAGTGAGACAAGCAAGAGTTTCCTTCGTGTGGATGGAAGACTACTTCACCTGGAACAAAAGCACTGCCAAAAAGGAAAACACACTCTTGGCCATGTGAGTTAGATGGCCACCATCCATGAGCATGGTTCAAGTGCTCTGCACTATTCCAACACCTGGAAAAGCAGCTTGGGAGTCTTCCTCCAGCCCAAAGGGAAGAAAAAACCCTTTGAGTGCCCAGGCAGTGAACAGCCTGGACTTCTGAAACAGAGATCTTGACAAAAGCTCCCTGTTTTTCCGTAAGGGGCAGAAAATGCAATAGATGTAATGCATCTGTATTTTAGGAAAGCTTTCTGGGCCTCCTCGCTCAATATTTATTTCAGAAATCACTTTGGTTGAAAGCTGGGAGATTGACTGGGCACACAAAAGCAGCAGTGCAGGGGGTGTGTGAGCAGGGATGCTGACAGCAGACCTGCTCAGGGATCTGAGGTGGGTCTGGTGGCATTTGAGATTTTAATTACCTGGGCATCGCTGCAGGGATGTTTCCAAAAACCACGAAATCTTAGAAAGAAAAGATTAGTAAAATAACAAAGACTATGTGAAGAGATATCTTTTGCTTCTGACATCCTTTAAAACCCTCACTACCTTCAGCTTCTTCTCTACAGCTTCCCTAAGCAGCCTCTTGCACTCTGTAATTTGGAAAACACTGATGTCATTGGAAGCATTAACAGCAGTAGTCATCCTGCTGCACTTCATACAAGCTGTTATGCTTTTTGTACAGGCAGAGGCTTTAACCAGGAATTTCCACCTTTTTAGTTCCTTTTTTTTTTTTTTTTTTTTTTTAAATAATCCTTTTTTCATTATTATTAGTTTTCCATATTGTGGAAGGATGGTTTCACACAGGCTGTCAGAAATGGAGCCTTGCCAAGGTTCCCCTTCATCCCTCTGCCACCTTGGAGATCCAGGATAACAAGTGCTGGGTGGGAAGGAGAAGGGAAAAGGGCTTCCAAGGGGAAAAGCTGGGAGTGTTGCTGCCTCTCACCAGGGAAAAAGCATTTTCCATGCTGAGAGGTGACTGCTCACGGCACACATGGGGATATTCCTGGATTTCCAAGATGGGAATCAAAAATCTGCCTTGACCCAAGCCCCTGGTATCTTCCAGCATGAGGGGGAAGGAGTTATTAATAGGGAAATACTGAATTCCCTGCAAATATTTTACTCCTCTGAGGTGCAAGTGACAGATCCTATGTGGGATTTTGTGCATGAGGTGGTGGTTTGGTGATGGGAAAAAAGGAGAGAGAGATTTAAATATAGGTCACACTGTGAAAAAGGTTTCAGAAGATCGAACTGAGTCAGTTTTCCAAAGCCTTTCCTAACCCACTGGGTTGGTTTTTGGTGATAAATGGTCTCAGCCCAGGTGGGAAGGGGCACCTAAATGGGTGGCTGTTTTTGGGATGTCCCACCTTGCAGAGAGACTCAGGAGCAGGCAGATGGGGGGGAGTGGGATCTGCTGCAGCCAGAGGTTCAAACCAGAAAAGAACCTGACCCCATCAGCCTGAAACTGTTGCAATTATGATTGAAAAGATCTTTGTCCTTAATACCCCAGACCCCAAAATTCCTTCCTCTTAATTTACTATTAATTTAACTCAAATAAAGAGCTTGATACCAACATAGAGGGATTTTGGGATGGGATAAGCCATTTAGGGGTTTTTTAGCATTTTCCTGTGGTAACATTCTCTTGCCATCAGCTGAATCACAGATGCTTTCTCTGCAGCAACCTCATTTACCTCCATTCCTCATTCCTTCCTTATTTCATTCAAATGTCAACAAAACTGCAACCACTATAGTCATAATAAGCTGTGATCCTGTGCACCAAATCAAAGAATAAAGTCTGGCTCTGTACACAAAGTAAAGGTCTAAGACCACATCGTGCTTTAGTTGCACAATCGAAGTTCTCAAAAGATGCTTTAATTTTCTTTTTAGTTTTTTCTTGTGTGGCTTTTTTCTGTCTTTTTTTTTCCCCAGGTTTTTTTTGTTTTTTTTTTTTCTTTTGTGTAATTAACATGGAAGTGACTCTTTTGTTTGAATAGTATTTGGCTTTTAGAACAACAACAACAAAAAATAATAGATGCACTACCCTGCTGTGACAGAAAAGGGTTGAATTGGTATTTAAACAAGGACAATTTCTGCAGATCTTTTTGACTATTAGATGAGATGCAGTTTAATTTTCATTGCTCTAAATTAGTCCTGGAGGAGGAGGAGGAAACCCTCCTTTAAAGGCAATAATAATGAAATTCTGGGGCTGATTCTGGGCTGGTATTAACACAGACTAATTCTGTCACAAAGAGCTACCTTGGCTGAGGAGCTGCCCCTGGAAGACTCTGGTTTGGTTCTCTGAGCTGTAATAGAAAAAGCAGAAAAGCTCCTAAGCCAGGAGTGAGTCCAAAGAAATTCCATAAATCCTGAAGAGTGGAATGAATTGTTTCCTGTGAGCTGCAGACAGGCAGGAGGCTCTGCCACCGTGGTGACATCCCCACACCTGACAGGTACCTGCTGTCCCTGCAGGAGAAGGGCAGGGAAACTGAGGCAAAGCTGGGGAAAAGGAAAGACATAAGGGAAGAGAAGTGGATCTGTGGTGTTTATCCTGCTTTGAAGCAAAATTAGCCCCTTTGATTAAATTGTAATTAAATTGTGATGTTGAGGTTTTTGTTCCATCTGGGCTGGACACAAGGGGGTCAGGGCTGGTCTCTCCTGCCCCAGGCTGGGAGTGGGGATCCAAACCTCTTTCCATGGTGACATTTCGTGTGCTGAAAGGCACCAGGGAGGATTAGGATTGGGAACTGTGCCATGTTTGCAGCTGTACCATTGTGTACATGTGCATTTAGATGTTCCTGCAGCCACGTGAATCCACACATTTTATCACAGTGAACCAGCTTTCCCTTTCCAGGTAGTGGATAATAAATAGCTCCTACATCAAATAGCACAGGGAAATATTGAGTAGAAGCAGCAGAAGAGTATCAGTTAAATCAGGGGATCAAAGTTTTTAGATGTCAACAAACAAGCAGAAAGTCTACATTATGTAGTGGTCAGAAAAAAAAAGATTGCTGTAAGGAATGTATCAGTTCCTCTTGAGCTGTCCATCTACATCAGATCAATAGCCCTTCCAAGCATGGGACATTCAGGCTTTCAGCTTGAGAAATTGAAGTTCTCAAAATAAGTCAGGGTTGTAACACAAGTCCATCATTGTGTGTCACAGAAATGAAATGAGTTGTCTCCTGTTCGATTGATGACTGACAGAAAGCTGGGAGGAAGAAAAGGGAAAATAAACGAGACGTGGGCTCTTTTTTTTTTTTTTTTTTTTCCTTTTTGGAAAAGTTGCTGCTAACCCTTCTGTCAGAAAAGTTTTCACCAAGGGATCTGCTTTCATTTCCATGGACATGCCCAGTTCCCATTACTGATAATAGGAGTTTGGATGGTGAAGGCTGGGAGGGAAAATGTGCTGGGCACTGCAGGGCTGCTGCTATTCAGAGGGAGCACATGATGCAAGGAAAAAAATGTAGATTGACTGTTTCTTACAAGGAAAAGTAAAATATGGCCAGGGAATATATAACTGGTAGCTCCTGATATTTTTAATTTAGCACTTTGTAATGACAAATGAGTAAATAGGCAGATATTTGGCCTGCTGAAGTACATAAACCTGAGTCTAGCAGGAAGGAGCCCACATCTGAATCCAGTTGCATGTTCAAACCATTAGTCTGGGATCTAAGCAGCAAGTCTGGGAAGTGATTGCACTTTTACAGCCCCAATAGGAACCAGGTACAAAATTTGGCTGGAGATGTTAAGTTCAGCCTTCAATCTATCTTAAAACAGGGGAGGTGAAGCCAACAGATGCAGGGCTGGTGCTGCAGATGTTCCACTGGCACTGCAAACAGCCATGCTGAAATGAACACAGCTTCTCCTGTCAGCTCTGCTCTGGGAAATAATGCACCAGAAGAATGATCTGAAAAATTTTTTAGTTTTGTCGGTGAAAAAGGGCCCTCCCAGCCCTCACAAACAGGCTCACAAAATCAATGCCTGATGCAGTCACTAGCTGAGCAGCTTGTTGATGTTAAAGGAAATAACTTTGTTATCCAAAGTACAAGTGCTCCTCTATTATCCAGGCTTTCAGAGTGATTGAGCCTGAAATGCATTCTACCAGTGTATACAGATACCCCTGCTACCTTGGAGACCAGGCAGCTTCAATACATTAAATATAGAAACTACAGTTTCCATTGCCCAGAGCAATAAAAATGGGGGCTGAAGCAATGGTTGTGCTTAGGTACCTGCTGGGAAACACTGAAACTGGGGTTCTAATCTTCCCAAAAAGTGCTGGGGTCTTGTTTTCACTGTTTTTTAGGGCAGCAGTGGGTTTGGGTGGTTGTAAAGCAGTAAGAGCAACCTGTTTGCTGGAGCTGGATGCTGGAAGGGAAGGGCTGTGCTGCTTGGATCCTTCATTCTGGATCCTTCAGGGATGTGGTTGAGGTTCTTTGAGCCTCACTTTGTTGTTCTGCAGGGTGGGCAGGAGCAGTCACACCTTGAGCTGCAGCAGGAACCATCTGGGAAACTCTTTGGGGTCTCTGAATCAAAGCAGGTTTGAACCAGATGGCACAAAAAGCTCCAATCAGGAGATGTGTAGGCAATACCTGTCACCAACAGGGAAGATAAAACAGGATATAAATTTTCTTGCTTGGAGGCAATAGGTTTGGAAAATGTGAAGTGCACCTGGAAATGATAATGTTCCAAATACATAAAGAAAAATCCAGGTAATAGAAAGCAAATATAAAAAATAACCTTAAGGTCAATAAAATCAATCTGGGCAGAGATTTGATGGATCACATACTCCAAAACATGACTACATATAAGTGAAGTAATAACTTTACACATCTCTTCAAGGATTGTATTGTATCTAATACAGTTTTCAGACAGGGTGAAGCACACATAGGCTACTGCATTCATTTAATGAAATAAAATTAAAATAAATTAAATGGAATCAGCTGAAAAGTTGTTCCATTTTTGAATCTGTCTTGAAAAAAAGAAGAATTTTAACCGAGTAACTACGAATTATTCTGGAAATCTTTTCATGGAGTAAAACCTTGTTTCACATTGAATAAGTTTTCACCACATACTTCAGATGTTAATATTTTTATCATGTTATTTTTTACAAGTGCATTTGAGTGACATTTTAGGTTTACAATATTTCAAATGAAGAAATCAAAAGGGTTGATTATGAAAGTAGTCATATATTATGCTTCTATTTTTTCAAATGTTGCTCTTGCTACTCCTCCTCCTGTTGCAGAATAAAAATTATGAACTGTAGATTGGCAAAAAATTTTACTGATTTCTGTGGGTTTACTGGGATAATCTGAAAGAAAATTACCTAGGATGGGCTAGAGAGTCTTGTCAGGAAGAGGAGAAAGTCCTTCACCTTGGGAAAAAATGACTTTTCTAGATCCTTTAAATCCATTTTATTTATGTTGCTACTGTAACTTTCAAAATGCATTCCACGTTCCTGCAGAATTGTTTTATCAGATGAATGTATTTTTACAATACATTTTAAAAAGCGACTTTTTAACCGAGCACAACTCACTGCAGATGAATTGTCAACTGTCATTGGAAAGACGTTTTTTCTTCGTTTGCTTGGTTTTTCCCCATGTGAAGTCATACAAGAAATAATGCCTTCTGGGGCATCTCACAGAAAAAAAAGATAAACAATTGGAAGGGCCTTCAATCTTGTCATTCCCTGGTGTAGCAGAGTGAGAGCTGTGCACTGTCAGGGAAAGCTCAATGCTCCGGGGACAATTAAACTCCTTCCACCAAAGTCCAGCCTCAGCTACACCTGGCCAAACCTCACAGCTCTGCACGTGGGTGTAACCAACAATGAAATCAAACAGGTTTTTGTGCTGGGGACCTTGCACCTTTTGCAGCTCTGAAGTGGGATGCTCGAGGTCTGGTTATGCCCCCAGCTCTACCTGGCAGAGATTTCTGCCTGCGCGTTGTGCCGGAGCACACAAGGGAGGGTCAGAGCTGTACGTGGAGAGAGAAAGATGCATTCATGGTTTTCTCAAGCTTTGCCATGATGGGCTGCTTGTTTCTGAGCTGTTCAGCTTCAGATTTTCTGCATTTGACTTCAGACACCACAGAAGAACAGCTGGGAAATCAGTGAAGCAGCAGAGCAGAGTGGTTACTATAGAAACAAAACAAAACAAAACAAAAACCTCTTATTGAAAGAAAACTGTCCGAGGCAGCCCCATGGTGCCCTTTCACACTGAGACACTGTCCCAGGGAACCCCCTGGGAAATGGCAAGATATATTTTTCCCTGATAACAATGTCAAAAAGCACAAAAAGTACACGGGGCATCTCGCTGTGCCGCGCTGCTTTCGGGGAGCGCTGCGGTGAGAATGCGCTTTAATAACGCCGGGCTCGTTCCTGGGTGCAAATAAATAAATAAACAAATAAGAGCCTAGCACAAAAACAAAAAAAAAAAAAAAAAAAAAAGAGAGAAAAAAAAAAAAAAAAAAAAAAAAAAAAAAAAGGCTAGTGTCTCATCCAGGACTTGTTTGTTAACTCCTGATGAGATGCTGTGTGCAGTCATGCTGCCCTGAGGAGTTTATAATAGCACAGGCTGAGCCTACAACATTTCCTAAGTACAGCTGTGAACAGCCTTGTGGGACTGCAGTAATTGAGGTAACTGTGTTACTTCTGGACTAGATCATGCAACTCCTACATCAGGCATTAAGCACTTAGCAGAGCAGCCCCATTCACTTTACTGATGCCTTGTAGATGGGAAGAGGTTATTGCAACCTCAAAGTTAGCTACCCTTCAAAACTCAGCATACTCAGGATGAAATGGAGAAATCTAAAGGAGGTTCTCATAGAAAAAAGCCAAGAAATGGACTACAGATAGAGCTAATCTCTCCTTTTCTGGTGATTCTTCTCATACTTGCAGACAATCAAGCCCAGTTTTGCCAGTGACTGTCAAAAGACTGTGGGTAGGTTTAGGCTGCAATAAGCAGTCATGGGTTCCAGCTAAATCCAGGCCTCTATAACATTACACTCCGTGATGGACCTGCCTCCAAAACACCTCCTGTTCTACAAAAAAAAAAAAAATTTGCACTGATGCCTGGACCCCTGATGTTGCCCAGGACTGCTCCATCCTGAGCAGGGGTCTCTTTCCCATATTAAAAGTCAGCTTGTTGGCAGAGGAGCGCTGAGCATGTAAATCCATTAGCCCTGCCTGCGTGCTGCTGGAATCCCAGCCCCTGTGATGCCCTGTCCTGGGCATCCTCCTTGGAAAAAAAACCATCCACAGGCACTGGGGCCACCACTCTGACAGCCTTGCACACCCTTGTAGTGAGTGGTTGATGCTACTGATGTGGTTTAAGGACTGAGTGGGAGTTCTGGGAAGAATTCACCTATTAATGTGGCTCGTTTGCTGTTTAATCAAGCTCTGTGATGTATTCCAGGTGTGGATCAGGGTAGTGGCTGGACAAAGGTGTGCTCACTGTGCAGGGGGAAGGACTCTGCTTGCAGGGACACCCAGCAGAGGAGCACTGAGCTCTTTAGCTCTGAGAAGAGCCCTCAGTTCAAGTTGTTTCCTCTGTGCCTTCAGTGTTTGCTTGGCCTAGAATAATCTCTGTGATTTTACAAATAGTTTCAAGACATATCTACAAATATGTTCATCAAATTCCTAATTTGAGCCCAATAATAATTTATATTTTTGAGCTATTTTTCTTCGGGTGTTTTTTTGGATCCATGTGGATTTATTCACGTTGATCTCGTGGTATAACCTGATTTTAAATGATTTGTTTCAACTGTTAGACGATGGCACCTTTATTGGTAGTTGCAATTCTCTGTTACTTGATGAGTATTTTACTGATTAAAAGCAGTCATGCACACAATAGTTACATTTTTTCAGGAAATAAAAGATCATCACCACTTGTAGAGTCAGTGGAGAGAGAGGAGAGCTCTTCCAGAATTATTTATTGCATCATCTTTTTCAAGAATTTAGTAGCTTCTTTTGGAAATCTGAAAATTGTCTTTGACAAACTACTATGGTTTCGTATCCAAGGTTTTGCTTGTTTGTTTGGGGGGTTTTTTTTAGCTTTTTTTGTTTGTTTATTTTTTAGGGAGCTTTTTTGTTTTGTGGTTTGGGTTTTTTTCCCTTCTTTTCTTTTTGTAGAGTTTTTTTGTTTTTTTTTTTTTTTCTGGAGTTACCAGTATTGAGGACAGACTTGCTGAGCTGGATGTTCTTTCACCTTTGCTGGTTGTACCATCCCCATCCTTGGGGTTTCCAGGACCTGAGGGGACCAGGCACCTCCTGGGTCTCCTTCCCACTGAATTTCCCTGTGATTTTATGGTTTGTCCACTCACCTAAGTGAGAACTGTTGATCAGATGCAGCTAAATCTTAAATTTTTGTTTATTGGGCAGAACACAAGTCAGGATCCACAGGAACGTGCCAGATTCTGGACTCTTAAATCTTACAGTGCACTGCAAATGGTTCCTGTGAGGATCTGGGATGGACTCTCCAGGTGATACATCTCTGGCCTGTGTTTATGGGTTCTTTGTATGTACCTCAGTGTAAAATACTTAATTCTTTTGTAGCAACCTCTTTTTCTGGGAGACCTATCTTCCTCCAGTGGATCAATTTGTCTAAAGGAATGTAATCTATATTTACTTTGCAGTAGGTACTGCAGCTCTCAACTCTGCTTTTAGCTGATTCAGCTCCAACCCAGCTCTCTTTGACCTCAGAAATATTCCCTGCTAACTGTCCTCCTGTTCACTCCAATTTGTACTGCCTAAATGCCTACTGCTGAGTGTCCCTCTGGCCATTCTGAAAGGTGTTTCATCACACTACAATAAACGTGAAATACTGATGCACTCAAAACAGCAACAAAGGAGGGGGGAAAAAAGCAGCTGGATATCAACCTGGGACTGGGCAGGAGCATTTATTACACTTTACTTTCATCCCATTGTCTACCTTTGGCAAAGGAGGGCTCTGGGGGTCCCTGGTGGGCCAAGGCGGTCGATACGACACAGGAGTTAAATTAGGCCTCAAGTCAAGCACATATCTACCTTGGCTGGGATACCTCCAACCTAAAGTCCCTGGAAAATTTACATTTTTCCACTAAGTTAACCAATAACAGAGTGAAATGAGTGAGAAAAAAGCAGCTGTCTAGCCTGCATCTTGCTTCATTATCAAATGGATGTTGTCCAAACAGCAGCTTTAGGTGCCTTGTGAGGCAGACAGGCAGGCTGATGTACGAGCTGTGGCCAGGATCTACCAGGCTCAATAAGTTAAAACAACTTTAGAAAAGGTTAGTAAGCACGCAATAGGATTTTTGAAAGGTTTCTCTAGTGCCTCTTGTTATTCTGAAGGTAGTTTTTTCCCTGTTCTTCCTTTTTTTCCAGGATCTAAACTGCCTTTATTGTTTGAGTGCACACAGAGAGTCCTTACTGCTCTATTAGTGTTATATTAATTTGCCGGTGTAGAACACACTCGTTCAATTCAGAACCCTGATTCAGAGGCCTGGAGATCCCAGGTTGTCTTGGTGAGTTTCCACTCTTCCCTAAGTGCTGAAGACTCCAACACATGGAAACTGTTGGTACAAGTCTGTGGAATCTGAACAAGAAATTTAAAGTGAAAACATCTTTAGTTGAAAGAGAGATTAAGGTGATTCAGAGCCTTCATGGCTGGAAGAAGGGACCTGGGTGCCCACCTCCTATACTCAAATGACCACCTTGTGGGTGGACAAACCCCTCCAAATATGTTCAGAAAATAACTTTGTTCTGCAAAACAACCTCCAGTAAGCATTTAATAAAATCACAGAATGGTTTGGGTTGGAAGGGACCTTGAAGATTATCTTGTTCCAACCCTCCTGCCATCAGCAGGGAACCTAAGATTACTGTATAAAACAGCAACATAAAAATTGTAATCGTCAGCCAATAAAGTAGTAAATTTATTTGAATTGGGCAAACAAATAACAACAACAAAAAAAATCCAACCTCCCCAACCAACACCTGTCCACCCAATAAAAGAAAGTCTTTCATGCAAACGAGGACTGTACTTTTTTATATTATTTCGTGAGGTAAGGAGGTGTTTTATTCATCAAGAATGAAGGCACAGTTCAGGTACTTAATCCGTAAAAACTCTCACGCTTTATAATTTTAATAATCTGAAATATCTTCCTCATCTGACAACCCCCTACTTCAAGCTCAGTCCCTGCAAGTAACCGTGCCAGTATCTCTTAAAAAGCTTTGCTTGGTTCATTTCCAGAAGAGCTCTTGCCTACCTATTTGCTGGTGGAGAAAATTATTTCGAAACATGAAGCAGGTAAACCTTAACCTGCCAGATGTCTTCTTCATGTAAGCAATTTAAATTCAATTTGTGGCAGAGAATACAGGCAACTTCTGGATCAATAGGCTGCATTCAGCAGAGCTGACATCCAACACCTGATCCACCGCCAGCCTGGCTGGGCTCTCATTGCTCCTACCTGAGGGACTTTCCCTGCCTTTTATCGCTAGGTAAAATCTCCGAGGATTACAGGTACTTAGCGCTAATTAGGGCTTCTCTGTTCCCCTCCTGTTTGAATGGCCTCTGTTTCTGCAGCAGCCGCTTTACTTGGGAATTTCAGGGAGGATAATTGCGGTGGCACACGCCAAGCGAGGTAAATGATAGCCCTGCACAAACACAGCCCCGCCACCTCGCAGGAGAAGAGGGTGATGAGATAATCGCCGCAACAAAAGCTGCTGCGCCCTCACCTTGCTCACTTTCGGGGGCTTTTGTCAGATATCTGCCTCCAAGAGCTGTAATTAGGCGATTAGGAGGGAGAGGCTGTAAACAAACAGGAGTTCACTGCTCCCCAGGCAGGGGAAGTGAGGAGTGCCGGTCCCACAGCTCCTCCAGGAGTACCTGCGCCTCTCTGGCCTGGGGAAGGCTCTGGGGGATGTGTGACGTGCGGGAACATCAGTCCTGCTCTGAGTGCTCACAGCACGCCACTTATTAGCACAAAAATCATTTCCCATTCACATACCTTCGACCGGGGCTCAGAATGAAATTTAATCATTGCTCAGATTTGTGATAATTATTATTATATGTAGGGTTAAGTGCTGGGAAAAAAATGGAGCTTTTATTTGCCATTTAACAATTCCCCCTTCTATCTGTGAGCTCTGATTCTACCATTATTGTGTTTCCTACAAATATCCCAGATACTTATAAATATTCTATTGCAATGAATTTTATATGACCCTTCAGTTCTAACAGCGGAAGCTGTATTTTGAACTTACCCTAAAATCCAGTGCAGTAAAGCCAATTTTTAAATATAACCTTTCTACCAAGTGGTAAAGACAGTCATAAAGTCACTTATTATTGCTCAAGTCCCTCTTGACATATAATTAATCCATCTCAACCCCCATCCAAAAATCCGGAGACAGCAAATTTGCCCTTCCTGAATTTACAATTCATGGAGGCAGAGCACTCCCTGACTGGGTGCACACACTGCAGGAAAGGGAGCACAGATGAACATTTAGGAGCCACTCATCTCTCACTGTGTGTCAGCATGAGGGGAAAAATAACAATGACTGGGACAGAATCTCAGAATCCCTCTGAATGACTCAAAAATGTGTGGCTGTGGCACCTGAGGACACGGTTTAGTGGTGAACGTGGTGGTGGTGTTGGGTTGGTGGTTCGACTTGGGGGTCTTTTCCAGCCTTAATGATTCTGTGATGCAGATATGGGTGGAGAGTCTCATTTGCATCATGATGAGAACTCCTGATTGCCAGAATTCACACACATCACAGAGAAGCTGGGAGAATGGAACTTTGGAGATTGTCTAGTTCAGTCTCACATTTCACTTGTCTGAATGTGGACAAACACCCCCATGCAAATCTCTGAACTTTAGGAAATAAACCAGTAAGTCCTTTTTGAGACACAGTGGTATTTAGTGGTATTTTCCACCAAATGATGCCATTGTCCTGAGGAAACGTAAAGCAGTAGAAAGATGGTGTCAAAATGGGCTAAAATTAAATTGTGAGATCCATTCTTTGACCTGGGCTTTGACCTTGGGATGCACTCAGATGAAAAGACAGAATCTCCTCAAACCCAGAACTCGTGCTGTTGCAGGCAGCCCTGAGAGCAGCCTCACAAATTGATGCTGTGTCTTCCAGCATCAACCAAAAATTGTTGAGGGCCACTTTTATCTCCTGCTTTTTATAATGAGCCCAAACCAAAACTGTGAATTTCTCAGAGGGTAAGCAAGAGGGTAAGGATTAGAAATAGGTGACTTAAAAACAAAACATAGAACTCCAAACAACTCTTCACCATTATATTTCCAGGCTCTGAAAATATCTTTCCGTGGTGTTGCCATCAAATGATCATTACCTGTCCCTCTGCATATCTTTAGAAACCAGTAATCATTGTAGGAACTAGATATCAATATCACATGAAAATATGTTTGAGTAGACTCTAAATTGGGTATATAGAGAATAATTTATTCCTCTCATGTGTTAGTTTTTTCACAACAATCCTTTACTATATGGCACTATCCAAACCTATTATTGACTATAAAATTAGTAAGTGTGCCACTGTTGCATCCACAAAATTATGAATCTGCTGTGCAATGTCCTTGTGATTAATCATCTTGTTTTATTGACTAACAATGCAGAAGTATAGAAAAATTAAGACTGAAATCCTGCTATGCATTTAGTGCCCAAATCGAGACAACTTTCAGTGTAGCTGGGATTTTTTTACAGATCTCAAAATGATCAAAGTGGGGGACGCTGCAACACGTGAGGCACAGGCTCTACACATAGAAACTGTGTTAATTACATCGACCTGAAAGCCCTGTGGAAATTAACATGTGATCTTGTAATGATTTGCCATATCATAACACGTATGCTCTGATCCAGCAAATCACTTAAGAAAGTGCTTAAGTTCAGCCTGTCATTTCAAATCAAGCTTCAAGATCAACCTTGATGCTGTAATGACATAAGTGAATTAGCCTGGAGCCTTAATGTAGTCTCCTTTGTATGATTTCCTTTATTATTATGAAGTAAACAGGGGGTAAGAATGATTTCAGAGGTTATTTCATGTGGTGCTGCTCTGAACTGGCCACAGGTTTTGGCAGAACTGGAAATTTTACCCCTGGTGGAAGAGCTGAGCTCATGAATGGCAGGAAGAGGTGTAAAGGCTTTTAATAGAGAGCAGGTATGGATTAGATATTAGAAAGAGATTGTTCCCTGTGAGGGTGGTGACTTGAAAACATTTGGGTGAATTTATAGTGGAATTGTAAAACTTGTCTTGGCATTGAGGCTGTTGTCCCTGTAGTATCCAACACCTTGAGTCAAAATATGGGGAGAATGGGGCTTTTAAAAAAAATTAGAATTAAAAATTTTTAGTGTTAATAAATATTTTAGGAGAAAGAATTGGAATTTGACCAATCAAAATTAAGATAAAGAAACAATCTTTGGGAACATAGTCCTTCAACAATTTTCAACTTCTAACTCTGTTGTCCACCTGACCCAGCAACAACCTGCTCTAATGTTCTAACATAAAAAATAACACTTCAAAAGATAAATACAAATGTGTTAACTTATTTTGCTTGCCATCAATCTGAAAAACGGCTGGATTGTTTATGCTGATTTTTTTTTTTTTTTTTTTTTTTTTTTTTTTTTTTTTTCAAAATTACCCCTGACATAAGCACTCAGGATTCAGCCAGAGCAATTACAGGCCTGTGGAATCATAAGTGACAGAAGCCAGGGTTTTTATACTGGAAGGCATCAGGCATCCCCACATTCACACACGGGGAGAGAGGAAATAAAAAATGGAAAACGGGAGGCAGAGGGAACATATGTTGGAGACAATCCTGCCTCCCGTAAAAACTGCTGTTGAGTCAAGTAACCTGTTTAAAAACAATGTATTCCTCTAACTACAGCCACCTGGCTGGTAATTATAGTCCTCATTAGGAACTGCTACAGGTCTTGAGTGATTAGTTATTGTTTATAAACTGTTCAACTGGAGACCACCTGTTTCCCTACAGCCCCGCACCTCCGTCTTGCCTGGCTGCCTGCTGCCTATTAATAGAGAAGCACCTGTTTCCTGGCAGGGCCGAGCCAGAGATAAACCTGTGTGTCTGAAGCAGCTGGGGGAAAGGTCTTTGTGAAGGACACCCCGACCTGTTTGTTGCTATTGAGCTGTCTCCAGTCGAGGTTGGAGCACCTGAAGGAGCTGCCCTGCCTGGAGCATCCCCGGTGTCCGAGCAGGCTCCCCCAGCAGCTGATGCTGAGCTCTTTGGAGAACCTCGGCAATTGGCCCTCCAGAGACTGGGAAACCCAGAGAAATAAAACAGGAGGTTTGAGTGGTGGCACGAATTGTTAAAGAGTGAAACGCCCCTGTGTGGGAAGCGGCAGGAAAGGGAAGGTGAGCGGCTCCGTGTGCAGATGCGGGAGGCGAGGCGTGAGCGCCGTGCCCCTTAAACAAACACAGGGAGGGATCGCTGCGGCCCCGCTGGCAAAGACAAAGGGGAGCCACTGATTTTCTCAAGGCGGTTCAGTCATGTAGGCAACAAACTCACGCTGCAGTTAAAATATTTAGAGCCAAATTCTGCTCTGAGTCATGCTGGATACAGCTGATTTATTCCCAAACCTAAACAGTGTAACGGAGAGCAGAGTTAGGCCCCCACACCCCTGAACTATTTTTATCCCAGCACCAATTTTCATCTACACCAATGAGTGGCTAATGACATCTTTTTTTTTTTTTTTT
>VZTR01031757.1:604812-625381 GCA_013400775.1 Chaetops frenatus | reverse complement strand
TTTTTTTTTTTTTTTTTTGAAGTGTCCTACCTGGTTTTGAACTAGAAATGAGCTCTGTCATTCTGGGAGAGTGGACACAGGAGCAGAGAGGCAGAGCTGGAGGCACAAACCTGAGTAAACTCCGTGCAGAGGGGCAGGCTGTGCTCTGAGGGGCACACCAAAACACCAAAACCTGCTTGGGCAAGCAGAAATGGGGCCATTTGGAACTGGAACCATTTGGAACTGGGATGAAGGCAGTTTTAAGGAGTTTTTAGGGAGTGCATTGGGTGTTTGCAGCACTTCAAATCCCAGGTGATGCAGAGAGCAGTGGGAGCTGCCATCCTTTAATGGGATGCTGGGGGTTGCAACATTCCCAGGTTCCCAGAACCCCTTTCCCTGCTCTGCTTTAAGCACTTGTGGCCATGACTTAACCTTTATCCAGTGTAAGATTTGCTGCTGTGGTTTGCAGTGGGCATCCCCCATCATCCAGCATTTCATTGAGAAACATCGAGGCTCCTTTTCCTCTCCTGATGAACCAGAAATCTACCTCTGTACATGGCCTGGGAGTATTCCCTAGAAAAACAATATTTAGTTTCCTGATTAGCATTTTTGGGACTGGCTGGTCTTCCTTAAGGGCACATTATTGCTCATAGGCCGTTGGTTTTGCTTACTCATTTACTGGGTAACAGATAGTTTCCAAAATGAGACGGCACATCATGAAAAATGAGAGGATAACACAGTCTCAACATTAAGCCAGGAAAGTTTGCTGTATTAAGACACAGTGGCATGATGAGCAACCCAGTCACCACCCTGTGCTCCCACACAGCAAATGTTAGGCACCTGTGCATAGCAGTGAATCATCTTATCAGCTGGTTATTCATGGCTAGACGTGTTCCCAGCCCTTTATCTCTGTGTTTGACCATGCCCAGAGCTTCTTTTCTCCCTGCTCTTCCTCAGGAATGAGCAAAAAACTTTCACTTTGTGTGAAAAAAGCATGGCTAAAGCCACTGAAATGACGTCATTGGACTGAGATGAACATATTTATCTGCCTAATATTTAAATTATAGCAGTGCTTCCCAGCATTATTTCAAGGATGCTGTAAATCCTCACCCCCAGCAGAACCTCAGGATGGGCAGCATCAAACCTGTCCACCCAAAGTCCTCCAAGTACATGGAGCCACCAAAGGATTTACACACATTTGGCAGAAAAAATGACAACTAACTTGGTATCTTAGAAATTCAGGTGTAGGATTGAGGTATTTTGGGACACAGAATCCTCACTGTCTATTCTTTTGTTGTTTTTACAGCTGTAGATGTGCTCAGACCTATGAAAACAACAGAGCAGGTCCTTATTCACTGCAAAATACTATGTGGATACACTCCAAATGGTTCATGGGGATAGCAGTCACAAGTTTGTGTTTTAAATATGTTTACCTGAAGTAAAATATCAAGTGAAAGGAGCATAATTTGATAAATAACTAGAACAATAGATTGTGAGAAAAATAATCATATCCACCCCTTGCCTAAAGAAAAACCCCAAGGAAATAACCCTCTGAGTGTAGTTCCAAAGCATAAATGCATTTTAGATTCCTCAGAGTTTTATCAATTTCCCTTTTCAAATATGGGAAACAATTGTTGCAATGACAACATCATCATACTGGAAAAGTGGTAAATAAATAAATAAATAAATAAATAAGTAGCAATGTTTACCTCTCCATTGTCCTACTACAGCTTTTCTGCTAATGTTTGTGTAGATATTTATACAATTCAATATTTTGCATAAGGAGTGCATAAACACCCAAACCCAACAAAAGACTGAAGGGTTACAGAGCAGCACAGAGGGGTCTCTTTTTTAAAGTGACTACCCAATTGATTTTAGTACGAGTTTGGAAAATAATCAGAAGTCCTCTGTTGTGGAGAACTGGCAATACAATGTGCAGGAAGCCCAGATCGTCCTTGCCCAGTGGGTTTCCAAATGTTTGGAGAAAGCAGAACTTTCCAGAGCTGGTGCAACCTCTCTCTTCGAAATCTTTTTCTCGCTGTTTCTTTTTTAAAGGTGTTAAAGAAATATGACTATAATAACCACTGACAAAAATCTCTGGGCTTGAATTGAAGTGGGAAATCACAGAGGTTACTTATTTCCTCATGCTTTTGCATTTGTTCTCTTTTCTCGAGGAAGTTGAAAGACCTGAGATTCGAACCTAATAAGGCCCCTTGCCGCTTCTAAGAGTATTTACAACACGCAAAAAATAAGCCAGCACATTTCTTATATTTAAATTTGTTTTCAGTCATCCAAGCTATTACACAGTAGGCCGTCCCCAAACCTTTTGTAACAAGCAGTAAATGTTTCTCAGACAAGGGAAAGAATAATGTGTTCGACTGTAGCTGCTTGAGCCCGGGAAAGCGACAAAACATTGGAGTGAGTGCGCTCCCCACGCCCCAGTCTGTTTCAGCATCGTGGAGACGGAGCTGCCTCCTGCCTGTGGCACCTGCTGCAGAGGTGTGTGGGGGGTGGCAGCCTGTGGGGTGCCCCACAGGGGTGGCAGCAGCTCCCTGTGACGGCTGGAGCTCCGTGGTGCTGCAGAAAGGACAATGACCTCGGGTTGTGTTAACCACAGTGGCTTCCCCTTCTCAAGGCTCTGCCCTAAACCCCTTTGGTTCAGTGGGAAGGTTTCCATTTCTAGTGGTGGGGAGTGAGGGTGATCCTTCTGAGTACCAGTTGTGCAACACCTGCTCTGGACACCACCAGGAGTTCAGTTCTAGCTCTGGTCCATGTCTGATAGATTGGTGTGTCATGGAGAAAAAGAGCTCTGGTCCTGGAAATTCTCTGGATGCAGCAGCAGGGCCACGGAGGCCAAGGCAGCTCATCAGTGCAATTTGTGTGTGTGATAACCAAGGAACCAAAGGGAGCTCTTGGAACATGTCCTCATACATCCCAAATAAACAGCCTCACAGAGGCCTTCCCCAGTGAATCTGCCTTCTGAATCCCTTCTCCTTCTGGAAAGACTTTATCATCTGAAGCAATCATGCATGAAAGGAATGTCTGAAGGCCTCAGTGACACTCGTTAGTGGTTTTTGGATGGCATATTGGGGAAAACTACTTCTGTTTTGTTTAAATTCCCTTTGCAAACAAACGTTAGCACCTACAAACTCCAAATACACCCAATGTCCATCAGAGAGTTGCTGGAACGCCGATGAGACATTTTGTCCAGTGCTCTACTGAGTCACTGTAAAAATAACCCCACCAAGAGCAGCTGACCAGACTCACTTTCATGTCAATCTTTTCTCCTCTTATTTTCCTTAAAAAAAAAAACAAAAACAAAAACAAAAAACCCCAAAAACCACAACAACAACAAAAAAAACCACCCCACAACTAGAAGCTGAATTAAATGGGAACGCGCAGATCGAGGAGGGTTTTTAGACGGAAGATCCAAGTCACTATTAAAAAAAAATAACAACAAACCCGAGACGTGTAGACACATATTCACCATGGAAACCTGGGGAACAACATCAGTATGAATCATGTTGGAACTCGAGTGGGCACGGAGGGGTTTGGAGGGTCCTGGTTGCCAGCCCGAGCCGGGTGAGAGCCGCCGTCCATCCTCACGGGTCACTCCACGCCGCGGGATGGCCGCGGCCGGGGTCACATCACCGTGGACAGGCCACTGGGGAAGGAAGGCTCAGCGGGGCGTTGCGAGGCAGAATGTGCCTGTCCTCAGCTGCTGTGCTGCCAGCAGTGATTATTTTGTCTCATAATATCATGTTTTCTAATCGACCAAGTGAGCCTCCAGCCACTGGGCATTTACGCAGCTGCAAACTGGGCTGCGTGTAACTGAATTCCTCTGAGAAGCATCAAGAACGTCCCAAAAATAGCTCCCAGTAGATGTTTTTTAATGTCTTTCCGCGTTTGCTGCCTCTTTTTCTGGGTTTCTCTTTTCTCCTTCTCTGTTGGCCAAGATGGGTTCCAAAGAAGTGTGACTGTTCCTTAGTTCTTGTGGCTTTTCCTGATGAACAAGGCTGAGAAGTGCCTTGCAGGAATCTCCTTAGTAGCTGTTTGCAATTTTTTAGCTGATGTTCACTCTCAGAATAAGTCTAACAAACAGTTTGAGGGTAAAATTGTCATAATTCCTGTTTGAACTTTTATCCTACTGGAAAAGATAAGTGACTGAAAGTCTTAAGAACAAACAGTGAAAATAATCCTAGAAAATGTCCTTTATCCTTCTGCTTGGTTTTGGGGGTTTTTTTTAATAATTTTTTTTCCCAGAAATCTAGATTTTAGCTAGATGTAAGAGGCAAAATCTCTATTTTTCAGTTTCTCTGAGTTAGGGTCTGACCCGTGGAGGGGTGGTCTTCCCACCAGAGAAAGACATTCAGCTAACCAATCTTTTTAAAAGACATTTCAGAAAGAAAGAATAACCTCCACCACCAAAGCAGGAGCTGAGAAAACCCTCAGGTTATGAGGATGAGGCATCTTATTCAGGAAAGCAGAATAAGTTGTGAATTCCTATAAGCTTCTCTACATGTGATAAATTTACTTTGAAGTCCCTTTAAGCGTATCCTAATAGGCATTAAAACTGGAATCATCTGAATTTCAGCCTTTATAGGTAAAGTCAGTGTTCATTTAGAGCACATAAACACAGTAAGGTAAACATAAATCAGTTTTGGACATGTGTTTACTGCATCAGCTGCTTCAGACTCTCTTGGTGGTTAAAGCCAGAATATGTAACTTTGCATTTACTCCAGCAGTTCCTCATGGGTGATGGCTTACACAGCCTTGGTTGGTCCCTGTGGTGCGAAACACCCCAAAATATCCCATGAAAATTCTCTTTATGCCCAGCAAAGAGTATCTGTGTGAGACAGATTACTCTGTTTAAATATCTTTAAATGGGGAACAGTTACCTTAATTAATTTCAAAGATATTCCTTCCTACTGTCTCTCTAGAGACAGGTATAAATTCTTCTCTTGAGCTGTAGCCAACAAAACATGGCCCATTCTGAAAGGGCTTGGAGCCCAAAAGCTGCTGATGCCCTCTCTAAATGGGAGAATACCATTTCTTACAATTATATATTCATTTTTACAGGCTGTGGTCTTTATGGAGACTTTTCCCAGTTATGCCCCAAATTACCTGGTCCATTAAAAAAAAATTCACATTAGGCATTCCTTACTTGTCCCCATGAGATTATATGATGCATGCTACAATTTTCTTAAAGGTGCTCGCATTTCTGATTGGTTTATTAATTTGGGTTTATTGTAGGTACTCTGGTATAATGTTTTATCTTAATTAGTATTTTTATACTCACTATATTAAGTACGTATGTGGGCAGGTTTTTATGCTGCATGTCTTCCTAGTGCAACTGAGGTTTAGTGTTTTACTTCAAGAAGGAAGAGTTATAATCAATTTAAAAGTAATTACAGACACATTTTGCTTCAAAAATAACTATGTTACATTAACATGAGACAACATTTTAGGTTGAAACCCATAAGTTTTTTGTCTGGTAAGCCTCCTGTTGAGCTGTGCATGATATCAACCTACCTTAAATTAGGATAAACCTGTCTTCACATGATAAAATCTAACCTTTATTTTTCCTCTCAGAAATATATTTTCTTGGGCATTCATTGAAGAAAGAATTTAATCCACCTCTTTTTAAAAAGAGATGCTTTGTTAATATAGGACTGCAAAAATTATATGCATTTCTAAATTAATTCTTTTGCATTTCACGTGTGGGGCAAAATTCTCATGCTCAAGGAAGTATTTAATTTCTTGAGTAAGACCCTAAAAATCAGGTCCAGTAGGAGTAGCAGAGCACTAAAACCCTGTTTGGTGGGGTTTTTTTTGTCATGAGAGAATCAGAATTTGTGCTTCTTTGTTCATCTTGGTGGACAGTCAAATAATTTAATGGGTACTGGCTAATATTATTTTTTGCAACTTTATTCTGTGAATACCTTTCTGCTTAAATATGTGTGCATATATATATACATGTAATATATATATATGTATATATAATTTAAGATATATCTCTGTTTTATAGGGAGGCAAGATCTGTTTTAATCTGATACTTTCCTGGTAAGAAGCTTAGAAAACCACAATGCTTTTCACTTTACCTTCCTCATATTCCACATCTGTAAATGAACTTTCTGCCTGCTTTGAGCAACTCCAATCTTGGATCATTCCAACCAGTTAAATGTGACTACCTTCAATCAGAAAAAAGAGAAGTACTTGGATGTTTTTGCCCTTATTTTTAACTTCTGGTTCTGACTTGGGCTGCTGGAGCTGGGCATTTGCATTCAGCAAAGGTTGGTGCAGGAGCACTTTAGTTGGTGAGTTTGCAGTTCTGCTCTCGAGGAGGAGCGAGCTGTAAATTACCCACCACTGAGGTGCTGAGTCACTCAAATACTTCAGACTCCTCTAAATGCAAGATCCAGTGGGGCTGCTGAATTATGCTGGGCTGTTTTTCAGAAGATCCTCGTGTCACAATCTCATTCTGAATATGATTTTTTTTTTATCTGGATAAGTATTTAATTTGAGATTTCCGTAGTGAAGAGAATTGAGTCGAGACATTTTAAGTGCTTCTTCGTCTATCATTAGAGACACCAAGTGACACAGGAAAAGATAATGAACACAGAAAGAGCCCCCAAAGCACTTTTAGATCGTTTCCTGAGAGTCAGCAGGCCAATATTGACTTTGATTAAGCACTCACTTTGGTCCCATTAGTTTGGCAAAATGTGAAACAGAAGCGAGCGTCCTTTCCAAGTTGGTTTTGCATAAACTCTTTTACAACTTCACTTCTGAGTTTCTTTAGAACATCTCTGTTGTTTTGGTTTTTTGCTTTGTTTCTTCCTTTCCTCCTCAAGAGAGATATTTTTTGAAGTCTTTCAAAGATTCTATAATCTAAAACTCACCTAAGGATTTATGGTGTGAGCCAGTGACAGGTAGCAATCTTGTTCTGTGCCTCAAAACTGCAGAGGAAAGCAAAGACATGTATTTCCGTCTCAGGAGTTTGTGTAGCTGAGGTTTAATTGCCAGAATTTAAATTGAAGGATTATTTTCTGAAATTATTTTCTGGAGTAGATGAATTTTATAGTTATAGACAGCTCTGAAATTTGTAAGGGAAAAGCTCTTTCCCTTGTGCCCCTTTGGTGTCAGTTTGAGTCCTGGCCATTGGTGTGTAACTACCAGGAAAGATCCATGGGAAACTCAACAGAATCTTTGTAGGTTTTTTTTTATTAGAAGTCCCACAAATGTATTTTTAACCTTTTTATTTTTTTTTTTCCTCCCAACAATAATTTAAAACAGACAGTGGGCTCTTGTCCCTTTAGACTGTGTGTAGAGTTGGAGATATTGTGACAAGCCTTGAGGTTCTGGTGGGTTTTGGGTGTTGAAAAAAAGACGAGCTCACTGCAGCTGGGTCATCAGGAGGTCTTTTCCAACCTAAATGGTCCTGTGATCACTTAGGAACCCTGAAGAAACCCAGTGAAAGCAGAGCCTGTTCACAGTTTGAAAGCAGATACTTCAAATTGGGGGAGTCATTACAGAGATGAGGGATCTTGCAAACGTTTCCTTTGCCCATGAGGGAACTCTTTCCCAGGCTCTGTTTTGACTAGACACTCTTCACTGATTTATGTACTCAGTAAATCTCTCTGGGCCATGAGTGGTCTCAAAGGTACCCAGATAGTTTTCTACTGTAACTTTCTGTCCTTTATAGTTCCTTTAAGGTTGAGAAAATCCTCATCATTACTTTTCAATACTTTTATTTCTAGCACATGAGAAAAAAAAATCATGTTACACATAAATGAACAAAAAGGGTAAAAAAGGATTAATTCACTATTTCTTAACATCCTTCAAGCCAATTAGCAATAGGTCTGAAGAACAGACAGCTGACAGATTGGCTATAATTGGCAGCATTTTCTGTGGCAGTTTGCTACCACTCTTCTGCTTCACCTGGAAAATCTTTGGAGAGGTTACATTGCTGAGCTGACATTGCAACAGTCCAAGATCACATCCATCATCATTTCTGTCTAAATGTATTTCACATTAGGAATACCCTACAAATTATTTCACATATTCTTGGCACTCTGTGCCACCAGAAATATCTATCAATGCATTGCTAAATAATTTATAATCAAACAATGTACTACCATAAATAATAGGGGAAAGTAGGTTATTTCTTATCCCAGCGTTATAATCAGGAATATTGTAAGGGTGGATTAATTAGCTGAGCCGAGGCACTGAGTCCAAGGGTATTGCTAGATAATTTTTTATCTCAGCATCTTGCTTCCAAGCCTTAAAGGTAATCCAAATGAAGGTTTGTGTTCCTGTGTGTCTGCCAGTGTGCAGCACACACGGGCACGAGCACAGCGGTGCACGCACGCCTGAGCACGGCGACCCAGAGTGGAGGCACACATGGATTTCTACATGAATTTGACATTGATTTCTGGGGTAAACAAATGGTTTTAAGTCTTTACTTGCCCAAAGCTAGATCATAATATTCTGCATTTCAAAGTGCCCAAGCACCTTTAAAGTGATGGCTGCAGAGTCCCCCAAGGCGTAAAGCAGATAAAACCTTCTTTTAAAAGTATTTTGCTCACCTTTGTAAAAAAAAGGAACTTGGGGTTTATTGAGTGCAGGGAAGGCTCATTCCCATAGTAACCAATGCACGGCTGATATTGATCAGCAGAGTCAAAGGCAGAACCTACTGGCAGGAATAAAGGGCGACTATTCCTTATCCTCATATGTATTCTTCCCGGAGTTCTGTAGGTAACCGATACCACAGGCGTGGAGCGCCTTTGGTCGCGTCGTTAACACACACCAGGGCTCCTCATCCTAAAGAAAAGCTCTGAGTACGCCTGGTTTTTTATACTAGATCCTGCAGTCTTTTCTCTGGCAAAACTCCCCGTGATTTTAGGACTTTCCTCGAGCAAGGTGTGTGCAAAATTGATCCTTTTGTCTTGAAGGAGCATGGCCAGCCTTTGAAATCTCTTTAATGCCTCATTTTCTGCCTCAATTAATGAGACCGTAAAGGTGTTTAAATATCCCCTCCTTTGTTCTCCATACTTGTGGCAGGTGTGAGATCTGATAAATTAACATTTGCAATCACACCTGATCGCTCTTTAATGATTTCATTAGGTGTTAAATATAGGGCTTAGCATCCTTTTTATGTTAGGCATTCCTTTTTGAACTGCACGGCTTCACAGAGAAGATCTTTGAAACCACGAGCTCATGAATTATTAGCATTCAGTACAATGCATATACATACCTTAAATCCTCATCATGATTAGATCATTCCCAGAATTGACAAGTCTATAAAAATGAAGAAAGGAGACCTGTGAGAGCTGTGCAAGGAGAGATATTTTGTAGAACATGATATCACGTAATAAAGAATAAATTCTCTCAAGTCTGATAGTTTTACAAGGTTTTACATACTCCTAGGCAGGTAATAATATTCCTTAGCTTTTTTTTTTTTTTTTCTCCTGGACCTGCAAGGAGCCTTAACATTTCTTTCCCTGACAAAAACAGTTAGATAACAACTGAGCCAAAATTAAATAACCCCAAAAGTCTTCCTCTCTAATCCCTTCTGTGCATGCTTAATGTTTCATTCTCCCACTTCAATTATGCCATCTGCATTATGTCTTTCTCTCCCAACTCGAGAGAGTTGTTAAAAGGAAAAGCCTCTTTGAGAGTGTCACAGCTCCATTATGCAGGCCCATACCTGTGCTGGCAGCATGCTCTTCTTCTCACCTCATATTGCCTTTTGCCTGGGAAAGGGATCCCCGCCGTGCACATCCAACTGGAAACTGAAATGAAATTAAGCTGGTATGCAGGAGGTGGAGTAGGTTGTGATAAATGAGCAGAGGAGACTCCGAGATGAGTTTTTAACTTAGTTCTTTGGGCCAAAAAAAATCACCAAGCTCAAAGCCCGGTTGTGGAGATCGAAATCCTAGGCCAAAAAATCAATAGTAGGGTTTGACTCTGGATCCTTAATAATGAAGGTGATCTGGTTTCCACAGGTGCTGGGAACACACAGATGTCAGTGGCTCCAGTTGCACATTCAGATGTCAAATTACAGGCAGGCATTTCCAACCATTGGGTTCAGTCCTCTTCCTTTCCTGTTGCAATCCACCTCTGCACAAGGTGTCATCAAGACTTTTTCCAGGATCTTGGCAAAGATACACTGGGCATTTTTGAGAGACCATATTGGATTTCCAGTGGGTTCAATTCCTCAAACTGATAATCAGTAACACCAGGCTTTTGGAAATTCTCTGAAAATTCTTGACTTTTGGAGAACCAGCTCAGAAAAAAATTCACTGATGAGTTTATGATTACTTGAAGAAGGTCATGGTATATTCATTAAGAAATATTTAAGGACCAAGTTTTGGAAAGGTGTTTTATATTTTTACAACCACAAATATAGGCAGTAGTTTGTCCTGTTCCATATCTTTTCATTAAAACCTGATTTCAGTTTATTTCTAGCTTACAACTGTAACACATAATATCTCAGCCTGACACCCCATATGATTTGAAAATTTTAGGGGAAAAAAAAAATCCCATGCATAATATACATTTATAAACATACATATACTGCAGATTAAATCGTGCACTGGAATGCAGAGCCATTTTTCTCTGACTGACTGACAGAGCTGTGCTCTGGAGACAATTTTATGTTTAGTTTAAAATGGCTGCAATATTCAACGTACAAAACTGACTGTCGTTTACAGCCTTCCCAGTCCCCATCCCTCCAACAAAAAAAATTATCACCAGGGGTTTAGTTTCCAGGATTTTTTGGATGTTTCTGAAACCTTGGCTGGGTGTCCCACCACATTACCACGACAGACCTGATAAGGCTGAGCAGTGATCTGAGCACAACAGGACCAGCTCGAGCATTTGCACCACAATGGGAAAGGTTCTGGAGAAGGATGTGCTGACACAAAATGCTGTCCTGGGGACCTTCAGTGCCATTATCTTTAAATGATCCATAATCATTGGGAAGCTCTCCTGGCACTACTAGGATGAGTTTCTAGGAGGAAGAGCAGTCTCCTGTGTAACCCAGTGCTGTCGTTTAAAGCTCGCTTTCGCTTCTGGAGCCCTGAGAAGTTTTTAAGTTCAAATGGCTTCATTTGAAGCATCCTGCAGTAGGGGCTCTCAGCTCCCTCTCCTTTTTCAGAAGAGTTTGAAAAGTCATCAAAATGGTTCTTGCAATTCTAAAAAGTATTAGCTGAGTGATGGGATGTTTATATTTTACCACTGACAGCTCAGAAGTAAAATTAGAGCAAAATCTGAATGATATTTTTCTGTTATGAAGAATTTAAATATTTTTCATAATTTTCTGTCAAAACCTGGTTGGATACAGAAGAAGAAAGAAAATTTGATCCAGAAGAACACCAAGAGCAGAGTTGTTTTAGTATTTAGTATAAAATAACAATCTAGGGGTCTAGAATTTCCCATTAGAGGCCTACCAGCACTTGCAGAGACTTGGCCAACAAAGTACAAATACTGCAGATAAATCCACCAGAGCTGTGCATGGCAGAAACCCTCATTGCAGCCACAGGTGCATTTGAGAGCTGTGCTGGAAATTCTGCAGGGGGGGCAGGGAATAAAAAGGGGATAGAGGACTCTGGGGAATGATTCTGCCCTGCTCCCGAACTGCTCAAATCTGATGGTGTGACACTGGGAGTTGGAGCATGAAGTTGGATGGGGCTTGGAGCAACCTGGTCTAGTGGAAGATGTCCCTGCCCATAGAATGGGATTGGAAGTGGATTATCTTTAAGGTTTATTTCAACCCAAGCCCAACCCATCAATTCCATGAGGCAGCATGGGAATTGTTCTGAGACATTCAGGCAACATTCAGTGGGAAGTGTCTTTACACACCAGCAAGGAAGAAAGGACACCTTGAAAAATATTTCCTCAACTGCTCATGGATCAAATTTTTTTGTTGTTGTTTTTGTTGGGAGAAATTTATTTATTTCTTCTGCCATCCATGGTGGTTTGACCATATCTGGCCTTTTTCTTTGGCTTCTCCAGAGGTCTTTAGTGTCATACATCAGCTCATGGGTTCACCTGGGATTTTAGGGAACCTCATAGGAAATAGATCATCCAAGATCACAGCAAAGAAAGGCAAATTATTTTCTCTTCTCTGTCTGAAAACTAATTTTCAAGTCCATCCTTTCGTGTGCTTTACGGGAGATTAAAATGAAATTAGTTCAGGAAGGATACTGCTCAAGATCATTTTAAGATTTTCCAAATCTCACCAGCTTGCTGACCTGTAAACCACCTTTAGCTGGACAGATGGTAAGTAACAAATTGATCTCAGCCAATAAAAATCTGTCAGAACAATCTGCTGTTGGCAGGTGTCAGATAATTATCTCAATGAATAGATAAGCAAAGTAATAAGCAAATTAGTATCTTCCATTGTAAATAACAGGAGGAATTTTATTTATTTGGTGCAGGCAGGTCCTTGATTATCTGCTGAAAAAAACCCCAAACCTTGTCTAATATCATAGGAAACTTACTGAAAAGTTGTGTGAGTTGAAAGTGGTGTTACCAACACTAAGTTTTTTGCTTTTCAGCACTTTGACTCCTCTGTGCTGCTTCAAATTTCCAAAAAATACTTGGCTGAGACGTGGAGAAAGTCCATGTCAGAGCAGTCGTGTGATATATTGTTGTGGTTGCAGATATTTTTTATATGAACAAGCTGTCAGAAGCCTATTTGCAAACCTGGACCTCACTGCCCTGGGCACGCTCATAGAAAGATGGTCTCTGTCCCAGAACTCTCACCCCGAAATAGAAGACAAGAAGATATAAATTGGGTGTTGATGGGCCAAAGAGAAAAGTGCTGTGCTCAGAAAGGGATTCCCAGAAGATATTGCAGCAGGATGGTGGATAGACACAGGCAAGGATTTGGCAGGGCTGGGGAGATGTCTGGACTCAAAGATTTTAGAGGTTTTTGCCAACCAAAATTATTCCCTGTGATTTCAAGACCATTTAGGACACCACAGAGAAGAAATGTGTGAATGTTTGCGTTGGGATTTGGGAATATTCAGCATCTTTGTGAGATATTTGGTTGTTTCATTATTGGCATCAGTGTGAATGCATCTGTAGTACAAGCGGTGGGATAGAAAAGGGCACAGTTTCTTTTTTTGCCTTTGTAAATGTCTCTTTGGTACCTCTGGGGCTGGGTGTGACATTCTCAGGAACAGAGTCTCTCCAAGGGGAGCTGAAAAAATTGTTCCAGCTGACAAGAGCAGGTTACATGTTAAGGATTCAGGTTGGACAGGGCTTGGAGCAACCTGGTCGAGTGGAAGTTGTCCCTGCCCATGGCAGGGGCTGGAATGTGATGAGCTTTAAGGTCCTTTCCAAACCAAACCATTCCAGGATCCTGTGATTCTCCAACTTTGTACATGCTGGGATCATTGCCTGTTTTGTTAAACTTTCCTAGGAGATGTTTTCAAGGCTCAGTGCATTTCTGTCAGCCCCTCAGAGTGCCAAACCCAGGGAGAGGGCCAGCAGCAGGTCCATTGGTCCCAAGCACTGAGTCTGTGGCCTTCAGTGTTTGCCTGCAGGGCCACTGCCCTTGGCTGTGCCAGCCCTGCAGGACTGAAGGCACGGCGTGTTCCTCGAGGGAAAATTAGGCCTGGGTTTCAAAAAATCAATAAAAACACCAAATTACCTCAGAGTGAAACTCCAAATGGTCTCTCTGAGACCTGGAGGCCACTGGAGGAGGAATCTGGCTCCCCTGTGGCCCCTGTGTGCAGGTCTAGCGAGTGCCACAGGCAAACACTGACCTGGGGGGCCTGGGTTGCACATCCATGTGCACACCTCACACTGTGCACACCTGAACATTGCACTGTAAGAGCTCTTAACTCATCTGTGGTGTCCAAATGCAAACTTCTGTTGCCTTATTGATGCCGAGAGCAGACTAGAATTTTAAATATTTATCTTAATTACAGCCATCAATGAGGTTAACTTGTAGTGGACACACCTGTAAGAGGAGGTTGATGGTAGCAAAATTTGTGTTCCTGAGTTCTCCTAAGAGAAAAGGGCAGATTCATTCCTCTCCTTGCTTTTTGCTGGAGTTACACCTTGCATTACCATGGATGATTAAATCTTTGCTTTTAGGGCAATGACCCCCCAGGGTTGCTGTGTTTCAGGGTGGGAGAGGCCCTTCTGCAAAGGGAGCTGAGGTTTCCTGTCCTGTGGCAGCACCCTGCACATCCTGAGCAGCAGCCAGCAGGGAACAGCTTCCCTTTCTTCTGGCAGGTAACTTTCTAAAACAAAACAGGACACCAACTTTCACATAGAACTTCTTGCTGAGCAAGAGATGAGAGTCTGAGAAATCAAGGAATATTTCAGATCAGACCCCAGCTTGACTGGTGCTGTGAGTTTACCTTTCTGCTCAGTGTTTCACCTGCCTTTGCAAGGCTGTGTTTAACCCAAGCTCCACTGTGCCTGTGGATCAGGTTGTGTCTGCTCCTTGGTGCTCCCTGAGGGTTTGGTTTGCTTTCTCAGGGTTGGGTCTGGACCAAAAATGCACCTTTTTAGGAGCAGCCAGGGGCTAAGTCAGGATAATCCCTCCTTCAGGCTTCCTGGCCTCTGCAGGGGCTGGGAAGTGATGAACAGCACAGATTGATGTAGGGGAGGATGATGCCTCTTCCCAGAATTTTGCAAAAAAAGTAGGGAAAGAGGACACTTCCTCATCATCCCCTAGACCCCCAGGGAGAGGATTTGATGCTGCCTGTTAACAGGAGCCCAGCAAGATGTGGCCAAGGATGTGATCCCTATTTAGGAGAGAAGGTACAGGCAGTGCAGTTCAGAGATTTGCTGCCCACCCCTGTCTTCCCCTGCTCACCATGGAGAATATCCTCCCACACCATTCAGAATCCAGCCAGAGGTTTTCACTGCAGGAGGGTTATCCTATGTAAATCAGAATTAATTACTCTATTAACCCAGCCATTTAGTTCTTATTACTCAAGATGCTGCAAGGCAAGAGCATAAGGAGGGACACTTCAGCCTGAACCAAGCAAACAGGGTTCAGGTGGCCATGGAAAATTTGGATTTGAATGTTCTATTTTCCCAAGGGTTGACCTCTCAAAATGAATACTAAATTTGGTTTGTTTGTTAGTTTTTTTTTTTTCCTCTAATAAACAGAAGCCTATATTCACTTAGACACCTTATTTTCTCTGGTTTCAAGGGGGAATTAGAATTCCATGGTTCCTAAATATTTCTTGAATATCCTACTAGCTGCTGTGGCTTTCTTCTGTTGAAGGTTGGACTTGGTGATCTTGGAGGTCTTTACCAACCTTAATGACTCTAAAATTTCATGTTTTATTTACAGTGATATCCCTGGGCCAGGCTCATCAAAATGATTAGTAATTAGAGCCACCTCATCTTGGCATTTTTCATGCTGGCAAGCTATTTTTCAAGGCACTGTTTTCTGGGTAAATGGTGGGAAGAACATTCTGTGACTCCTGCTTCAATAAAAGGCAGCTCAGAACACTTGCTTAAAATAACAAATGGACAGCCACAACTGGGAATAGGCACATTTTTGTTTCAATATTGAACCCCTTTCTTTCAAAAGACAAGAGTAATTCAGAAGGAAGATCTATAAAATGATAAGCTGTATAAAAGCTGTATCAAGCTGCCTGATGTTAAGATGTGGATCCAGCCCATCCCATGCAATAAATTCTTTTTTTTTGGAAGAGCTGGACCATTCTATCCCCATAAGTTTTAGTCTCAAAGAACAAGCATTTTCACAGCTCCTAATTGAGAACCTTTTGTAAACAAAATTCAAGCTTTAACTTAGTGCATTGACTATTCCTTTAGTGTTTGGAACAATCTGTTTGTGACCCTCATTTCCTTTTTTTTTCTGAACTGAGTTCTTAGAGAAGGTCACTCCAGTAAAAATGATATCAAAAATTGAAACACAAAATCAAAAATTATTCCAAAATGTGTTTCTGTGTAGTTAGGGCAATGCCATCTCACAGGCAATTCCAAAAATAATGTTTAAACAAAAAGTTCAAAGCTCCTTTCAACTTGCTGCAGATTTTACTGCATATTCTTAATAAACCCTCTTCGTGCTCCTGTGGAAATGGGAGCTTTCAAGCAATGTAAACCTAGCAAAAGCTTTTATATTTTTTACTTCCTTCTTTCCTTACCAGCACTGCTATTATCACATGGTGTGTTCCACATGATAAGCCATTCATTAAAGCATCACCTACTGTTTTTTTCCTCCTCACTACCAGCTAGAACATGATCTGTCTCTGCAGGAAGACATTGGACCTCTGACCTCTTTTGTAGCTATTCCAGGCAAATATAATAAACAGGGTTCAGCAAGTTTGTGTAAATCTCTGATTATGTTTACTCTGAAATCCAAGTGTTCATCTCAGGCAGAAAAATTAAGGCTGATTTTCAAATATTATGTACAAACTCTAGCTACTAAGAATTCCATAATGAGCACTTTGGCAATTTAAAGCAAATTAGGGTTCCCACTAGGCAGGAAAGATATACAGTACAGTCAAGTAAAGATTGGATGGTGTTTGATGAAAAATAGGCAAGCAGAAAAACATGATACAGGCTCCTGGCTCCAGATGAATGAGGAGATCCTGGGTTAGTGCACTTCATTACTGAAACTCTGCATTGTTCCTCGCTTCTGAAAGCTTGGGTTCAGTCTGCTAATGATTTCTGCTGCAGCTTGGGTAAACATCACCCTGGAGAGCCACCTGTTGTGGCAGTACATGCCCTTCTGCTCTGAAAATGGATGGGATATTCAGGATACTGCAATGCAAAAGGGCAGTTGAGATATTGGTGTAGCAGTGAAATCCAGCACTGGTGGGGTGATGTGACAACCCTCACGTGAAGAGACCTGCTGGAAAACCCTGACAATGCCAGATTTCCCTCAGCAGCAGCAGGAAGAGCTGTGTGATGGATCTCTGCTGGGGACAGAACATATCTCAGCACAAAGCAGTGCATGACATCCTTCCAGGTGACAATATTTCATAGAGACCTTGTCTGGGGGAACGAGGGGAGAGATCCCTGCCATCAATCTCAGCAGCAACTGGCTGTTCAGTCCAGCCCAGTCACACATGTGGGGTCTGAATTCATCTTTTGAAGAAGAAAAAGGACTTTTATTGGTCCTGGGAATCCAGAAAAGAGATGGAAATGGGTAGTGTTGCTGTTGTTTTGCTGGTTTGTGCAATGAAAACCCACACAGGAGGAGAATTTCTCCATTCCATTTCACCATTTCTGGATTAAATTTACCTAACTTTGGATTAGTTCTTTACAGGTTGGGTAATGGGTTTATATCTACCAACTAGAGGGCAATTATGTTGTTTTATAGAATGAAAAGATAATGTCTATCAGTGCTGTTCTCAGGGTAAGGTGGAAGAAAAAAACCTACAAAATAAAACAAAAAGAGTCCAAATGAGTGAGGTGTTTGGCAGAAAACAATACACCTCATTATGCATTCTTTAAAAGCACTGAAGTTAGAGATCATCTGGCTTCTCTTGATTATTATTTTTACCTAAGAAAATGTGTTTTCTCTTGAAGAAGAACATGTAAAAAATAGAAAAGTACCATTTTTTTCTTATGAAATAGAGATTTGGAATATAAAGTGTTATTGGTATGGTAATCTTTACATGTAGACATAAGTTTGACATTTCTGTTTTCTTTGAACAAGACTCATAGAACTGGTAGGTCCTGCTATTATCCTAGAGAATCACAGAATAAGATTTTTAATATCTTATATCTCCCTTCATCATGGCAAAAAACTTGTCCTTATTGGTGACTGTAGCTGTAAATTTAGCAGGTTTTTCTCTAAATTGTTAAATTCACAAATTTAGTTTGATTTAATTTCACCAGTCCTCTTCCTTCAAGGGTGACTAAACCAGCAGAAAACCCAAATTCAAGCAATTAATTGTTTTCTCTTTCCCAATGGGATTATTGTATGATATTACTTATTTAAAGTTATAAGTGGCTTAAAAATTTTACTTTAGAAAAGTTAACCATGAAAGTGTGAGCTTAGAACCTGAGCAAAAGCACCTGGTGGAATTAGATGTCTTAATTTCCTTGAATTTTGAGAGGAAATGTTGGTCAGAATGTTGCCATGGTTAGAACTCTTTGTGCTGTAGAAGGAGAGGACAACCACGATTTGAAGAGTTTTGTAACATATAAAGGAACTCTCTGATTTCCAGGGGCTGTGGGAAGAGAAATGAGTTATCAGTACTTCATGGAGTAATTTCAATAGATTTGGGCTTTTTGGATGTGCTGGGGATTTTTTTTTTTTTTTTGCATACCTCAGCTAAAGCTTTGAAATTTCCACAGAGCATTGTTAGGAAAGAAGATGATTAATTATTTATTGTGGAGATAGGAGCAGAGTCTGCTTCCATCAGGTTTCAGAGGAGGGGTATGGATTCAGGATTCAGGATTCAGTAGTGGGGTAAGCCCACTAGCTGTGTTGTGTGAGTTTGGGTGGGAGAAGCTGAATCATTATTAATTGCAAATTGATCAGTAGCTTTTTTTTTTCTCCCCGCCATGAATTATTCATGAACAGATCCAAACTTCTGTGAATATATTCAGCATTCACCTAACAGTTGGGATGAACAACTTTCAGAAACTAGTGATTGACAGTGAACCTTCTGGTACACTATTTAAACAATATTGATTCATGGGCTTGCTAATATGTTTGTCTTTATCATAAAACTCGAGCAGACCCTCTCTGTTGGCAAAAGCACATAAAGAGTTGGTTGGGTGACCTCCCCACCCAGGATAAAATACATTGTACTTCATCACACTGCAACATCTGCCCTCAAAAATTACACCGAAGTACAGAAAGATAAGGACATAATCGGGGAACCAGAAAATCCCAGACTGGTTTGGGTTGGAAGGGACCTGAGAGCCCATCTCATTCCACCCCCTGCCATGGGCAGGGACACCTTCCACTATCCCAGGCTGCTCCAAGCCCCATCCAGCCTGGCCTTGAACACTTGCAGAGGTGGAGCAATGATGCCTGCCTGAATCAGCCCCTCACATAGAATTTATACCCATACTGCAGGTGGCAAAGTTGCCCTCTCCTTGTCTCACTCCAAAGCAGGAGCATTAAGCACTGTACTTCTTGGTTTCTGCTTTTCAGACTTTTCCAATCTTCATGCACTTTACAGAAAGTATCAATTCAGTCAGCACAGAAAACTCACTAAAGTACTCCAGGAACGAAACGCTGACTCAGGTTCTTGCCTACTCCAGTGACAAGCAGTAAGACAAGTTTGTCTCTAAATTTAACTTTGCAGAATTTCACGCAGGTCTTCAGTGTTGGGGGTTTTTTTTAGCTCATCACCTTTCAGATCTTAATACTGATTCTGAAACAAAAGGTGAAAAAAAGTGAAGCAGGGTCCCCACACCTGGGAAAAACACCCTTGGTGTTGTGTTGACTCAAACCATGCTGGAATTGTCGGAGCTACAGAGAGAAAACGTTCACAGAAAACATGAATGCCAACACAAAATGAGGGTTGTAACAGGCAGATTGATAGGTTTCCTTGAAAAAGAGGAAAATAAAACTGGACTCTGTCTCCACACTGAGTCCATAACTATCTGAGGGCACAAGAGCTGCTTGTTTTATGGAAATGTCTCGTGTGTGAGAACAGAGTAGGGATCTGAGGGCATGGCCAAGCACTCCAGAGTGGACTGAGGTACTTGTGCAGCACGGTGGGAAATCTGCTCCCACCCTGCTTGCTGGAATGACTTACTGCACATACAGCTTTAAAGCTGCCTTTTGTCTCCCAGATAATCACAGAAATAATGAAGAGTCTTCAGTAACGTTGGCTGAGTAGGATGCTCTCCACACATCTTACAAGTTAGGGTGGTATTAGAGGGAAAACAACCTGATGGTTTGAGGCGATTTGCTTTTGAATATGTGACTTCTCCTCCAGCTCCTGAATGTCCCAGTGCTCCTCAGCCCTCTCACTGCAGGAGACCATCCCTTTGCTGTGTGTCTGTCATGAGTTTGAGATCTGACGGAGGGAGATGAGTGGGAAGCTTTGACAGAGCAGTTGATGCCTGTAAAAAGCAAATTTCTCTGCTGCAGAAGGTGGGCTTGGCACCAGGGTGGTCACTGTCCCTCTGGAGTCCTCTGCCCAGCAGCTCCCAGGGGAGGTGTGGCAGGAGAGCAGCAGAAGAGATGGTTTGCAGGGAAATAAAATTATTATTTTTGCACTTCTGGAGACAAGACAACAGAGGTTATCAGATAAAAGCATTCCTTGGATAATGTGCAGAGCAAGGATGGCCTCAGAATGAGGGTGAGCACACAGAAATGTGTTTAGAAATTTGTTTGCTGTAAATTAACTAAGCACCCTTTTGCATTTTATAGAGAAAATTAATATGCATAAGGAGTTCCTTGGCTAAGCCTGTATCTCCTCACTTTCCTCCTAAAATTTAGTTGAAATCTCCACCCTTTCTCTTATCTAAAATATCAAAACTTTTCCAGTCGAGTCTTGAGGAAAAACAACTGATCCAGAGGGGGATGCAGCAAAGATCAGGACAAGCTGGAAAAGGGAAGTTCCATCTGACTGAGATGCCAGATTTGATGTACTTCAAGTTTCAATTTACTGGA
>VZTR01031757.1:551186-602459 GCA_013400775.1 Chaetops frenatus | reverse complement strand
TTTTTTTTTTTTTTTTTTTTTTTTTTTAGCTGAACAGAACTGCTTGCTTGAGTGAAGATAGGTGTTCTTATCAGGATTTTCTAACCTATCCTTAGAATGTCATTTTTTCTTGGATTTATTAGCAGTAGGTTCAAAAGAAAAAAAAAGGAAATTCGTGTCATAGAAAGTAGGAATCAGGTGAGATCTGAGCAAATACAAAATATGCATCTACAATGGATGAAATGCTAATGAAATAGCTCTGCGGGAACAATTTGTAGGCAAGCTTTCCTTTGTTTTTCAGTTTTTAAAATTATTACCTTTTTTCTTCATTAACACTGACATTGTGAATTCTAAAGGTTATTTTTCTCCTTTGATAACACCTCCTTCCACCTATCTAAAAGACTGAAAGAAGGACTTTCCAAGAGAGACTGCACTCTCTAAGTTATTTGGAGTTTGGGCCTTTGCAGTAGCAAAACAGAAAGGTTTCTGAGGGGAGCAGTGGAACTGCAACCATATATGAACAGTGGACAATAACATCCTTTAATTAGGAACAACAGTATTTTCAAGCTTATACTGCTTCAGTGAAGTTACCATAAACAATGAGCTTTTTATAGCACAACAATAAAGCCTTTTAATTCCTTGGGTTTTATCTTCTACAAAAAAAAAAAGACCTCTGCTACACATTATAGAGTCACCAAGGAGTTGGCTTTCCTACAGCTGGGCTCACAAATGTGATCCTGAGCGGAGAACCAAAGCTGGAAGTGGAGATGTGTGGTGAGCATGACCCACTGCCATCGTTTTCCATAATGTCCTTGGGTAACACAGCCCATTTGCAAGGGCAGAATGCACAGCCTGGGTCTCCAAGTGCTGGTCCTCATGTTACAGCCATCATCTGCAAGTAGTTGTTGATGCTATTGACTGAAAAAAAGGTTTATGAGGCAGAAGATGTATTTTTCTAAATGCTCCTGTGCTACCTATAACCTAATTAACTTTACTTTAGCCAGCTGGGTATACCTGGAAACCAAATATATCATGTGGCAATTAGCTTTCCTCCTTCTGGCTTAGTACACTTAAGTTGTTTATTGAAAAGGTTAAATATTGATTGAAAATGGATAATAGAGCCACATTACAGTTGTATGCTAAACGGCAGAAGTCGCCTGTGAAACATTTCCAGTTACCCCACAGTAATGCAGTTAGAGAGCAGCAATCTGCTGCTGCTGAAGCACCCAGGCAAGGAAAAATAAAAAAAAGAAAAAAGTCAGGGACAAATATAAATCACCCACAAGGCAGCCGTTCTTATCAGCACGCCGAGTTCACACAAACATGTTGGGAAGTTCAGTCATTAATTATCACGATGTTGAAATAATATAATAAAAATAATAATTGCTTGTGAAGCGATCTGCTGCCTCCCTCCTCCTCCTCCTCCTCCAACGGAGGCTCCTCTCTGTCTCTCCCTTTCTCTCTTGCCATGGGAAGCCACACAGACAAAGTATCAAGTGATCACATAGCATGAACTACAGCCCGAGGCAAAGCTTGTTATTTTACTTGAAAGGGTGATGCATTTAGGACCCAGAAACTGTCAATAATTTTTTCTGACTTCCAGGGGATAAAAATTCCAATTACAGGAACTTTCCTGTGAAGCTGCATAGTCCAGTGCCACATATTAATATTACAAAACATCCTTAGCACCTATCAGCTCAGCTTTATCTGTAGTTTAGATCAAAATTGCGTGGATCTAGGAGATTAGGCTGATTTAGTCTAATTGTTGCTTGTTCTGAAAAGTGGAAAGTGCATCTTCAGAAAAAAGTGGGTTGAAGCTGGCTCTGTGGACAATAACACAATTTGACTTGGCATCCTTCAGCCAGTTGGCTTCAATAAGTCTGAGAATATACATTCAAGAGCCTTTGGCCATTTTTCTCCCTATATTTTTTCCTATAAAATGTGGATTTGAGTTTCCTAAGCCATCGCAGCAAAGACCTTTTCTGAAGGAATAAGTTGAGGAAGTGTTTTTTAGGCTCGGTCCCTTCATTTCTGGGATGTGGGAGATGAATTCAAATGTGTAGAGAAGTGTGCAGAAGAGAATTATCTGTTCTTGTGCTCTACCCCCAGGGAATCACAGTGGAGATTAAAAAAAAAAGGCAGAGGAAGCATGAAAAAATTAACCTTGCAGAGCATGTCCTCAGTGAGGGGCCATGGGGAGGCTCAGTGGCAGGGTGGGATTGGAAGAGAAACCACATGGCTGCCGTGGAAATCCTTGGGAAAAGAAGGTTGGAGAAGGAGCTCGGCACTGCTCTGGTGCTTTTCTGCTCACCTGCAGGGAGCTCAGCCCTCTCTCCTCACCTCACAGCAGCAGTGCATGCCAACATTATTCCTGGTGCTCTCCCACCACGCTTTCCCATCTGTGCCACTCCTGGGGAGTGAGAAAGTGATGATATAACTCGATTTAATACCACAATAATATAACCACACCAGAGAGAGTTCCTCCCACTCTGCTCTTCTCCACTTTTTCCTCCATCAGCTGGGGACTTACATCTCTGACTCTCCTCTTTATATAGATGAGGTCTGGTATTATTTTTCTTTCTCTTTATTTTTTTGTTTTTCCCCCTTTTCCCTTTAAATAAGAGTGCTGTGCTCACGTGGCATTATTGGTTGTTAATCGCCCAGTGCCAATACATCTCTCAGGGATGGACAGATGCACACACGAGGCTGCACAAGGCATAGCTAACAAATGTGTTTATTATTGACAGAATAAGAACTGCCACGCTGGAAGATTAAAAGTTGACTGCCTGAGGTTCCCCCCTCCGGTTAACAGTTCATAGCTTTGTTATTTCAGGTCAGAGACAAACTAAGCCTAAAGATCTAAAGCAGAGTCCAAAAGGACAGAGAGGTGAGGCTGCAGCAAGAGCAATACAGGATTAGTTCTGCTCATTGTCTTGCTAGTTTTGTGAAGGCATCGTGGGATGAAATTATGATAAAAATGTTTTTCACTATATAGTGTTTTCTGAAAATCTCACACTCATTACCCAGTGTTTTCCAGGTATAAATATTAAATACATAATTGCACAGTGTTTCCTTCCTCTTAGTGACCAAATTTTTGTAGATGTGTCGGTCTGAAAGAGACACAGTTTGTAGGGGTAAACAACACCCCAGCACTACATTTGTTGTTAACCTTCTTTATTTTAGCATGAGGTGGGTTGATTGGTTGTTTCTTTGTGGTTATCTAATTTTTCTTTGGATCCAATTTACCTTGGATGCAGTAGGATTATATAGAAATAACTCCATATGATTAGTGCAACATCTTCTGTTCATTTGGCTGAGTGAAAGTGGATGCTGTGTATTTACAAAAGGTCCCCAAATCAGTAATTATCTTTGGAGGCAAGATTAAAGTGGCTTTTGTTATTTAATATTTCTTTTCCCTGCACTTCCAAATCAAAGTTTAATAGAAATAATAATCAGATATATCTGCTAGTGTTAGGAAAAAATAACAAAAATCTTTGTGGTGTGAGTGACACAAAATAATGCACTAATTGTACAGTCAGGTGCTGAAATCCAAATATAAATAGGAAGAGACAAGAGAAGAAGGAAGGACATGTAAGATGTGTGAGTTTTGATACAAAGGTTGAGCTTTTTTTTGTTTTTTTCAGGAAATTATTTCAGCAGTTTTCTTGTATTATTTGGAAACCTTGGCATTTGGGGATGTACTAAGGTCTGTGCATTTTAATTTTTCACAAGGAGCAGAACAGCTTCAGAGCTATCAGAATTGCTGCGCATTTTATTTTTCCTAAGACTGCTTAAAAAATGTCTTCACCGTGGTTAATTATTAACCTTTCCTTGTGTATAATGGCATTATCTTTAAAAAAAAAAAAAAAAAAGAAAAGGGAAGGGAACGTTTTTCTATGTTATCTCCTTGGTTGGTTGGTTTGGGTAATGAGGAACCAAAATGAACCTCCTGCAATTTTATACCTTATCGAGCCTAAACCCCGGTGCTGTGCGAAACATTTCAAAAGCCTCCCCGGATCCAGCTCTAACTCTGCTGAAATATGTTGGGCAACACGTCCCCTACCTTGCTGCATCCTGCCAAATGAACTGCAGCATTCCAATATGGTGCCACATGTGCATGGAAGCCCGTAGCACTTGTAACAGGTGCTGCCGGAACGCGCTTGACAGAGATATCGGCAGGAAGGTCGTCTGCGACAGCAAACACCCAAAAATATCAGGGCAAGGTTACAGCAAACACCCAAAATATCAGGGCAAGGTTACCTCAGCACTGCCAGGGTGCTGCGGCACCAAAGAAAAAATAAAAAAAAAAAAAAGGGTGCTGTGTTATTTTCCCAGGGAAAAAAAAAAAACAAACAGCTTTGGAAGGAAGGTTTGAGATGGAGTTAGTGAGGGTGTGCGAGGGAGAGCTCGAAAAAATGAGAAGGGATAAAAGGGATTGTGACACCTTCAGAAGGGCATCTCTTTGAATTGAACAAATTGGACAGAGAGCGAGCTGCTGCTCTGCATCTTCTTGCATGAAAATTTGTTTCCTCCAAGGTAGCAGAGATGAAAACGTAAAATACAGAAGAAACATAAACTACAGAAGAAACATAAAACACAGACCATATCCTAACCATAAAGAGTGGTGGAGCTTAGGTCCTTTTATGAGGGCAAAGGTACTGTGTATGATTATTATTGCATTTTGTACTTATTACTGTGTTTTCAGGGTGGAAACAAAAGCCCCAAACACAACCCAACAGACATTGCCTCCGTTTAGGCTGGGACTCCGGCAATCTGTCCTCTGCATCATTCTTGGCCTTTGTCTGACATTTATGGTCTTATGTTTATCATTGTGAGCAGAGACCCAGTTTGCTCCCTCTCCTCTCCCTGCCACTCTAACGTGGCATCTGAAGCTGTTAAAATTATAATTAACGGGGCTGCATTTCCCTGGGATTGATTCCCACGAAGGGGCTTTAGCAGATTTCCCTGCAAACTGCTACCGTGCAGCCCAACAATGCATGGAGACACTTTATATCTTATTTGTGTTTAAAAGTCAGATATTTTGTTCTGGATAAACTTCAGAAATGCTCTTCAATTCTCAGTGAGGCAAGCATTTCAATTTTCTGCAATATTAGCAGGGGTAACTAATGATGGCTAATTTTTGCCTGTAGTATTTCCCTCAATCTGCTTGTGCACTTTCAGTTACTCTGGCAGCAGCAGCATTTGTACATTTTCTGGTCACTAAACACTCAAGTACAATTGTAAGTGATCAGTTTACAGTTGGCCAACAAAAGAGCTGCAGGAATGTCTAAAAGAAAAAGAAATTTGAATAAATATGCATGTGTACAGCCCATATTCTCTGGGCAAGAGAGAAGGACAGAGGGCAACTCAAATGTACTTTAACTGTATCAAAATATATTTTGAAAAATAAGATCTTGTATTTATCCTCCCTTAAGAAGGTCCAGGATAAATCCAAACCACACACATTTTGAAAATACATTAACATGTGTCCTCATGCTGAAAGTAAAACCTCTTCATCTATTTGTCTCTGATTATTATTTCCTTAATATTTTTTTAAAAATATGTTTAATCTCTAGGTTTAAGACAGAAGTGATTTGATTTATAGGTCAGAATAACACCACCTTATGAACACCTTTGAAAGGTATGTAGTTCAAAGAGAATAATGAGAAGCTAGGAAGAGATACTGAAGATAACATTTTAGAAATACACAATTGTAAAACTGCCTGAGAGTCCTCTGACTGATAATACCTCGAAAGTGGGAGGCTTCAATATAATTTGTTAATCTTTCCAGCTTCTGGGCTATTCAGAAGAACTGAACATAAATGGCAAGGAAATATTTTTAAACGAAGTGGCAGCTCACTTGTGCCCTCACTAATTAATATTTCCCTTTGAAATTTAATTATTGTCTAGTATTTTGGACAGCGCTGTTTGTGCTGGAGTGGCAAGAGCAGTTCAAATTAAATCAGAACTCTATGGAGACAGTTCAACAGCTCGTGTCACAGGGAAGCTTTCGCTAGAAACCTCCCATCCTGCAGAAGATATTTGTCTGTTTCTCTGTGAAGAGGTGTCACCGTTGGTGACACAGAAACAGGGGAAGGCACCGTGGGATTTGCATGTTTTATACTGAAATCATCTGAAACGCAGGAAACCTGCACGGCCCCGTGCCTCGATCAGATCAAATCAGCGTGCACTAAAAGGGAAATCCGTCACGTTGAGTATCAAAATATTAAAGGCTAAATGATGGCTTTTTCAGCGGCAGCCTCGCGGGGCCCGGGGGGAGAGGGGCAGCGCTGGAGGCTCTGCAAAGTGCCGAGGTGCTCACGTATCCTCCAGGGACACTGCCGAGGCACTTCGGAGAGCATCTCTCTGGCACAGAGATGCTGAAAGAGATACTCCTGCCCAGCACCGCCTTCCTGGCGCTGGGGACCGCTGGCAGGATTTGGACCCCGAGTTTTCCCCTCGTTTGCTCGTGGCCAGGGGGAGCGATTTCAGTGTCAGTCGTTGTTACTCCTTTTGATAAGTGTACAGAGCATTCCTCTGCTGATCCCTCCCATCCCTGTCTCTGGCCATGAGGAGACACAGACACAGGCTTCTGCCCCTGCCCCTGCCAGCCATGATCCTGTGGGCTGTAAAATGCCTCCTCTCCCCCTCTCTGCCAGCTCCGATAGCTCCCGAGTGCAGGGAAGACATCCTGGCTGCAGGGACTTGGAAAGGCAGGAGGCAGAATGTTTTGCTTTCATCCTCTATTGTTGTGAATAAGAGCCACCATATCTGATCCTTAGTGTCAAGGCCATGACCTTAACTGGTAAATCTGGGTAGGTTCACAGAACTGGGTCTGCAGCCACGTCGAGCAGGTGGTCCTGCCTTCCCTTCCCACCTCATGATGCTGATGACTATGATTTCCTGCTGAAATTGCAGAAAAAGGTGAAAAATCAGTTGCTTTAAGCACTGCAAACATGCACATATGTGTGTAAGGGATGACAGAAATGAGTCATAGATTCACAGAATGGTTTGGGTTGGAAGGGACTTCAAATATCTGCGAGGGACAACTTCCACTGTCCCAGGCTGCTCCAAACCCTGTCCAGCCTGGCCTTGGGCACTTCCAGGGATCCAGGAGCAGCCACAGCTTCTCTGGGCACCCTGTGCCAGGGCCTGCCCACCCTCCCAGCCAGGAATTCCTTCCCAATATCCCACCTAACCCTGTCCTCTGGCAGTGGGAAGCCGCTCCCCTTATTGGGACCCACTCCAACAGGTTCATACCATGCAGCCTCGGTAATTTCAACCTCTCTCATGGAGCAGTGCAACGTTACAGATGCCACCAAAGGTGCCAATAATATTCAGAGGACAATTTTCCCGTACTCCTAGAAGTCAATTTGCTCTGGGAGCTTTGAGAGCTTTGGCCAGCCTTGACACAAGAACTGGCAGAGCTGAGATCACCCCAGACCTCCTGACTGCGGCCCGCTGCCTCCACCCCCAACAGCAGCGGTGGTTGTTGAACCCCAGTCCCACAAAGGAGCTGTTCATTGGGGATTTAATGCAGCATCTCTCTCTGGCTGTATCTCCATGCACTGCTCAGAGAGTTGCAGCCCAGTCAGCACGTTCCCAGTGAGACACAAGGTTGTTCCTGATCTGATGAGGGAATTTCTCTGTTGAAGTCCAGGCCAGATACTTTGGTGAGTCACCAGAAAGTGACTTCTCTCAGCAGCAATAATTCACCCTTAGCCATTGTGTTGGAATACATGGCACTACAAGAGAATGAGAACCATCATTTTAACTCCATACATTTTTACTGAGTTAAATTCTACTGCGTGTTTTCAGTCATGACTCTTGGAAATTTGAGCAAGGGCTATGTTGGTGCCAGTTCTGTGAATCCCATATCTCAATCAACCTGGAAGCACAATGGTATTATTTATCTCTTCTGGGAAAAGAACAAAAGTTAATTGTGAAACCTTAAATAAAATCAAAATTCAGATTTAATTTGGAGAAGCAATCAGGGATCTGTGAGCTTACCTAGAGCTCTTGAATTCAAGAGTCCATCAATGTAGGTTTTCTTTAGACATTGCCAGGATTTAACTGGAGCTCAGAGTAGGGGAATGGATGAATATATGTTATCACTTGGAATTCTTGGATTTGGTTGGCAACACAAAATTGTAAGACATAAAAAAAGCAAAAAAACAAAAAACAAAAAAACCCCCAAAAACCCAACCAACCAAACAAAACCCCAAAAAAACAAACTAGCACAAAAATGTCAGAACTTCAGTCTGGCTGGACCTTAAAAATACCTGAAATTCAGGAAGTTGCTGGCTGTGTTTTACAGCTCAGTTGCTGATTTTAGAATATTTGCAGACGAATTTGTGGTTGTGGTGAACTCAGGAATTCCTTGGCCAAATGACAACTTCCTGTGTGCCAGCCTAAGGGAAGGAAAGCCCCAGGTAGATCCAAGCTCAAATTTCCTTCTCTGACTCCAACCTGAGAAGGAAAAAAGGTGTTCCTTCAAAAAGATCTTCCTTCCTCTGTCACAGCATATCACAGAATATCTCCCCCCCCACTATTTCCACTTGACCCAAGGAATGGAAAGAGGTTGGATCCATGAAAAGCTGCCCTGAATCCATCAGCAGATGAAATCTGTGATAAAGAAAACACCCAGAGATGAGAAGTTACAAAACTGATTTGTCTCACTGGTGCATCTTCCAGCATCATTGACAGGAGGTAAAAGCCAGGCAATGGAATAGGAATGATATTGTGCAATAATGATATTATTAGAAGCTGGCTCCAGTTTGAAATTCCCCCAATATGCTCTCACTTTCCTTGGGCCAGGAGAACCCATAGAATATATAAATTCTCTTCCTAAGGAAACAGAATTAACTGCAAACAAACCTTTAAAATCAGAACAAATGTTTAAAAAGAAATTAAAATCTCCTTATATCTGTTTCCTGCTTGTAGGTCAGCACTCCCAAATCAGTTGAACATCACTGTATATTGAATATAGCATAATGTATGTAAATAGATTGGCAAATAGAATGAAGGGGAATGCTAATATTTGGTGATGTTACAAATGAGGTCATGGCTGTTTTTTATGGTTTCTCCTAATAGAATTGTACATTTGCCTTTCAAAAATGTCAGTAAAAAGACCACAGCAAAAGCTACATAAATAGGATTTTTTTGCAGTCTTTCTTATGGTATATTTAGAATTTTGACATAATTTGAAATTTTTTCTTTTTTATTTATTTCTTTGGGGTTTTTTCCTTTGTCTCTATTGTTGTTTTATGCTTGATGGTTGATTTGCAAATAAATTCCTTCTGCTATGTTGAAAGTCACACGGGATCTGACCCTTAGGGGAAATATTCACAAGAGATTTGGTAAAATATTGGTTTATATTTAACTGACTCTTCCACTGCAGCAAAGAAATACTATGTCATGTCATTATGGTTGTTTTAATTTTTTCTATTATATAATTGATAAAGGTGGGGGAAAAATGAGGTCTTCAAATTTAGCTCATCTAAAAGAAAAATGTTTCTGAAAATCCTAGAAGACAAGAAATATATTTCATTTTTTACATGTAAATTAATCAAAATATCATTCTGAAAAAAAGCAAATACCGAAGTTGTTGCCCAACCAGACATACCTTGTGATATCTGAATATTTATTCTTGCAGGGACAGAAGATAATTCCATTGTTGGAGGAAGAAAAAAAAGAAAATCAAACCAAGGCTAAAATTTGCATTTATAGTATTCCTGGTGCCTTTAATGTGAGAGGTCCCATGTTCTGCTTGGGGATTACACACGGGCATGGTATCTAACACAAAAAATATTGATGGAAGGTGAATGTAGAGAAAAGAGAATCTTTGTGTTGTGATTACTGCTCTGTAATCAGCGATTCAGCTGCCTATCAGAAAATCTGAGGTATCTAATAGGGGCTTTGGTTCACCAAAGATCTCAACCAAATAAATGAGGTTTTTTTCTGAATCTGAAGGCTACTCAGAAGGACAGACAGGGATTTCCAAATGCCTCCTATGCAAATGAACTGCTTTTACAATAAAAAATTTCTACTTTAATGAAAATTTGATCCTTCTTTCACAATAGGATCTTCTGTGGAGGAGGAGGAAGTTGAGAAGAAGCTTTAGGAAAAAACACCAAAACAACCAAGCCACAAAAATCAGGATTCCCTCTTACATTCAGGCTGCAAACATATTTGCATTGGCTTTTAGCTGGAAAGTAATCTGGCATATAGAAACCAATAAATGGTGGGTTTCCAGTGGCTTCCACCTGTTAAAGAGTTGCAAGACAGCAGTAGCCTTTTCAAAGCCATTAATAATGCAGAAGGTCAATATCTAAACAGATATATTGAATTACACTCTGTAGCATTATAATAGCCAGACTTTTTGTATCACAGGTGATTTTTTTTTTTTTTCTGCCATTTGACCCTTTCAAGCTAATTAAAATACGGTTTGGTTTTTTTGAAAATGTTAAGGATACTATTGTGCTGTTTATCCCAGTGGTTACCCTCCTCTAAATGGATTTTAAAAAGACACTATCCACTGTAGTAAAGTGTATATTGATTTTTGTTAACTTTGCAGTTCTAGTCACTCAACAAAACTCCCCAAACACCAGAAACCCAAAAAAGTTAACACAAGAGTCTTTCTCAAAAAGTATTTTCACAAGAATAGTATTTTCAGTGAGTATTTTCAGTGAGCATAGTTCACAACACTCCGTTTTTTTCTTTGGATTATCAATTTTGTGAGTTTAGAGATACACCATGCATAAAAACATTAGAAATTCAGTGTTTGTGCTCCACAGTGATCTGCAATATTTCAATATTGCCATCATTTCATTGCTGAACAGGTTAAAAATAAAGCAGTGCATTCGTTTGCTGTTATGTATTTCCCCCTTATGTTTTAAAATCCATAGTAATATCAAATTCCAAAGCCATGAAATCTGCTGTCGGCATCTCCCATTGACATTTTCTGTTTGTGTAGAGGAAAATCAGGTCAAACCAAGCCACTAACAGCACCACAGCCCTGTTTCTGCAAAATATTTTGTCACTACAGAATGTGGTGATTTCGCTGCATGTGTTCCAGTTTTCTGAATTTAGTGATTGATCTCAGGGTGTTCGAGAGCTGAATCTTTGCTGTCTGAGACCTTAAAAAACTCTGACTGTAAAGGTTTAATCCAAATCCCGTTGCCTTCACTGGTAATTGAATCAGACCCTAAACACAGATCACATAAAGTTGAGTGACTTATATCAACAAGGAGGGATCCCTGATAGTCTTCGAAATAATAGAGAAGCACAAACCCTGAAATTTAAGGAAAAAATTAAATTCTCTTCTACTTAAAACTGTAATTTAAGTATGAAGTTCCTTCAAAATCAACTCATTTTCCTTTTCAGCTAACTTATTTGGTTTAATTAGCAGCAAACACTCCATTGATTCTTGTCCAACAAAGGAAAATTCCATAGTTCAAATCTCTCTGAAGGAAAATCCCATTCATTTAAATATAGGAATTACAGTTGCAAAACGACGCAATTTTCCTTAACAATCTGTGAGCCAAAAAGTCCTTGTTGGAAGTTAAACTGCCTTTGAGTGGAAGATTATTTTTCCCAAACCATTATGCCTGTTAGCCAGGAATAGACATAGAAATTTCCTTTGGAAACTACCTTCTAAAGGGGTAGTGAAAAATCCATTATGGTGATGATGGTTAATATTATTATTCATAATATTAGTAGTAATAATAAGAAGGAGCAATTCTGATTTTGCTAAACAGGAAAAATGTTGGATCTAAAAGCACACAAGGGCATCAGCTCTGTGCTTTTGGGAGGTGGAGAGAATTGGCAGTAGGGAGGTGAAGTCAGATACCACAACTTCACAGGGATTCTGTGACTCAGGTCGTGGATTAAAATGGCTAAAAAAAGGCTGAAGACAAGAAATGCTCCTGTTTCCCTTGCTCTGCTCTGCTCAGCCCATCACGTGTGTGACATGTAAATTCAAACCCATGGCTCTCACCAACCGGCCCGCTCGAGTACAGAATGTGACACTTTCTCAGATTCCCACTGACACCGCAGATATTGCCAAAAATATCATGTCCGACTTTGCACAAAAGCTCCACAGGCACAGAAATATTTATTATAAAACATTTGTCTTCAGAGGAGAATACTGGGCTCCAGGAGAGAGGGGTTTTTATGGTCCAGATTTCCCTGTCAAAGATTACGCCGTCTCACAAAAAGTGTGCTGAGCCTCTTTGGCAAAGGCCTCTTCCCTTAATATTTGATGTTTGCTTAGTTTTGTTTGTTTGCTTGGTTTTATTGCTGTCAGTGTTATTTCTGGTGACTGCATGACTCAGAGGGACTAGAAATAAAATTAGAGATTTTCACCTCTGGGTCAACAGTTTCATTCTGGCCCAGAATAGAGGGACCTATGTAAAATAACTCATTGATCTCACTCCAGTTCCCAGTTGGCAAGTGTGCATATCACAAACTCTATCATTAAAAAGGGCAATAAATTGTCATCCTTTGCAGCAGTCCCAGAAGTGAGCTCAGTGTTTGCATTGGCCTTGCTGCTGGATCGCCCTGTCCAGGAGGGTGTGTGAGGAGCTGGGGGGTCCTGGAGGTGGGGTTTTCCTTTCCCCTTCCTGCTCTCCCTGCTGAAAAGCAAAACAGGGGGCTGGATTTTGCAGTGCAGCCTCCCAGATCAATAAGACACCCTTTAGCCAGGTAATCAGATGTAATTTCATAACCACACACTGCTTGCTAGCCAAGGCTTTGTTCTCCAAAGGATGTGGTCTTGATCTGCATCAGGTTCCTTCTCTGGCCACTAATCACCATTTGCATTTCTCCCTAGTCACAGGGGTTCCAAATAAGTTGCCAAATTCATGAAGGAAAAAGGTGAAGAGACACAAAGAATTGGGTATCTCCATCTTTAAAATTACCTTTTTGACCTGCTGCTCCCAGAGCCCAGCTCTGAGATAACATCTCTCTCTCCCACTGAGATCAGAGCCTGGATCTCTTCTCTCAAATGAAACACAGACAAAAAATTGCATCGCTGTGATCTATAGCAGTAACAAACACTCCTGGTTCTGCAGAAAGACTGGGGGGGGGGAGATATTATATTTCATTTTTTGCCATTATTGTTGATCCTAACAGGTGATTTGAACTGAAGGCCCCCATGGCTTACAGGAGTCTGTAGAAACCCTCAGTTTAAGCTACAACAGAGACGTCACTGGAGTTCACTAAAGAGCTATCCAACCTTTTTGTAGATCCCTGGGTACTTGTAACCCTCCATTCTCCAGCCCATCATGAAAGCAGGAGCGCTTATCCCGGCATCTCAGCAGCACAACTCCTTGCTGGGTTGATTTACTTCTCTTCCCTCTCCAATCCTGCGGGTTCGTGCCCGCTTTCCCCTCGTGTTGGAGGGTGGCTGTGCCCTCGTGCAGGTGTGGCTGAGTCCTCTCTGCCCCCTCTGGATCCGGGATTGTTCATCTCCCGTGATCCAGGCTGGCTGCACCACACGGCAGCACACAGTGACAGTAATTTGCACTGATCTGCCCCCACTGCTAGTCCTGCTGCTACAAATAGCAATTGATTCTAATGCTGGAGTGTTATTGACTGTCACTACGAGCACAAGCTTTATTTCATTTTTAAAGTAACACGCTGCAGATTTACTTAGCAGACGTGGAGCAATAACAGCAATAATAAAAAAAAAAAAAAAAAAAAGGAACAAAATCAAAACAATTTGAGGCGGGGAGGAGGCAGAGGCAGCATTGCATAAAACACCAGGAAAATTAATTAATGTTACCAGATGATTATGATACTACCGATGAGCAGAGAAGCTGTAGAGGCTGTGAAGGGATGAATCGGTCTGAATTTCAGAGAAACAAGGCTGATTTACATCACCTGAGGATCTTGCCTGAAGCATTCAGGTCGTGGAAATCTCCCAAATCCATCAGAATGTAGAGACAAAAAGTGAGCCTATAAAAATCATCATTATTGTTATTGTCAAAATGTGATTCTGCTGAGGCAGCAGAATGCATTAATGCTGCACTGGATTTGCCCCTTCCTCTGCTTCTCCCTCCCCTCAGTTCAGGATACAGTTTTTGATCCAGGTTGTTAAAAGAGATCCTATTTCATACATCCCCACGTTCTCTCTCTGAATCTTATGTTCTTAGAGCATTAATCTGCAGGATTGTCCCTGGAGTCCATTTGAGATGGGCGCAGAAATTTAGTTCAGGTAATTATCCTTTCTTTTCAAGTGAATTAAGAAACCAGGAATTCCTGCTTATCTGACAGAAGTGTAGATTTCCCTCCTTAATGCTTGTCACCTGCGAGACAAGTCACACAGGTAAATCTCAAACTGTGCCTTTGTGCCCCATCTAAAGTGGATTTTGGATGTCTCTGTGGAGTAATGCTCCAAGGACATTATAGTTCAGAGGAAATGGTAATGTCTGTGTATAAAATGTGAATTACTTTAATAGGCTTTGGCAGCACAAGTCTCAACAAGACGATCCACCCCTGCTAATCTAGAGCGTACGGTTTTTCTCTTTTTTGAAAAAAAATCTGAATATAATTTCTCTGAGCTGCAATCTATAAAGCTAACGTTTTACCTTCATTAAGGAGGGGAAGAAAGCTTCTAAGCCACTCTATTGAGCTGTTGGAGAACGTTTTACATTGAAATTCTGATTTAGAGATAGGCACAATCCATCTGCTTTGCATACCTTTGCCCTTTCAACCAGTATTTGTGATATAAAGAAGCACACAGCTTGCAGAGTAGCTGGTAAGTCTCCTATCCACGATTTNCTTTTTTTTTTTTTTTTTAATGTATGTGCAAAGTCAGATTTGTTTCCTTCCCTCCTTTTAGGCATGACAGCTTCTGTTTCCTCAAAAAAACTATCTTTGTGTGGAATCCCTGGTGTGGTTGTGGTGGTGATGTTGCTTATAACAGCACTGAATATGGAAGATTTATCCTATTTTGTGTTCTAGGTTCCACTTATCCATTTTACGTGTCTTTATTTAAGACGAACTGCCTAAAGGTTGTCTGTTTTATTGAGAAAATGAGAGAGGAGAGATGGCTGCACCTCGAATGGTTCACAAATCCTGCTTTTGCTGACTTTGGGGGTTGCTTCATGGGGTTTTGTTTTTGTTCCCTCATGATTTTCTTTTTACTTTGCAGTGCTTTGATTAAGATGAGGCAGTGATTTTGTGGTATATGGTAGTGAACACAAAATCCACTCTTCATTCCTTGAATGCCTATTGCTCCTTGTGGCTCTTGGGGCTCCTACATGAGCAGGTCACAGGATCCTGCAGAAGATGTCCTGGCTCCCATCCCAAACTGGGGTGCAAGGCTTTATGCAGATGTAAGCCAACCAAAACCATAAAGACTTTCATGGTCCTGCCTTTTAAAGAATTACTTCTTGTGACTATAATATGTTGAAAATGGGAGGAGGGGGGCAGAAAAGCTGCATTTGAGGGGTTTTCCTTATATATACCTTTCAAACAGAGAAATCTTTTTTAAAAAGGAAATTACAGGTATCACTCATTTTACAACTCTTCCACAGCTCAAATTAAAGCTTAAGCAGCTATGTATTTATCAATTAGCATTATTTCTCTATCCCTGTCTGACTCTCTGCATTGTTGTAACTCCATCAAATAGTCATTTGCTTTTTTTATGGTAATAATCCCTTCAAATTCACTCCTTTCATCTGGATCCCTGTATGTTATTTGTTGTTCTGCTAAATCCCTATTACAGAGGCCTAGGAGTTCCAACGGCCTGATGAATAATTAGAAATGTTTTATCCCTAAGCTTCAAAAGGGTGCTAGAAATAATTATAAGCAAACATTTTATGTGGCATTCCGTATCAATCCTCTCCCAGCTTTACGTTGTTTGTGCTTCAGATTGGAGGGGGAGAGGGAGAGCCTGGGTTGCAGCTCCCACAGCCCAAAGGGGACACACGGTGACGTTGCTGGAGCTTTTGGCTTCCCCTCTCCCCTCTGCTCCTGCTGGTGGGATGCTCAGCACATCCCATGGCCCCTCATGGCACCTCTGATTTTACAGGAGTGTGGTTAATTACTGGCCAAACGAAATGAACTTTGTTGTTTTATCAACAAATTCCCCCCACTCTCTTAGCAGCAGTGTGACCGACGGACCTGCACTGTGTGGGAATAACCCCAAACCAAACCGGACAGGAAAGCTCGAGTTCTGCAAAGTGAAAGTTGGTTATTTAGTCCAGACTAGATGTGTCAGTGCAGCCTTATTCCCTAGCAAATTCTGGGAGCTGTAGCAGCTCTAGCTGTCCTTCAGCAGACCAGACTCACGCCACAAAGTTTTTTACACAGAAGGCAAGGAGAGAGAGCTGCATCTCGAGAGCCTACAAAACTAATTGGAACACACCCAATGTCATTACATTTGACAGCATTTTGAGAAATACCCAATCACTTTGTCATCAATTTTCAATTTTGTCAAGAGAAAGTAGCTTTTCATTGGCAAACAACCTGCTGTCCCCACAGCATTTGTGAAAGTGTCCTGGCAGAGAGTAGTGTCATCTCCAAGAACGTTTTTCAGGCTCACTTTCTCTATAAAACTTTTATTGAGGAGTTTTTAAAAAAATCCTTGAAAATTGTGTTAAGAGGAAGGGTTTTCATCCTGAAGATACAAAACCCAGTTATGGCCCAGTATAACAAAGGACATAAAGACATGATTAACTTGTCAACAGTCCTTCTAGGTTTCCGCTAAAACCAGCATAAGTTTTGGTGATAAGGAATTTTATCTGTTCATTTCAAAGATATTGTGGAAGTCTAATGTTGAAAAAGAATGAATTGACATTAAAAAAGAGAGAAAAGAATTTGAATTATCAATCAATGTGATGAGGACTCGTGTGAAAAGCAAAGAACAATGTGCTCAGGGGTAGCACAGTGATACCTTTCTACAAATCTGCTGCTCCTTTTGTCTCTTTCCCTCTGAGATGAATACATTCATCTTTGCTCTTACTTTTCCAGAACAAAAGACAGTCTGATTCAGAGCCTGATTTGCTGGAGATCCATATTTTTAACCTGTTTCTGTATTTGTATCCATTTGTTGCTTTTGAGAGTAGACCCCTCATTTTGCCATTCCTCCACCTGCATGTTGTGAAGTCAAGGTGTGAAGAAATACGTGAGTGGGAAGCCAGATTTATTAGGGGTGGTTTTCAGTGTTTGCAACACATGGACTCTGTAAGAACCTATGGAAGCATTTTGATGGGCACAGTAGAGAAGAGCAGGGAGTTTACCAAAAACCATTTATCTCAGCTGCTGGGCCCTCCCTAGCCCAGGGACAGCACTGCAGTGTGTCTCTGAGGGCAAGCTCATGAAGCAATTCCCAAAGGAAAGCCTTCCTTTGACAGGCCCTCTGGCAACCCTAACAGCCACTGGGAGATCTAAAAATCTATGCCTGCCCCATCCCTGGAAGTGCCCAAGGCTGGATGGGGTTGCACAGAATTCACAGAATGTCCAGGCTGGAAGAGACCTTCAAGATCATCGAGTCCAACCCATGCTCTGACACCTCAACTAAATCATGGCACCGAGTGCCACATCCAGTCTCTTTTTAAACACATCCAAGGATGGTGACTCCACCACCTCCCTGGGCAGACCATTCCAGTATTTGGAACCACCTGGTACAGATGGAGGTGTCCCTGCCCGTGGCAGGAGATGGAATGAGATGGTCCTTAAGGTCCCTTCCAGTATTGCCTCTTTACTCGTTGTGGGAAATTGTAACACCTCCTGGCAGTCTCTTCCTCACCTCTGGAGGTTTAATTCAGGCTAAGGTTGCAATGAATTATCTCAAACCCTGTGTTCCACTGCACAGGCAACAGGGAAGTGGTTTGGAATACTGAATACTTTCTGTAAGAACCCGATGTCTTGTTAAAATCACAGACTGTAGAACCTGCATATTTTCAATTTGGAGTTGACTCTTCTCTGAATTTACCCATCCAAAAAATAACTTTAAAAAAATATTGTTTGGAAACATTGCAAACCCACCAAACTCTATTTTATGTGCATCAAAAAGCCTACTTGCTTTTTTTGATTAATATGCAAATCGTGTGTGCTCCCAACTTTCATCACTGCTTAAATACTGTACAAGCATCGTAAATAACGCGCCTATTCAAGTTTTATCTTGTCCACTTTACATTGCACTGCTCTTGTACAGGAAATGGATTGTATTTAATATTGATGTCTCTGTATGTGTCATTTAATCGTCCCTATTGATTGGATTTCATCAGAGTGGGGGCTTGGACAGGAGCTTTGATTATACTGTAAGGAGTCTTTGCCGTTTTCTGTTACTCAACACCATATCAATGCACCTTCTGGTGTGATATCACTTTCACGATCAATACCTGGAAAGAAAATAAAAAAGAGGCCTCCAGGAAAAGGAGATGGAATGAAAAAAAAAAAACAAAAAAAAAACCAAAAACACCCCTGAATCAGCCTCTTATTCCCTTTCTGCTCATAGATTAAACCTCTGCAACTCAAAGACCATTTATTGTGTGGTTTAACATAAGAAACGGGGGGAAAGAAAAAACCTGAAAGAGTCTCCATGGGTTGTTTGTTTAATTTCTACATCATTTTTTATTTATAAGCGTCAACTCTTCCTTTCAGTGTCCCTGGCTGATGTTTGATGGTGTGTAATTTTAACAGTTACATGTCATGTCTCTGTTAACTGTTTCTCTTGATCTAATAATAGTGCTATAAACGGATTATTTGATCAAACAGATGCATAGGGGACATTTTGCTTTTCAATATTCTTTCTGCTGAGAATGGACCATCTTAGGGCTTTCAAAGAACATCCTCAAACTGACACTGTCCCACAGGGGCTTGACCTCATCCTCTCTCCAGAGCCACTCTGGTTTGTGCTCCTCCACCCCAGCCTCCCAACACCACCCACAAGAGCCAGGCAGCAGGAAACAATAATTCCCTGGGGAATATTAACACACAGCAGATGGGTATTTCATGGTGCTGGTGAGAGGATTTCCCCATCTGGGCATCCTCAGTTGAAATGCAGGTGCTGACGTGCTCATAAATCCAGCTCCAGAGTGGATGACAGAAAACATCATTCCCAGTTGTATCGGAGCAGGGAGAACACACACTGCTTCTCCAAACTTGTTTGTACTCTGGTTCTCCTCATTCATTGTCCTGAGATGTAGGGAGTTTATGGGCTATTTATGAGCTTCTCATCTTTTCCAGGCTGGTGACCCTTTAACTGAGGTACAACCAATATTTAGGAATTATTATAATGTTGGTAACTTATTTTTAAAGGAAAGTGGATATAAAACTTTTTTTTTTTGGAGTTGTGAGGTTGTCATCAAAGAAGTCTCTATGGACATGGATGTGTGGTGCTCTGGGAGAACTGGAAAATACAGGTTGAGCCTTGCCATAGAGAATGGTGCCTGGGAAAATGAGTTAATCTTGGTCTAGACTGCAGCTACTGTTTAAAATCTCTGGCACAGACCTTGATTAAGTTTTCTTGGTCCTTTCAGATGACCAATGTCAATTGTGGTGACCAATGGTTTCTTAGGAAAACTGGTTTTTAAAATGGATATTCCTGAAGAGATCAGTGGATACAGGGCTAACCTTACTCTCTTGTTTTGCATAAAAGTACTTGTTCTTTGACTCCTTAAAACAGAGTGAAGGGATTTGTGTTCAATAGTAAGAACTGTGACAAACACTAAAAGTCCACGTCACATGTGTGCATAACATTCATCAGAGAGGGTCGCAAAGCCAGGTGGGGCTCTTCCTGCTGACAGACACCCCCAGCAAAGTCACAGGCACAGAAACCAGTTGGGGACCAACCAGACAATCCATGTTCCTTTGCTCCATCAAACACTCTCAGAGACCCTTTGAGTTTTATAGGCAAGAAAAGGCAGAAACTGTCAGAGACAATTTGTGTTTCCTTACCTGAGTGACACTGCAGGTCTTGGGGCTGGTGGCACTGTCCCGTGTGCCAGAGGAGAGCGAGCAGCATGCCAGTGGGACAGTCTGAGCCTCAGTGTGCAGGAGAGAACCAGAGAAGGCTGCCTAAAGTGACAGGTATTTACCCAAAAGGGTACAGACGGATGCAAGCATCTGAGCTGCTAGACTTGAAGGATCCTCAGTCTAAAAAACAAAAGTATGGTGTTAGGAAAGTGCAGTGCTTGAACAGATGTAACTTACTCATAAAAAGAAGTGCCTGTAGGCTTCCTACCAAAGCCAGAAGTGACTTCTAGCCCTGAAAAGACCTCCACTGTGACAACTGGGAATTTGAAATGTATTTTCTCTGCCTCTCTGCTGCTGCATTTCTCTAACCGAATAGTTGCATTAACATACTTCTGGCAAAACTTGTAGAGAAACAGCCGTTTTATTGCCAAACATTAATGGAACCTTAATTTTCTTGTTTACAGATAGGTATTTGCAAGAAAACATGGATTTGAAGAGTCACATCAAATAGGGAATGGGATTGTATCATGTTTGTCTTGGCCAGTCCCACCATTGAATTTTGACAGTAGCCATCTTGGGAGCAAACCCCAATAATCCTTGTCCCATGTCATGTGCCCCCCAAATGTGTGCTTGATGGCCTTCATTGTTAAGAAAACAGGTAAAATCTCAGCAAAATGGCAAAATCAAAACTGAGTGTCTCGATATGAAAATGGAATAAATAGAAGTAAAGTTCTGAATCAGAGCTATATTAATTTAAATGTGGTCTTAATATTGGAAGATTCCTGATAAAACAAAAGTTGCATCATGAATACCCAAATAACTTTGGGCCATATAGGGTTATTCTTTATCTTAAGTCTTCAGAGTTAATTTAATTATAATAACAGTTAGAGAGACTGGATCAGCCCACCCAAAAATAGCTATCAACCAACTAGACTTTTGCATCTCGTTGGGCATGGTGTTTGTCAGGAGAGAGCCATGACCATTCAGGGGAAACGCCCAGCATAAGGAAAGTGGAAACAGATTTATTAGAAACAATTAATTTGGCAGTTTTAGAGTATAACTTCAGAACTTTATTTAATATTACTTGGAAGTAGTAGAAATATCAAATATTTACTGAAAGAACAGCTTTGAGTTGCACATTCTTTTGTCTTCTCCTGGATCATCTGTCTTCTGCTGGAAACACTTTGGTCCACAGCAGCTGATGAACATTCTCATGCTGGATTCTGCAAATTCCTCTCCTGTGGGGCTGCTGAGACCACAAGCCCCCCTCCAGTAATTACCAGATGGAAAAGATGCTCAGTCAGAACCAACCTGTGCCACATTCAAGCTGGTGACCTAAAGGTGAAAAGCTTTGGTTCCCATTAATGACACTTTGAGCCTCTCTGACCTCCAGGATGTGATTAAAAGCCAGTTAAATTCCCTCAAGTAGCTTCAGCTCTTACTGTTTGCATTTCGCGTTATTATTGTGTATTGTTTGATCACCCAATTATATTATTTGATTAATTTAAGGCGTGAGCACTTTTCTGTTTCGCGTTCAAGGGTTTGCCGTGCTAAGGGCTCTCTTCACCTAGGAAATATCTTTTTGTTTCGCTCCGTATCTCTCAGCGGGTGAGAGAGCTGCTTTCCTTTGTCTCATTGCTCAGAATAACAAATGTCAGAGTTTGGAACCTGGTAATTTGGCAGTTTGAGACAATCGCCCCATAACCACGTTTTAGTACACCTTTGAAGCGGTGGAAGTTCAAAGGCCCCGCCAAGACGAGCGTTGCTTTGCCTGTTGCCATGAGTCATTTGAAGTAATTGGCCCTGCCTGATGTATGTTTTGAACTGAGGAAGTAGTGCTTTATTACCACAATCAGATGCAGGTTTTTAGCTGAGGAAGTGGAGTTTTCCTCACAGATGTAGATGTCTGCTTGATAAGGCAGAAAATAGACAGATGTGCCTCTCTGCGCTGGGGAAGAGGTGTGGAGAAGGAGCAAACACAAGAGCTGAGAAAATTCCATGAAGCTACATGAGAGGGGATTTGGAAGCCTTCCCAGTAAGAAAATTTCTCAAAAGCAAGGAAACTCGCCTTTTAGAGAGATAAATACTTAAAGTTTTATATATCAAACAAATACGCCTATCATCAGGTTTTCAAGTGCTTAGACTGGAGAAAAAAAATCAGATTAAGGACTCTGAAGGTATTTTAAACAATGTCTCTTAATTTTAGGCTCAACATCAGGAGTCTGATGTTCCTTTTCCCATAAACATATGCTCACTAAAGTTCTAAAAGTTGGGACTTTTAAAAATTCAATATTATAAGGTATCATCGCATGTTAAGGTGGTTTTTGGAATAATACGATGTAAGATTAAAGCCCAGAATTTATGTTTGCTCTTATCAGTGACTAATGCCTGATGTACTGTGAGGAAGTACCTCTCTCTTGTAAATATTTTACTAAAATTAGAAAAAGAAAAGCCCTGCCAGAACCACATCTATGCTTTTGGACATGCATAAGAGCATCCCACAGAGCTGAACGGAGTCTCTGCTCCCTGATGGAGAAGTGTTGAGTTGTGACCCCAGCCTGGGGTTCGCCAGCTCCTGGAGGAAGAAACCTTGTGCTCAGATGTGCTGAGCTCATTCCTTCCATGTGTGCCACAGACAGGAGTGGGAGAGCAGTTTCTGGCACTAGGAGCGCTTTTCTTTCTCAATCCGCTTCTGAACTGCTCCCACTGGCTCTGGTGGGTCTGTCTGGTGCCATATCCAGTGGACTCTTCAGTGCTGGTCTCCTCCTGAGGCAGTGACAGTGCTGATGGTGGGTGTGCACATTATTAATCACTGAGAAGGACCTTTTTTTCTCCCCAGGCAGAGGAATCTTGAGGAGGAATCTCTGCTCCCACTGCTGCATTGCAGGGGCCAGTGAAACACAGTAAAACTCTGAATGGTGAGAGAGAATACCCTTTTCAGTTTGTGAGTGGTGTCCAGAGCAGGTTAAGGAAAGAAAGACTCATATTTCAAAGGCAAGGGAGGCCTTGGATATGCTGGTGTGTGCTTTTGAGTGGAAAGCCAGTACAGAAAGAGTGCTGGACTCAGAAATCTTGTAGCACCTTTTTTTCCCTGTTGCAGATGGTGACAGAGTACAGAAGTGGCTCGGGTCCAGCCAGTTTCAAGAGATCAACTCCTTTTATCAGATTTACAATATCCCATTTACTTCATATCACATGGAACAAAGTAAATGTCTGCTAGGAAAGGCTGGGCTGCTGCTCAGCTGGCAGATGAGCTGCCCAACGTGCTGTGACTCCTCTGTGCCCCTGGGAATTTACCTGCACCTCCACCCCAGCCCTCATTTCCCTCTTTCCCATCCGAGCTCCGGTTGCTTTGGCCAAGTGACACCTTCACAAATCAAAGGGTTTCCTGGAGAGAGAGGCAAGAAGTTTTGCAGCAGGGAAAAAGAACATGTGTGGGCATGGATTTGGAAGAAGAACTCAAGACCTGAGTGTCCCTCATGTCCACTGCAGTGAGTGCAAGGTCATCTTTTTAAGAACTTTGGCCAGTGCTCTGGGTTTAGTTTTCATCTGGGTGAGTGTAGCAAGCTCTTAGCTCAGCCTTCATTTTGCCCACACAGATATTCAGATATAAATATTTGAAGATCTTTCCTCCTTTAAATTAATTTTCGGTTTTGTAGTAGATCAATGGTAAGGGAACAAAATGATCATAGCAGAGATTGTGGAGAGATGGGCACTGATAGCTTTGATGATGTCTCCAGTGTTTTTTGACTGTTGAAAACATCACATTTCCATTTAATCAAATGAAATGGGGTCTGATCTCATCCCCCATTTGTGCCCATCACAAAGCTGTCACACATTTTGATACAATAAGAATATTCTTATGATCAGTGAAATTGCCAAACCAAATTATGGTGATGGTAGGTTAACCCAGTCTCCTGCCCTCTCTGAAAGCTGCTGCCACACACAAGCACAAAAACCTTCTTGCCCTGCAGCAACAGGGACTTCTCCTTCTTTATATGCTTTATGTATTGTAAAGATAAATAATACTTACTAATAGATTTAGTTCCATTTTTTTCCTCTTTAGATTTATTTTTTAATTTTTAAGCACTTTGACTTAGTAATGGGTTTTTTTTCACAGAAATGGGTAATTCAGTTTATTATCGAGGAGATCACCATGAACATGGTTAAAGGGGCAGAAGTGCAGCAGTTTGGCAGAGCCATTCCAGAATTTAAAGTTTACCCATTTTTCTCCTGGCAGGTGGTGACCATCCTTTGAAAAGGAAAACCTCACCAATAACTGATGAAGTTGATGAATTAAAAATAAAATCAAACACCCTTGGCCTCTGCCAATGCCAGCAAACTGGAATATTATTAAAAACAGAATTTTACCTTTTCTACAGAATAAATTCAACATCCAGATGTGGGCACAGGATCCACCAGCACTCCCCTAAGCCAGCAGGGATCCTTGTATTGTAAAAACAGAATCGTATTTCAGGTTTGAGTCTACTACACATCAGCAGTTCCTGGTGAGAGCATCTCCCAGCATCCAGCTCAGTGATTTCAGAAGAAAAAAAGCCTCTGTGGCACTGATTAATGGAAAGACCTGGATATACTGGTGGATCTGGAAAGCATCTCGCAATCTTTGACAGACAAGATGTTTCTTATTCTGATGGGATTTGATCATTGTTTATGAAATTATGTGAGTGACATAGCATCACTGTTATTTTTATCCTGGCATTACAGCTGGTCTAATAATTTGGAGAATAAAGTTACTTATTTTGGCAATAAATCATCAAATGTATCCAGAGTTCTTATCAACATTTTCATTTATTAATATTTCTTGTCAGAATTCTTATCAATATTTTTCCACATTTGTTTGTCTTTTAGAAATCCTCTGATTTAAACTTGTATTAAACTTGTACTAATGCAAAACAGTTGATTTATTTGAAATGGTGACATCATTTTACTCCAGTCTGTAGGAGTTTACACTTTGCCTGAATTAGTGTCCACACTGACTTCAACAAGAATATTTCCAGTTTATCAAGTGCCTGTTCAAAATACATAATTTTTTATTATACACCACATTTTCATTTCCATCTCCATATGCACTTATAACTGTGTTTGAACCTCTGTGAACCCACACTTGTATTCCTCATTTTCCCACGTACCTTCTGCCTATTTGTCCTTTCCATTTCCACAGGAGACTCATGGAATCATTAAGGTTGGGAAAGACCCCCAAGCTCATCAAGTCCACCTTTCTAAACACAATCAAGGGGAATATTGACAGTAGTTTTACTCATAAGACTGTTGTTTGAGAAAACCATAAAAAGCAATAAAAATAACTGAAAATTATTACAACTTTTAATAACCTACCTCAAAATTTCAGAAAAATAGGAAAACCCCAAGACAGAACAATCCCTCTGATAGTTGGATGGGTGAGTAAAACATTTTTGCTGGGAAGGGAGGATGCAAACCCATCCTGAAGGAACAAGAGATGGGTTAAAACCACCAGAACTGATTCTACCATAGGTCAAGACCAGCCACCTACTGCCAGTAGTTACTCAGATTGAAAGGGAAGCTGAGGGCACTCCTGATATAATTAAAATTTTCTTCCTGAAATAATTATCAGCACAGGCAAATGAAGACATTCTGTGGATGAACAGACCATTGCAGGCTGAACATGATCGATTCTATGTGGAGAGTTAATAATTTATCATTAAGGAACAAACTGAGAAAGAATTTATGCTGTCAGTTCATGCAGTGGGGATAAAAGGAGAGATTTGTTTAGTCCTGGTTTTGCAACAATAAAATTTGGGTTAATTTACAACAGCAGTTCAATGGAGATGTCTGCTCCATAAAGGGAGGGCAGGCAAAGAGGGAACCATGGAGCAAATATAATTGTCTTGAAAGCTGTGGTTTGACAGAAACAAGCCTGGAAAATCTTCCTTGAGCCACTGAGTTAAGCCCAGCCCTTCCTTCTCTCACTGTATAAAATTCTCACCAGAGCTCACTCTGAAAGGACTGGATGTAAATATAAATCTTCAGCTGAAATACAGCAGAAGTTCTACAAACCCTAGCATGTTCACATCTGTCACAACCACTTTACATTAAGATTTTCAGAAACTTGGGTCACAGCTCAGCCATCAGATTTGATTTTCCTATCACCTTGAACACCTAAAAAGATTTTGGAGGCATATATGGTTTTTTTTTTTTTTTAAATCTCAAAGCAATTTAAGTCCTGTTGGTTGAGCCTTGATCTGGCTCATATTTAAACATGTGCTAAACTTCACTCATGTAAATAACCCCAGAATTGACAGCAGGGCTTCAAATTGCCATTTTTTACCTCTGAATACTGAAAAATGTGGCTGGTTTAAAAATATCCATCAGCCTAACCAGCACAGCACAATGCAAAGTGTGTCAGTCCACTGACAGAGAGGAAAAATGGATGGAGAGCATCGCTCTTAGTGGGCAGGGATGACAATCAGAAGGAATAATGTCATTCCAGGTAAGGGAATATTTCTATTTACTGTTGGTGACAATGGCTGTGACACCCAGCTCATCCTCAGTGCTGCAACAGCAGGGACAGAGCTGGAATCAACTCCCAGTGATACCCACAGGTAAAAATTATGAAAACATATTCAGCAGTTGCAGTTCCTTCAGTCTATCGGCTACATAAAAGGCATTTATAAAAAAAAAGCCTAAATACATATTTAACCAATTGACCAGAATGGCACTGAAGGAGTTTTAACATATTTTGAAAAATTGCCTAAATACATATTTACCCAATAGACTGGAACAGCTGCTTCAGAGCCTCTCTGGTCTCTTGGGTCTGTAATACGTGTTTTTAAAAACTGCCTGGCTATATATTTACCCAATAGACCAGAACAGTTATTAAGTAAATAATACACATTATATAACTGTCAATGATTTTTTTTCCCAATCCCTTTTAAAAATAGTAGAATAAAACAAATGTAAAAAGATAAAAATTTAAATATAAGGTATTTATTAAGTTAGTGAAAGGTCTGGAGTCTGAGGTTGGTGTATGTATGTCACATTGTAGAAGATATCTCAGATCACCAGAGTGCTTTTGTGTGTGTGTTTAAAGTACAGGGCACTGTCAAGTACATCAGAGCCTGGGGTGCTTAATATAGAAGATAGAACAGCAGTTGGGAGTTGGAAAGGTCTGGCAGAAGAGAGGGGAGGGAAAAAAATGGGAAGATATGAATCATAAATTCCCAGGAAGGATGGGTAAATCAAGCAGTTGATTTTGAGAAAGCCTAAAGATAGTACATGAAACACTGAAAAAAAAAAAAAAAAAAAAAAAAAAAAAAAAAAAAAAAAAGGAAGAGGGTTGGCATCTTGGCATCTGAGACCTGCATACCAATACCTCAATATACTCCACAGAAGGACAAATTGTGCTCTGCCTTCCAAACTTGCCTTAAAAGAAAATCAGTCCTGGTTGTTGAACTATTAAGGATTGACCTTTTCTTAGAATGATACAGCTACTAGGATAATGTCTCTGTAAGTCTTTATATGTGTTTTGAACCATTGAATTAATTGCAACTTATAATGTGTTCTGATTGGGATTATTTTCCTCCATAAAATACTTTAATTCTAAATCACACTCATGGACATGTTGATTTCTTTTTGATCTGAGCACGTTTCAGAATGTTTTGAAATAGTGAATCTGTGTTGCTTTCAGTCTCTCTCTGTCATGCAACATAGTGAAGGAAAAGCAGCAGACAACCTGACAGAGAAATAACATTTATCTTCAAAAATAATGCTGTCACTTCTGCATTTACTTTTTTTTTTTTTTTTTTTTTTAAGTTAGGAGACTCTTGGTGGCTGAAAAAGTAAGGAAGGCATCTTACACTTTGCACAAGAACTCCAGGCTGGAAAAAGATGAAAAATAGTCAGGAAGAGATGGGAAGTGGTGAATGAAAATTTTACTACAGACAGATTTTTTTTCCATAGAAAAAAATTTATATTTCCTGGGCAGGCCTTGTTTTTCAGTGAAATTTCTTTGTCATCCTCTTTATCTGGTTGGTCAGAAGACACAAACATGATGGCACAGGGCAAAACACAGCCTGTGACAGGTGGAAGAGGTCCTGCAATGCCTTAGATTAATGTTCTTCCTGGGGTAATCCCTCCAGGTGAGAAGTGAGGAAAATGGGTAGACCAAGGGAGGGATGGATGGATGGATGGGTGGGTGGATGGGTGGGATGGATGGATGGATGGAATAATGGATGGATGGGTGGATAGATGGATGGATGGGTGGATGGATGGATGGATGGATGGGTGGATGGATGACCCTCCTGCACTGCTTTTGCAGCTTTTGGTACATCACTGTCAGAGCTGTTGGGTGCAGTGGAGGTAATAATGGTGAGGAAAATGCAACAGAGGACCTTCAGGACACTTCATCTTTCCTTTATTTTGACTTCAGCTTTGATAGTTAAGCCCATAAAAGAAAGATGAGAAGCAAAATCACTGCTGCTCATCAATTCAGTATCACTAGAGAGGCTTTTGGCTATTTCACAATTTTACCTCATTAAACCCTTATCATCCAAAGCTCACCTCTTCACTTATTTAATGAGCTGCTGAATGTCATTAATGACATAACCTTGGACAGCACTAGCTGCTCTGAACCAAGAGCACACTGTCAGTGCTGACTCCACTGTCCCAGGCTCCTCCAAGCCCTGTCTAACCTAGCCTTGGACATTCCAGGGATCCAGGGGCAGCCACAGCTTCTCTGAGCACCCTGTGCCAGGGCCTCCCTATCCTCACGGGACAGGATTTTTCCAACCATTTTTCCAGTCATTATCAACTCCATGTGGGCTCTGACATGGCAGCTGATCGGTGAAAGTGTCTATATCCTATTATTACCCTCTACTCTACAGTTCCCATTTCCTGGGCTTTTTAAGTGACTCCATTACACCAGAAAGAGTAAAATGAAGGTAATATTAATCAGCGGGTCTCTCTTACCCGTAAAGTTTAGAATAAATATATATTTATATCTGGCCATCTATTTCTTAAAGTAGGGCATTACTTTTGTTGTACCATTTCCAAACTCGCTATTCACTATTTAGCAGCCTTCCTGCAAGACACAAAATCCATTGTGTAATAATTTCTAGCAGACTGCAGGAGTGTAAAAGTAGACAGTGTTTCCTTCAAAAATGGAATCATCTTTCACAGATGTAGATGTGTACTTGTTATGCCAAGATGAGACAGATGTGGCTCTATTCACTCAGGGACAGGTGCGGAGGAAGAAGAGATAAAACATTTGTAGAAAGTGTAAGCAACTGCATAGCTGTTGTTAAATAAATAAACATTCTGCCAAAATGAAAAAAAAAAAAGTTTATTTGCTTATTTTTTTCCAGAATGTTTATTTTAAGCTGCAGCTTAGCTGTGATTTATTCAGATTTATGTTCCCGTATCAATTTAAATTTATAATATGCATTCTATATATAAACATCTGTTTGTATATAATCAGGGGAAGGTGCATTGGCACGTAGGGGTGTAAATGCACACACGCATTTCTCATGGAAAATGGGCTCACAGGCACGTGCAGGCAGCTAATCAGGTGAAGAATGGGAAAATATTTTATTAATATAATGAGGCTTTGTGTGTGGATGAGGAGGGGGTGGGAGGGAGAAGAGAAGCAGATGCTTGTGTTGCCTATCACAGATTAAGCTGGTTCAAGCTCCAAACTGCAGGAGGAAAGCCTAATTGCCTTTTGACCACACGGACACTAACAGGAAACCTCTGTGCAGAGACACCCTTGGGGAAAGGGTAAAATGGTTTGGGCCGTGTGAAAGAGCTTAAAGCTGGTTAAAAGTTGGCTCCTGAACTCAGAGCTCGGGAGTGGCTGTGGAACAGGGAGCAGAGTGATGCTGGGGCCACCACGGGGAGGGAGCACAGTGCAGAGCAGGGATAGGAGCTGGTTCAGGTGTTGGGAGATTATTGTATTTGTAGCTGCTTCATCTGTTTGTTTAGTTTTGTGTCATGGTCTTCTTCAGTCCAAGCTCCCCGTGAATTTGCCACCAAAAGGGACAGTCCTGGATGCACCTGGCAGCACTGGGGTTTGCTCAGCCAGGAAAGGTGGCATGGCAGGGACATCCCCAGGGAAAGTCAAAAGCCACCTCAGTGGAGAGATAATGGGCAGATCCCAACATCAGCTTGCCCTTTAGCCACAGGAAATCTCCATGCCTGGGCTGGAGACACCAAAATTACTGCCCCTGGGGACTACTGTGTCTTCCTCACACTGGGACTGGGGAGCCATCAATGAGCATTCTGTGATGAAAGCAGGAATGTTTTTGTGCTTTGGTGAATATATGGCTCTCCTGACAGCTACTGTAGACTTAAGAGGCTGGGGCCAAGTTTTTTCAATCCATGAAGAGAATTCATAGTTAAAAACCGTGCGAGGCAGGGCTTGATCCTGCGAGGGGAAGCTGCTCACCCTGTCCTGACCTCCTCTCCCCTGGAGCACAGACCCGCTGCTCGCTGCCCATCTCCTCCTTGCCGAGAGGATCCCTCTGGACCGCTGATTTTTGGCATTGAGGGGATTTCAGGCGCCCCAGGTGAGGTCACGGAGCAGGCGGGGCCCAGGCGGCAGCGGGAGCCCGGGGATGTTTGTCCCGGCCTTTCTCTGCATCCCTTTGGAGAGCCCCGTGAGCTCCCTGCAAAACTGCTCTCCAGCAGAGAGCCCTGGGGTCCCTTGGCCAGGGTTCCCTGGGTCCATATCCCCCATTTGGTGCTGGTTTGCAGGCCGGTTCCTTTAGGAGGCCGGTTCCAGGGAGCCCAGGGAGTCCAGGGCCTCGTTCCTCCCGAAAGCAGCAAGAGAGGATAAGTGCAGACAAGAGGAGAGGCAGTGCCATAAAGCCTGGATGAAGCTGGATTACTTTCCTCTGAAATATTTAAGGGAGCTGGGGGAGGGAGGAGAAGTGGGGACGACAGCAGAGGCAACTGGAAGGAGGAGTGAGGATCCACAGCTGTGAGGAGGACTGGGAAGAGGAGGGGGAGGAGAAGCAGAGAGAGAAGGATNCCAAACAAAAACAAAAAAAAAAAAAAAAAAAAAAAGTATTAATCACAGCTCCAGAACAGGAATCAGGGTGGGAATCAGCAGCTGGGAGAAGGGAAGAAAATGGAAAAGATTATTTTTCATTTGAAATACATTTCTTCAATCACAAGTCTGCCTGAGAGCGGGAGTTTGCAGCTGGGCACAGCAGAGGGGTCCGTGCTTGGAGAGGGAATATTTCCAGCAGAGCGAGCTCTGCTGGGCTCCACGCAGGGCTCGGGACAGGTGGGGGACTCTGAGGCCAACACGAGGCGTCACTGCCAAGGGCTGTCAGTCTAAAACACTCCTGTGTCCCCCTTCTCTGCAGCACAACCACACCCGGGCTTTATTTCAGTGTCAGGACAAGGAGCAAGAGGCACATTTGAAAGGAAAGTCAAGTGACTTTTATATTTCTACAAGCTTGTCAGCTTAAAGCTTTTTTTTTTTTTTTTTTCTTCCTCTGGCTCTAATGGGAGGGAGGGTGGAGAAAAAAATAGCAAGTTTGTTCACCACGTGAGGGTCGGTTTGTTGTGATTTTTTTTTTACACTGTCTTTTATAGCTTGACCAGTGAATCCAGCTTAACAAAAACATTTCCCTTTGTAGGCTGAACATTCAAAGACTTCATTCCTTTAAGTCCAAATGTGAGTTGCTACTTTGTTTGAATGCCAGGAGTCATATGATTAAAAAAAATCCAGTTAGCAGAGGCATGATATTAATTCTCATGAAGCCATGAGGAGCAGTGACTGTTCAGTAAAATTTCTCTTTTGTACTTATGTCCAGCATGATATATGTGGGACTTGCCATGTGTTTCAGCAGGAGTGGGAGAAAGCAGACCCTGATTTTGCTCCCCAGTGAAGCTGAGAGCACAAAATATGTCACGACCATATTGTTACTTCCTTTACATTTATATTTTCTAACACCCAAGCACTGATTTGCTCCTTATTTAAGCAACATTTTCTTGATAAATTAAAAAAGCAGCAATAGCCATTACTGCAGGCTATATACAGCCTCTAATATCACTTAAGCATATTACAGAATATAATATCTGGTACTTAACGACTAACTTGCATATGAAAGCTCACATAATGTCTCATAAAACCCTTAAAATGGCTTCAGTTTAAGAGTCTCTTTAAAAAAAAAAACACCTTCAGGGAATATTGTAAATGAAGTAGCACTCCAGCCTTAGAAAAAAAAATTCACACACTTGCAGAAATTTTTAATATAAATTGAACACATTAAAAATTAATTTTGCATGACCATTTCGCATTGCAGTGCCAATGCATAGTTAAGATAAGGTCTTAACTCTTCTTTGTTTAAAGTAACATGGAAACATCACTCTCTCCCTCTCCCTCCCCATTATCTGTACATAATTATAATTTTCATTAATCAGGAATTGAAACCCCATCCTTTGATAATGACAGCCCTGGCTGGAGATCAATGAAACCCTACCTGTGTCACTAAGGGAAACTCGCTGCAAACTTTCAGGAAACTCATTAAAGGCAGGTGTGACCTGACAATTAGAGGAGGCTAGGCAGAGCATTTCTCACATATGCCAGCCAGGGAGAGGGCCTGGGTTTGCTGGGAAGAGAGATGTTCCCTTCTGTGACACTTTCCCCCTGGAAATCTCGTAGGTTCCCCGGTGACGTCAGCTGCCAGCTTGGGAGGCTCAGCTGACACAAAGGCTGGCAGCAGAGGCACCAAAGCCAGGCAGCACTTTGCTCCTCTTCCCTGGGATGTATATATAGAAAAGATCTTTAGTGATTTTGCCCTCCTTTTCCAGATTTTGGGTTGGGCTCGTGGCCAGTGTTTTACAGTGAGGAATCCCCCAGCAGGCCTTGGCCTGATCTGTGTCCATCTGATCTGTGTCATATCTGTCCCAGTCTCCCTGATGTCACCACACCACAGCAGGCAACAAGATTTTTCATATTCTGACTTGTTTGTCAGATGCCCAAGAGATTTATTTTTTCTTTTGTCACCCCAAATGTATGATAAAATCATAAACCCTGAGAATTGTTTGGTGTGGGTTGGACCTTAAAGACCATCTTTGTTCCAACACCTTCTGCTAGGTCAGGTTGCTCCAAGCCCCACCCAACCTGGCCTTGAGTACTTATATTTGATACTCACATGATTTTTTTATCTCTTCATTGTGTTATTTACCTGCAGGAAGATCAGGCTTCTAATCCAATTCTGAAAGCTTGTTTGTTTGCCATAAACCCTTTAATGATGTGTCTGCCTGCTACAACAATGCTCATTTGTGCTATAAACACTTTAATAAATACGTCCTCAAGTCAAATATTCAGGAACCTTACATTTATTTGCATTGAAGATTCTCCAAAACCAAAATAATTTGCAGCTTGTCAGTCAGCACCATGGGTTTTGATCACTAGAGTCGTGGTTCTACATTTCTTTGCAAATTAAAATAAATACTTCCATTCAAACCAACAAATGCCATCTTCAGTCCAAAGTGTCTCAGAAATTGCTGTGACTTCTAAAATATCTCAGTGTTCTAAGTGGCTCTAAAATATCGAAATGTTCTAAATGGCTGAACTTGGAAAAAAGTCACAAGGAGCTGCACAGCATGGAAGCAGACAGAGCCAGTGAGAACAGAGCTAGAAAGTACCTTCTTTAACATGTGGAGCTAAATGCTACCACATTTTCCAGGGATTTTAATTGAGAAAATATTACAGCATTCCACCAATGTGCACAGAGGCAGCAAAGCTGTGTTGGGTCTCCTCTATTTCTCCCTTGCAGATGGAAAGCAGGAGAAAATGGTTGAGTAAAGAACAGCAATGTCTTTGCAAAGTTTCCCTGTCATGCTTGATTTTGCTGAGTATTTTCCCATGCTTTGGGCTTGCTGGTGCTTTTACCTTTGGAAAACAGACAGAAAGTTCCAAAGGTCATTCTGGAAACTCATGGACCTGTGCAGGAGATCCTACTGGCTTCACCTTCAGAAGAGCACGCAGAGGAAAATGAGCAGCAGCATTTCCTCCTGCCTCTCCCTATCATGCCTTTAATCTCTTTGTGTGGTTTCTGCCTGTGGCTTTCTGAGGATGCAGCAGCACCTCCAGTTTCAGACCATTAAAGAGAAGCTGCAAGGTAGCCTGGTGAGGCTGGCAAGCCATCCTCACCACACACGTGTGACAAGCTGTTTAAAATAACATCTATTTGCACACTGAACCTCACCTTTCAGTCTAGAGAGATGCTTACAGAAGAAAACAATTTCTTTGGAGCTTCAGGAAGTGCAGGGTGGGGACTTCTGGCTACATATTTCACCTGAGATTTGGGGACAGAGAGAGCTGCGCAGTCTATAAAGGGATTTGGAGTTGTCCACTTGAAGTACTGTGGTGAAGAACTTTAAACAGATTTTGGGGAGGTTATACCAAAGTGAGGGAGGAAACTGAACAGAGATGAGAGAAGTGAACAGGAGAGGAGAAGAAGCCTCTCACCACTCTGGAGAGTGCTCGGGGCTCACCTCCCTCAGCCACACACTGACCTGAGGGCTGTGCACCAGGCAAGAAGTGAGAGTCAAGGCACTCTCTCAGGTTGGGGGAACAGATTGATTTGGATTTTCTCTATAGAGGGAAAAAAAAAAAACCCAAAACCCAGGTCAAATATATAAAACATTTCTCAAAAATATGTATTGTTCCTGTTTTCATGTTGGGTTTGACACTGAGGCATTGTCTTTGTAAGCAGTTTTCAGCTTCTGCCACACTCTCTGCATCACTTGTCAGATTTCCTGCTTGGAAACTGGATTTTTTAGAATTTTTCTCATCTGCCCTTTACTCTCTCCACTAAATCTACTGCTGATCTCTTCAGCATAGTAAACACACCCATCTTCTCACAGGGCTGTGGGTTTGTGTCTGCAGAAGCACAGAGGAGGTTGTGTATGTTAGAGAGTTCAGCCTGGAAACTGTTGTGTTGTTCTTTAGGGGATAGATTCTTCCCTCCTTTCTCCCACAAAGTTGTATAAGAATAAAAAGAAATTACCTTTCATTGCACGTCAATTTGTGGGATGTAATGGCACAATTTAGAAAGGAATATTGCAGACAGTGAGACCACTTGGATTAGAAATCTTGAATCAGCTTGTAGGGCTATATATTTCCATAGTACTGTGTTTTGTTGTGTGGGAAATTTAATAAGAGATGTAAATCTGCAAACTGCAATGGTATCACCATAAAACATAAAAGATTCATGTATTATAAATAGGTATGACAAATAAATTATTTATGTGAATGTATATCTCTCTGTGTGTGTGTGTGTGTACATGAGCTCACGTTCACTTTCCTGTTTGAAATAATTAGTGGCAAATTCTTTTATTGTGCATTGCCCTACGACCTGTGCAAGAGCTTTAATGACTTTTCACACAAAGAGCTGAAGGTAGAGCTTGCTCTGTGCTGAACTGGAGCATCTCAGACTCATTAAGGTGGGGAACATCACAAGGCACGTACAGAACAAAAAACCTCAGCCCAAGGAGGATGAGGATCACCCTGGAGGTGTCCAGGCACTCCCAAAAGCTCTGAGCCAGCAGTGTGCAATGATCTAAAGGACTGCACAGGCTCCCTACATCCCTGCTCAGAATGCTTCTGCAGGTAAATTTGAATTCTCTCAATCTGCTGCTCGCGTTGCAGCAGGTTTTGGCAGGCACGGTGACAACCTTACTGTGATGACTTCTTTTCCCAGCTCTGACTGACAACATCCCGCCCGGTGTGTCAGCTCCTCCAGGAGCATGTGTATTACTCATTCCATGAAGTCACATGAACTGTACAGGAGGCACTTGCAGCTCCAGATCTCTCCTCAGGAACCTGTGCCATCTATAGATAGCTGGCTGCACAACCGCCTATTTTTAAGCCGGGGTGGGACACTTCTAAATTGAGCCATGAGTAAAGCGAAATTGTAGGAGAGCTCCAGAACATTAGAGAAAAATCCTGTGTGACTTCAGTTATGTTATTAACTTTTCCACTTTTTGCTGCAGAAGTTGTTTCTGTCAATATTTTACTTTAACGGTGCTGAACGGGAGGAAGGAGCAGGGTCCAAGCAGATGGCTGTCAGCAAACTGATGACGGCAGTTGAGAATTAGTGTCCAAATACAGTATTTAAAACTTGCTACAGTACATAGTTTCCTGCATATGCATGCCAAAATAAATCTGGTTTGGAGAACCTTTCAGGATCTTAATTTTATTTTTATTTGGAGCTTATTCTATTAAGAATAAGCAAACAGGCAGCGTACCTTAGCTTAGCAGGGGGGATGGATCCATGGAGCAGTGAGTACAGAGCTGAATCAACCACAGAGACCTTTCCAACCTTTATTCACTCCAGCTATTGACTGTCTGAACATCACTAAGTACCAGAACGAATGATAACATTAATAACATTAATAGTATTAATTTGTACCCGTTTTTGCCTACCTCATGCACACACATTATTAAAATCCCTCCTTCTCACACCAGCTGTGTTTTTTCCCCTCCAGATAATCTTCCTGAAGGAGTTGGTGAGGGATGAGTACTCTGACACAGGGAATAGCTGATGTCAGGCTTCAGATAATTCCAGGCACCTGAACCAGATGCATTTTTAGCAGGGCAGGGCAGCAGCAGGTAGTGGCTGTTCAATTCTGCACACATCTTTTGGTGCAAAAGTGTGACTAATCTGTTAGTTTGGATACCTGGCTGCAGCAGGGTCAGAGCAGGGGCAGGCTGTCTCTGCTGCACTGAATTAGAGGCTTACATTCATTATCTCCCAATACCTCATTAGAACGACTTTAATGTGGTGAACATTTGATGGTGGACAAAAGCTTTAATCTTGTGAATATCAAACACACCTGTGTTACATTTCCTCTTGCGAGCAGTTAGCAGAAACAGGTTAACAAGCTATTTTAACTCCTTAATCTGCTGAATTTGTGTGGAAGCCAGACTTTCACCAGTCACCTGAGTTTGAACTCGGAAAAAAAAAAAATCCTACATACACCCCTAATTTATCAAGCTCTTTTTTCAAACCCTGCCTGCTCTAGACACTTTTAATCATCTGTTTAATTTTGCACCTTTTTTTTTTATCCTGATATATTATATGCAGGTTATACTTAAGGACCAGATTTGCCCTATTTTTCTTCCTCATCTGACCTAGATTCAAATTTACACACTGTGAAATAGCTAATAAATCCCCATTAAGGTTGTAAAAGGTGAAGGTTCAACCAATGTGCAAGTCATCAAGTTCTAATGTAAAACTGAATGAGCCTTGATATTAGCAGCAGTCTCAAAAAGTGAGGCTGAAAGGCTCTACAGGTTTCCAGCTTTTTTATTGCAGCCTGTGCTTAAAGCACCTCACCTCTGACAACACTGTTTAGCCTGTACAACAACAGTGACAACAACAGGCCTTAAGAAAAGTACAAAAAAATATATTGACATTCCCAAAAAAATCAGTGGTTTTCTTCTCGTACTAGAATTCTCCCACCAAGACACATTTTACACTCCACATATTCTGAATATTTTGCTGCCAGAAAACACAGTTCAATAGATATTTCCCAAACCTCTAAATACAAAAATTTATATTAAAGCCCTCATAAGATACATTTCTTTTGTGTATCTCTTTATGTCAGTGCTGCCCTGCTGAAATGGGGGGTTTTGCTTTGCTGTTGAAGACTTGGAAAAGTAGTTTGTCAGTCCAACTGGAGAGTGCTGCTTTTTTTTTTTTTTTTTCCCCCACTAGCCATAGATAGTATTACAATGATTTACAGAGACACGCTGAAAGTAAATTATGTTGTAAACGCCTGTCCCTTGGGTCGACAAAGAATCACAGGGAAAAAATGCAAAAAGTTTGAAATTCCCAACAGCAAAGGTTGACAGGAAAATATGGTGTTGTTTTTCTATGAGTAAAAGTAACTTTTAAGTTGTGTTTTCCCATGAGAAATTATAAACTTTCAAAGGAATTTTAGTCTCTTGTATGCACACATAAGAGCAATTTATCTGGTACTGCCCCAGTGAAAACACTGTTAAGACTTTAAAGCTGTTAGAACTATGGCTGAACTTCATCTAGGCTGCTACTACTTATTTGTTCTTGCTGCCTCTTCTTGTCAAAACATTTACTCAGACTTCGAAGAGTTGCAAGTTGGCAACGTGTTAATAATATTAGAATGCATTTGTGTCGGCCATGTGGCCGCAATATTTAAGTAAATTCATCACTTATTTAATGAATAATGAATTCACGAGAGTAGCTATGGAGACGTGGAACCATATGTAGTAAATTAAATGGGAACTTGTCAACGTACAGTAACAGTGAATGTCACCAAAGTAGTTGTGTCTGTTTTATAGCAGTGGTGATGCACTCACCCCGAGCCTGGGATGCATTTCTGGCTGGGTATAGGACGGCCACATTTTTTCACACCTGAGTTGCAGCAGTGATTTCTAACAGGTGTGGAAATAAAAGTGAGAATTTACACGAGTTCCTCGTCAGTGTGTGCAGGAAAGGTGGAAGAGTCTCCAGTTATTCAGCCTGTAAATTACTCAGCAGCATTTTGAAAAGAAAGGTAGAGAACTGCAGGAGTATTTTTTTTTTTTTTTCTCTCCGATGGGAAAATGTCACTAAGGAAAGGGGGGTGGGTGTTACTCAGCTCTGTTCTCATCTGCCCTAGAGCATAATGAAAACTCCAGACATCAAGGACAAGTTCCAAGACAATTAATGGGGAAAATCAGACCTGAAGAACTGTAAAGGATATACAAGAAGCTCATTAACACGAAATCAAGAAAAGAGGGTGATTTAAAAGTTCAGAAAGCTCAGTCCATCTTTCTGTTTGACTTCAGGGCCACAGGCAGCCTTTTGGACATCATCTCAGTACTCAGCAACCTAGGAGTGACACGATGTCATTCCAACCCCCTTCCATGGGCAGGGACACCTTCCACTATCCCAGGTTCTTCCAAGCCCCATCCAACCTGGCCTTGGACACTTCCAGGGATGGAGTTTCCATCCCTGATTTTGCAATATGCAGATAAACTCTGTTCAGAGGCTCCACTGCCCAAAAAAAATGCAAGAAACCTAATGGTTAATGGGACTGATAAGCCAAGGGTAGCTTTGGATTAACAAGAACCTGATCCTTGGTTATGCACATGACTAAAGGAGTTTCATCTACCTGAAAAACATCCCCAGTGCAATGCCGTCACCTAAGGAATTCCAGATCTTCCAGTGAAATCTTCACACATTGAGGGAACTTCACATTTTGTGCTTAAGTGGTGTGCCTAAATGGAAATATCCTGCTGGTGATGCAGCTGAAGGTCCTTTGGTGTGCACATGGATATAGTTTGCTGCAGTCACTAAGAGCAGATAAGACACCATCTACAACACAAACACTGGAAAGGAGATAATGCAGGAAAGGAGATAATTGTTAGAAAACAAGGGCAGGACTCGTAAAGATTGCAGCCATCTTTGTTTGAAATATATTAGAAGACCACATCCAGATAAATCTTGGCTTAAAGTAGTGTTTATGCCTTGGACATCCCTTGAGGTTTCAGAAATTTTAAAAGCTCTAAAACACTTAAAGATATGCAGCCTTTCAGGCCAGAGACAGTTCCAGTCCTGTCACATTTCAGGCGTAAGGCTCATCTTTCCAGCAAGTTTTTCTTGAAGAGCTCACTTTTATCACCAAGCCTAACAACAGACTCTCACCATCAATAGAGTAACCACTCACTGCCTCTCCACACTGAGTAACTCAGAGCCCACCTTCACAAAGACAGAAGTCACTCAGCTGCCCCATTTTGCAAACTTAACTCCTGGGATCTTCCCAAGGCCCATTCCAACGTAATTTTGGGGGTCCATGTCACACCTACAAAAGTTTCTCTTGATTTTTTCAGCCACTGAGTTGTGTTACATCTCGTCACGTCACGTCGTGCTGAGTGGCATTATTGCCTTCAGAAATGATGGGACAGAGCGTGACTTGATGTGTTGTGAGTGATGTGACACAGTGTGACATATGTCATAAAATCATTGTCACCCCTCAGAAGAAAGTGACAGATCAAATTCAAACAAAGCTCACCATATACTTTTAGTGGCTACCCAATCAACTAAAAACAAATATTCCGAATTGTGAGCCAAAAGCGTGGGAGTGTGACTCATTTTTGGTCAGTCCTCACATGCCTAACTTGGCATTTTGCATTTCTTCCACTTTTCTTCACACTGTATTATCCAGTTGGTGGGGAGGAAACTTCTTCAGTTCATTTATATTATTCAGTCTGCATATTTGTCAGACCATTACTTCTAAATATGTTCTCCTAGTCCTTTTCACGAATTGTCCCCATTTACCTTCTCTTGCTTGATGCATTTGAGTTATTATCATGTTATGAAAGTAATAATGTACAGAAAAGGTTGAATTTGTCATCCTGCAACGTTGTACAAGCCAAACTATCAAGAACAAGGAGATAATTTTCTGTAATTCTACATCTGAAGAACACACTATCTATTCAAAAATATCACACTGCTTTATTTCCAGGCTACGTATCTGCTCATTAAACATTTCTAATAAGGAATGTAAGATAGGAGGGAGAAAGTAAAAAGCACTTTTGCCTTGTAAATGAGTTGCTGCATCTCTGACTAAACCAATATCAGTGTGGGAATAAGCCCAAACAGCTTTTCAAGACTGGAGTTGGGACAACTGGCAACACGCAGTAAAGTGGTACCAGAGCATTACCATTGCTCTAATATTCATGGAGCCAGAGAGTGAACTTCCAAATTTCCCTATGTCCAAAGGGGGAAGGAAGGCAGGGGTGTGAAGGATGGTGTGGGTGAGCTCCATCGCTGTGATCACATAAGGGAACCCCAAAATGTCATAAAATCCCACTCGGATCTGCTGTCACTACTGCTGCTTGTATGGAAAATTAACACATTTAATTAACTGCCTGACCAAGGCAGCTGTTACCTTATATAAAACCTTGAACATCCATGCCCGGCGTATCCCATTAGGTGTTCCAGTGTGCCAGTGGCATAAGACTGATTATCCTTCTGTACCAAATGGCACAGCAGGACTCCTCTTGCAGCATGCTCAAGTCAAGATCTTCCTTAAATTCTTCATGGGGCATAATGATGCTCCAGCCCAAATTGCTTAATAATGTTGTCTTTCAGGGCAGCCAAGAAGATACACCATGCACAGCAAAACATGTCCTGGCCAAAGCAACTCCTTTCTCTGCCTTTGTTCCTGACATCTGAAAGTATTGCTGCTGCCTGGGCTGTGGAAGCATTTGGCATGTGATTTCCATCGGAATACTACAAGCACTATTTTATTTATATTCCATTTCTATCATTTATGGCAGATGGTTACTTGCCTTAAATTTTTAAATAATGTCTTGGCTGCAGAATTTCAAATTAAAAGTAAACTCTTCAAGTCAGAGGCAAGGGTAAGTTCAGTTATTTTTGAAAAAGTTGGTTGGAGGATTTTTTTTTTTTTTTTCTTTTGTAGTGCTTATCCTGTAGATGCAAGTTTGCTTGCATGTGAGCATCCAGATTTATTCACATTTTTTCCCTGGAAATAAATTTGCGTGCGTACAGATTTCAATAATTAAACACTTGGAAGGTAAACCTTTTCTTCAGAGCTGAAATAGCTCCAAGTTATTTCATTATAGAGGAGAATATTTTGTACACATCTGAATATTTTCTAAATGAAGTTCAAGTTTTAAATCAAGATTTGGAATAGAGCAAGCTCCTCTAGACATGGAGAACTTCTACTCTTGATATTTTTGTTCCTAATTATCTTTCCAATCCCTTTTTTATGCTGTGATAGTCACAAAGTATTGCATTTAGAGACTGCAAACTGTACACAGAAAAAGACAGGACAAACTGGCACAACCCCATTGATTTCAGCAGAAAAATTCAGGTTTAATGTTTGGCCATTAAGCAATACTTCCCTTGCAAACAGCATTTTCTACCACAGGTTTCAAACCACTGCGAGAGAAATGGACCCCAATCCTGCAAACACTTACGTGTGTGTGTAACTGCACATATGGGAATAATCCCATTAAATCAATGGGATTACTGGTGTGCATAAAGTTAAGCGTGTGTGTAAGTGCTTGCTGGAGCTGGGCCTGAGGGAGAAGACAGGCTTTTTGAACCATTGGTACAGTGGGTGTGGATGTTCCTATTCCAGTGGTGTGGCTTCAAATGCTCTTCTCCAATTCAGAAGTTTTGAAGGAAGAATTTGTCCTCTTTTCCATCGAGCCAGAATGTTTTAAGACCCTATAAGCCATCCATTGTCACAGCACAAGGACCTCCTACGAGGTCCCCACGAAGCCCAGCAAACTTAGAGCACACAAATAATCTGAGGTTTGTGCTGTGTTCCCTGCCCCCCAGTCTTCTCACAGATCCTCTCAGATTTGCAAATTTATGTAAACAAATTCAGATCTACAAGTTGTAAACTGTACATAGCTGTTATTCACGTGTTTGGGGGTTTTTTTCTTGGTGACCTCAGGTGAAAGGATTCCTGGACTAGATATTTAAAAATACAAGGAAGCAAATAGAAACAGGAGTTACGAACTCAGTTTAAAAGGAGCTCCATACATAAAGAAAAATCAGTTCATCTAAGGTAGAGGGTGAAAAATTTCCTTGTGTAGGAAGGAGATGGTTTAGCCAAAAATATTTTGAGAAAAGAGCAAAAATATAGACAATACAATTCTCTGCTTGGAAAGTCTTATTTTCTGTCCAGGAAACAGCTAAGGGATCCATCAACTTTGTGTCAGATAAGGAGAAATCTTCTTGCCTAAAGCTTCTCTTCCCTACCATGCTCCAAGTCAAGTTCCTTGCACAATGGGTTAGGAGAAGTTCAATAATGGGAAAGAAAAATCTTCAGGTACAAAGTGTTTGACAACAACACCTTGGGGGAAAAAAAGGAAGAATTTTTATAACCAGGTTTCCAAATAGAAGAGTGTCTAAGAAATCCCACATGACTATTCCCACTGAAGGTGACTGTACCTAATCCTGGATATATATTCTCAGCCAGGATTTCAACACTTCAGCTCTCAGGGTTGTTCAGAGACATATTTTCACAAATAAGGGAAGATCTGCAAGTGAGATTCCCAGCTCTGTATTTGAGTGATGTTAAGAGCATCTCCTTCATCCTCCCCAGATCAAAAACTGGTAGCTGAAGCTGGAGAAGCTCAGCTTATCCTTAGACCATTTTGTTACCTTTTCACTGAATGAACTGACAATTTATACCACAGCTTCTCAGAGTCTCTGGCTCCTGAATAGATCCTCAGAAATAGCTCTTTCTAAAATAAATGCAAAATTCTCAATAGTTCATTGAATCAGTTAGGCTGGAAAGACCCTTAACATCATCAAGCCCACCATTAGACCATGTCTCTCACTATCACATCCGGACATATTTTAAATTCCTCTGGGGATGGAGGCTCCACCACTGCCCTGGGCAGCTGTGCCAGGGCTGGACTGCCCTTTCCATGAAGAAATTTTCCCTGATACCCAACCTAAGCCTCCCTTGATAAAACTTGAGGTCATTCCTCCTGTCCTATTGCTTGATACTGAGGAGGAGAGATGAAGCCTCCCTTTCCCAAGGCTGAGCCCCTTTCCCAGCTCCCTCAGCCTCTCCTGGTGCTCCAGAGCCTTCCCCAGCTCCACTGCCCTTCTTTGGAGATGTTGCTATGAAATATCAAATAGAAATGTGCCTGTGTGCATATAAATTCAAACAGAACTACTTACATGTGGCATTTGAACCCTGATACTTCCCCTTCTTGTCAAAGCTGTTGAGAGCAGCAGAGCAAAGTCTGTGACAGTAAAAAAAGCACGGGGACTATAACAGGCTTGACCCTTATATATCACAGACATAAAGCTGGAAAATTGTGTGTGGTCTTCCTGTGATGCCATACTCAAGATTTTTATTGCAAACACCTTCCTTCCAACATCCATTTAACATGCATCCATCTGTCAGGAGATGTTTCCCACAGCAGTGTTAATGTGCATGTGCCCCCTTCCACTCTGGTAGTTCACACCTTTAACTAGGGCTGGAGCCAGAGTGCAATAAACAGCCTTCCACAGTTTGGAGCATAAAAGGCTGGAAATGTGAGAGACGCTTCATCAGAAAAAAAACAAAAGATCAGGACAGAGCAGTTTGGAGCTCTGGAGGGCACAGGGAGTGGTGGGGTTTAGAGCTCTGCTTGCAAATACCCCTCCTAAGAGGTAAGAGTTATGAATACTATCTCAAAAGAGAGGGTAGAAAGTTCTATCTGATGGGAGGGACACAGTCACGGGCTAAAAAAAGAAGCCCTCGCTTGGCTCCCAACCAGGTGTTGTGTCTTAGCTTGTTTAAAACTACTTCTGGTTGTGTTTAATTAGTTATGACAAAAGATCCTCAAAGAATGCATCAGTTCAAGCCTTAAGACTGCCTGCAATATTTCACCTTTGTTCAAGGAAAAAAGTATCACTGAGATACGAAAACTTGAAAAAAAAAATACAGCATGAAAGTTACTGCCTTAATGAAATATTAAAAATGCATCAGGAATACTGTTCTGGCATTAAAAATAAACAATAACATTTCTTCCTAGTTACGGTTCACTTCAATTCTTTAAAAATTAATTATTACCTCTTTAAATATTTGATTAAATTAGATTTGGGTGGGTTATCGCTATCCACAAAATAGACGGTGTTGTGTATAAATTTGCTTTCTTCAGTCCCTGACATGTACAGGCACGTTATACGGTTGTTTGATTATTAGAAAACTAAATCCAACGGCTCTGTTTTGGCAGCTTGCAAAATATATACCATTGAATCTTGCCACTTGAAATGGAAATGCAGCAGTATGTTAGAAATCTCCAACAAAAGAGGAAAAGTAAAGCAGCAAAATCACACCGTGTGATATTTGGGGATCTCGCATCGTATCTTGCCGTGCTGCCAAATCTCACATTCTAAAAAAGGACACATTCTCTTTAATAATGGTTAATTAGGGTTGGGGGATAATAGCTTAGAAATCATAAGGAATTTCTAGGCATATAAAGTCTGTTCTGTTCTCAATGCACGAGGATTTATGAGCAGAACTGCTTAGATAGAAAGGGGAGAATAAACCCTCCAGGTAAGACAATTATTTCACCAGCATTATGATATAAGTAATTTAGTATGACCAACTGGGTAAATAAGAAAAGTCTCTGAATGAGCACAGGGGCTGATACAGTTATAAAATATTAATTTTAGTGAACATCTGGAAGTGTCTAAGGCCGGGTTGGATGGGGCTTGGAGAAACCTGGGATAGTGGGAGTTGTCCCTTACCATGGCACAGGGTGGGATGGGCTTTAAGGTCCTTTCCAACCCAAACCATTCCATGATTCCTACCCTGCCACCTTCCACTAGACCAGGTTATTCCAAGCCAAATCCACCCTGGTGGATGCATAATTTTTGATGAATTTATATATATTTTTAATAACATCAGATGATGTGGCACTTTACCTCAAATCAAATATTGTGAGATTCACAGTGGGTTTTTCATTTCATGCTTTGTCCAGAAAAAAATTCTTGAGTTTGAAACAAACTGGAACATTTGGGCTTTGGGAATATAGCTCTCTTCTATCAACTATACTGAAAATATCCAACTTAATCCTCAAAAAGAAAACATTAAAAAAAAAAAAATTCAGCCTTCCCTTTAGATTAATACCACAATATCACAATGCCAAAATCTGGCTCCTGAGCATGTGTGATGGTTATTTTGAAAGCATAATTGACTTTGTGGGAAGGTGCTCTGTTCATTGTTCAGATATTGTGGATGACACTTCCTCTCCTCTTGCTCAAAACATTACAGGATGCTCTCATTTCACACACACACTGGGATACCACAGGGAGTGCTTTCCTATGGGCTTAGACAGAAGGCTTGACATGAAAATCTATCATTCCTTCAGACTGTACAAAAAAATTGAGCCACACTATATAAAATATTTTAGTAAAAAAGAATTACTTGCAAAAGCTTTGGGTTTTGTCCTTACAAATTTAAAATGGAATTTTTTAATGGCTTTTAAAAAAAATAGATAGAAATCAGTTTTTGCTGATTTTATATGCCTCAAAATACTGCATAGAGCATTAAAAATAAAGAGATTAAATTTCCAGGTGGACTCTATCACCTCTACCTTGAAGGGATTGTTCCCTGTGAAGGTGGGGTACCCCTGGCACAGGGTGCCAGAGAATCTGGGGCTGCTCCTGGATCCCTGCAATGTCCAAGGCCAAGTTGGATGGGACTTGGAGGAGCCTGGGACAGTGGAAGGTGTCCCTGCCCATGGCAGGGGGGTGGAACTGGATGATCTCAAGGTCTCTTCCAACCCAAACCATTCTGGGATTTTGGGATTCAGGATGTACACTTTTTGTCACCTAAACCTGATTCCAGGACTCAGCTCCCTGCACTGCATCATGTAATTTTACTTTCCACTTGTTTTTTTTTTTTTTTTTTTTTTTTTCCCAGCGTGAGATGCCGAAGTTGAGAGAAAAGATTGAGTTATTGGCAGGAATTGCTCCCACTCTCCAAGTAGCACAGGCTCCTCAAACTAAAATAGAACTAGAGTGGACTGAAGAGGCTGAACGAGGCATTCATCTCCTCTTTGCTCTGAAGTAGACACATCCAAATTACAACAGTGAAATCCGGAGGAACAGCAACTATCTTGTGGGGGATGAGAAAGAAAAGTGTCTGGAAAAACCATCCTGCAGATTGAACTCTCTTCCTGCTTCAGGAGCCATCCCCGGGTGCTTCAGCTGAACAGCCATAGACAGAGCTGAGGCACTCAGAGCAGTAGGGCAGGAAGCTGGGCACAGGCAGCAGTGCAGGAAAGATGTTTGCATGATTATATATGTGGTAATCCAAGCCCCATTTGCATATTCTGATTTTGTTATTCACTGAAGTTGGGTCCCTGAGGCACTTCCTAAGGTCACTTGTGGGGCGCTGGGAAGGCATGAGAGGCTAACGGGGAGAGCTTGCCCTTGGCCAAGAGACCTGCCCAAGAGTGGAAATGAATTGTTCCTGCTTGGGAAAAAAAAGTATAAAGGAAACAGGGAAAGGAAAAAAAAAAAAAAGAAGCTTTGGATGGGAAGAGTGTTTCCACAGCCAAGAGGAATTATTTAAGTTGGCTAATATAACATGGCCAGTTGATCCTTTCCCTTTCATATTCCTCCTTGCCTGTCTGCCCCCTCCTTGGGACTGTCTGAAGGGAGGGAAGGAGCAGACAGATGTTCCTGGCCTGTGCTGGTGGGGAATCAGGAACACATCTGAGCTTCTTGTCTCTCTTCAGAGCCACCCAGCTGGGAATGGTGACTCACAGCTGGGTCACGAGGGCCTTGCCATCAACCTGGGAAGATGATGGATTCCCAGAACATTTGCAACGGCAAAAAGAAAGTGAAAAAGGAATTTTAAAAAAATTAAAAAAAAAAAAAAGAAAAAGGAAGGGAACAAATTTACAATTTACATGAAAGGAAAAACTGTTCACCATCTTTGTTTTTTGTTGCCTTTGGAGGGACCTTGTTCCCTGAGCTCCCAGCAATGGGGCAGCTTCCAGCCATTCCTTGTCCATGCCTACTTGAAGGACTTTGGACAAGGCTCTGTAGTGACAGGACAAGGGGGAGTAGAGTCAAACTGACAGGGTTAGGTGGGATATTGGGATGGAATTGTTCCCTCTGAGGGTGGGGAGGCCCTGGCACAGGGAGCCCAGAGAAGCTGGGGCTGCCCCTGGATCCCTGGCAGTGCCCAAGGCCAGGTTGGACAGGGCTTGGAGCAACCTGGGACAGTGGGAGGTGTCCCTGCCATTACAGGATGCTGGAATTTGACAAGTTTTAATGTCCCTTCCAACCCAAACCTTCTGTGATTCTGTGAAAACTAAAGAACAGATTTTCTTTCCTGTAAGTATTGGCACTTGTGGAAAAGGATGCTCAGTTTTCAATGTCACTGTGAGGACAAACCCATGATAACTGAAATAAGGCTTTACCTTGAACTGCATGTATTTGGATGAATAGGAAGCATCTAAAATTTTGTGGGTTTATTAATTTTAAAACAGATTGAAAGTCACTGGGCTGCTAGAGGAAACAGGATCCAGCAGGTCACTGGGGTCTCTCTCTTCTTTTCCCATTACCTTCAAGTACAAAAGGAACTGGAGAAGAGTTACCAGGAAAAAAATTCACTCAGTTCCTCACAGGACAGTAAATGAGTGGCACTGTGGAAAAACTCACCACATGGCCTATGTTAATGACTCAGGATAGAGCAGCTCCCCATTTTTTACCCTCCACTCTCCTCTCCTGAACACACCATTCCATTCCTCCCTGTCTCTGCAGCTCATATTTCCTTCATTCTCACACAATTCTGAAAATCAGCACATTATAATTATTATTTTTCTTTTTGTAGGAACATGTTTTTATCCCAGAGAAGGAGGAACTTTTTAATGTAATATTTTCTGACAATGTTCATTCTTGTATCTTTTCCCTTTTGCAGTGACAGGCAGGCTTCCTCTGATCCATTCAGAAATAAAGCATAAATGATATCACAGTTACTAGGATTTCCTTATTGATATATTTCTCTTTTATGGTGCTTTCCCTTGGGACCTCCTTTTCCAACAACATGTTCAGCTATCAGCAGATCAGCAGGTTAGATCCAGGAATATAAAAATAGTTAGGACATCAGAACTTAAAGTTAGTGGCCTTTAATAGAAGTGCAGAAAAGGAACCGTGTGTCGTGATAAACAAGGATTAAGGCTTTTTAAAAATAACAAAAAAAAAGACAAAAAGAGCTAAAAATGTTCTTTGATGTAATAAATCTGCAGGGATTACCCACCACAATGCTGAAGAGATTTTCTGTCTTACCTATTTTCTCTTTCCTCCTGTTGACCTTTCCATCCTTCCCACACAGATTTCTCCTCCTTCCTGCAACCAAAACTCACGTCAGTTACTTTGTGTCTCCAAAACCCAGCACAAATTCCCAAAACCTGTCTGCAAAGGCCACGAAAGGAGTGTGACCTTCTTTGTCTGAAGGATTGGGATATTTTAGCTTATTTATTTATTTCATTTTGTCCATTTGAAGATGGGAGTGTTTTCAGGAGATATCACTGAGTGCTGCATTAACTGCCTGATTTCTTGATGCACAATTTTAGTTTTACTGGATAGTAATAATAAAGAACTTGAAGTCAGCCCAGAGATCCAGCTCTGTCTTCTGGAAGTGATCTGACTGTTGGATCAGTGTGTCCCTGGCACATTTGTAGAACAAATTCATATGTCAGCTTCCACAAAGCACTGGTAGTGCCTGAGCTTGCCAGCTCTGCCGTTCTACTGCAAACGAAACAAAATTCAGACTTTAAATCCAGCCTCTGCACCCTGTTCCAAGACTGAAATTCAAGCGTGGGGATCAGAGGCCACCTCTCCAATTTTAGTTCTGGTTAATCACAAGCTTAAATGGGCCCTTTTTTCAGATGAGTATTGGATATTGTTGAAACCTTGCAAAAGAAATGTATTCTTTTGGAAAAAAAAAAATTCTATTCAATGTGCCAGAGACGTTTAGAGAAGTATTGATCTCTTGTGGTTTCCATAATTTTAAACACCTCCTGGATCAGGTAATCTCAACAGACTGGCACATCCACCTGGGCCAAAATTTCATGCTTTATGTGTATATATACTGCATAAAATGAAACGTGTTCACAACAGATTTGCTTAGCTGGCCCCACATTAATTGCTGCTGTGCCTACAGAAACTTCACCAGGCACAGACTTAACACCAGTTTTCATTTAATCAAGCTCCTAATTTGCATCCTGTACAAAGTTTCAGCTTGTGACTGATCTGAAAAGGCTGCCCTGTCCCTAGAGGGTTGATACATGATATTTTACAGGGCATGATAAATAATATTTTCAAAACTTAAATAAACAAGGTCTCTGAGTGTTTTCCCCTGAAAAGTTTTACTACATTTATGACAATTTAAATATGCCCCTTGAGAGCCAAGTCGTGAAGATAAAGAATGCAACAGGGCCAGACAAGGGAGCACTGGCATTCTCAACACAGACACATTTTAAAAGAAGAAAAATCCTGACATATGCCCCATTTTTGTATGACCAAAAAAATAGATAAATAAATTACTAAATAGGCTCATTACGGACTCATTCTGCTTTTTCATGTACCTACAGCAAAAAATGAATCACATTTTAATGCATGAAAACCAGGTGACAACATATTTGAATCCTGTATAAAATAATGAGCTGTATTTTCATTTGAGATGTGTCAAAATAAAATACCACTGGGAGAAAGTGTGTCTTACTGAATCCCTTATAATAGGCAACATAACCAGCAATGTGTGAAACCAGAGAAATTCAAACCCACACACTCAGAATCACCTTTAGAATGTGGCGAGGCTGGGTTATCCTTTAATTCTTTTTGGCTCTTCCTATTAGGGAGATGAGAAATCTCAGAAAGATTTGGGATCCACTAGGAAAACAGTTGCTTTATGGCAGATACTGGAATTTTGGGTATTGCAATTCCCACCAGAGTGTACAAACCCAGAGGGGTCACGCCTCAGGTTTCGGTTGAACGCCACCAGGCAGATCTTGAAACTCACTCTGATACGACCACCTGTATTTTGGTGTTTTGTATTTATTGTAAACTCCACTGATTTTGTATGGGGGAGGTAAAAAATAAAAGGGTTGTGTTGTGCATGTGCACGTAAACCAAGGATGAATGACACACACCCATGGATCACTTCTCTTTCCATGGCAGATGCGTGACCATGGAATGCCCCACTGGAGTGGAAAATGAACATTCAAAACCCGAACAATGCAAAAAAGAAAGAAAAACCAGGAAGTTTCTTTTGAAAGTTAACAGAATGAAGCAGAGGTACATGATAAAATGAATCTAAGAGAGGAGCTTTATCTCTACCACCTCCCTACAAGAGGGACATTGGCAAATACACCCCATTCCTTGGGAGAGCACCAAGAACTCCCTTCTCCTCTTGATCCAGGTCTGTATCAACAGCCAGAGCTTCAGGCAGTGTTTGGGGTTTTGCTGTGGGAGTTCACACATCTGCAGCAGATGTTGTCTCTAACTGCCACCACACCTGCACTGCAGGTCACAATCATACCTGAAAAACTTCTCAACACTTTAAACGCTTCTGTCCCTGCTGAAATTCTCAGATGAGCACACCAAGACAAAGTTCCTCCTAGCAATAAACAGGTTCACTCAGTGGCAGTGAGCATAAATTTATGCTTTTTTGGCCTTGCCATGCAAGCTGCACTTTAAAGACAACCTGTACTCCAGCTCTGAGCCCTCCCCTCCCACTCTGAGCACAGCAATAATCCACTTGGGATCAGCAGAGGGATCAGAGGACAGAGTGTTCAGCATCCCTTCCTGTCCCACCTCTGCT
>VZTR01031757.1:522312-540002 GCA_013400775.1 Chaetops frenatus | reverse complement strand
TTTTTTTGGTTTGTCAGGGTGTGTGAATGTTTCAGAGTGCCCCAAACGAAATGGGGGCTGTCAGAGGATGCGATGCTGCGTCATCGCGGAGCCCATGGCCACCAGCCAGCTCTGTCAACACTTGGCTTTGTGCTGTCCGGGGGAGAGAAGCTGATTCCTCAGCAGTGCCTAATCAGTTTAAAACAAATCTGGAAGATGTTACAAGAAGACAAGATGAGATCCAGGCCACAGCAGCCTCTGCATGCAAAGAAGTGAAGGATTTCGTTTGAGAACGGAATTAAAGAGGTGGAAATTACTCTTGACAGTTTCAACAGGATTTTAACAGTGGGTAAGAAGGAGTGAACTACTGGTTTAGGAAATGGGACTACTGGTACCTAGAGAAAGGACCTTGTTCTGTCACCTCTGCTGCAGCAACAGAGATATCAGGGAAATAGATCTCCTAATAAGTAATGGAAAAGTTCCTGTATGGTCCCAGCAGCATTCCAGTACACAGAGGGGACATACAGAAGGTTGGAGAGTGACTTCTCACAAGGGCCTGTAGTGATAGCACCAGGGGGACTGGTTTCAAATTGAAGAAAGGAAGATCTAGACCAGAGATTAGGAAGAAATTCTTCCCTGTGAGGGTGGTGAGGGCCTGGCACAGGGTGCCCAGAGAAGCTGTGGCTGCCCCTGGATCCCTGGCAGTGTCCAAGGCCAGGTTGGATGGGGTTGGGAGCAACCTGAGATATTGGAAGATGTCCCTGCCCATGGCAGGCGAGTGAAATGAGATGAGCTTTAAGGTCCTTTCTTACTCAAACCATTCTGTGATTCCGTGATTCATCATAGCCTGGTTAAATCTTGAAAGGAAACCAAAGTCAAATAATTTGGAGTGTAATAATGACAAGAAACAGTTACCTAATAAATCACAGGAGGTGTATATAGAAAAGGTAAATACATACTTTTGATTTATGGAGCAACTTCCATCTGAGTCCATCAAAAGGTTTCAGAAACTAAATGTTTCCATTCCCAGCACAGATATGAGGGAGCTCCACATTCATCTTTCAGTGCCTCATCTGGAAACCCCCTAACAGCCCTCCATCTCACAGGTATCCTTGCAAAAAAAGAGAAACTCTGATGGTTTTCTTTGGGATTTGTTCCTGGTAGACCCTGTATCCTTCTGACAACATGCAGTAAAGAAATGAAGGTAGAAAGCCAAACTTCCTTTCCTGTCTGCAGGCACCTGACCTGGCCCACAGAACATGACCAAGACACACTTTGCCCTTGCAGGATCCAACTGCAAGGACAAGTGGCTCACCTCAGTACCCAGAAAGAGAAGGAAAATAGTTTAAAAAGTGGTAGAGGAGCTACTGGAGCCTTCTCTTACTGCTACAGGGTGTTGCAGAGGTAAGAGAAGGATCTGTTTCTGGGAGGGTCGTGTGCTGGATTTAAAGCAAAAAACAGAAAATACTCTCTAACATAAATTTTAAAACAATCAGATAAGGTGTTCTACAAAACAGCTGCTACTGGGAAAGAAGTGGGGAGAGGTGGGGGAGGGAAAGAGTTGTACATTCACAGGAAATTCCTCCACCAAGCTGAAGGGAGCCTCCAGTATCTCTCATGATTGCAAACTAGTGGGAAGGAGTCAGGAAGGAGCAGGAATGTCCTGCCTTTCTCACAGCTGCCCAGTGGGACCTGTGAGTTTTCTTTTTCTGCACCAGGACAGATAAACCCTCAGCAGTCCAGGCATCTTCAACCCCAGCAGATGCAACACCACCCCTTTTCATTTTCCCCCTCATCCAACATGGTATGAAGATGACATTTAAGTTATTTTTTTATTATTAAAGGTGAGAATAACTCCCAGTAAAAAGAAAAAGCTTTTCCTCAGAAAACCAGGATGTGTTCCTCTTTCTTACCATTTCAGAAAAAAAACCCACCCATTTTTCCCTACAATATTTTGTCCTTGCTGTTTTTCTTCTCTCAGAGATCTCTTCCTTCATTCCCTTCACTTTGATACCTACCCATGTTTCTTGTGGCATGGTCATTGACTCCAAGGGAGCAGAGTTCATCCCTTGCCCTGTAGGGCTGCATCTATTAAACCTCCCCAGCTTTATTCAAGTAAAGCCTGCTGAAACATTCTTTTGCCTGACGTGGGAATTAACCCAATATCTGAGTTGAGACAAATTCCTCTACCTCTCTGTAATTCATTTTTTTGCTTTACATGAGGATTTTTCTCCTGGTCTGTGAAGCAGGTCAGATCACCTGAGATACTTTGTCAGTAGCTGAATGGATAGGGTATAATAAACTCCAATTTACAATCTCCTGTAACTTACTGTATATAAAATATGGAAACATTACAGATCCACTTCAGCTAAACCCCTAAAGATCTGCCAGGTTTGGCCATGGAATCTTTGCATTTAGGGCCTGCAGGAACCCTGACCTGATGTCCCTTGAGCAGTGTGGGCCAGAGAGCTCCCCCTGTTTACCCAGTGAGGTCCTGGGTCACACCTGGATGTTTTGCATTCTTGAATTTTCCTGCTTATATTTCCTCAACCCACAGAATGTGTTGAAGTTTATTGCAGCAACCTCCACAGCCACTGAATGCAAACCTGTTCAGGTTATACACGAGTGGCCCGAAAAATTGCTGGTTTTGCAACATGGTGCATTTTTAAATTAACACAGGGCACTACAACAGCTTTTAATAATGGCTTTCAGCCTCTTTTCTTTCCTAGAATGGTGGAATGGTTTGAGTTAGAAGGGACCTTCAAAGGCCATCTAGTCCAACTCCCCTGTATTGAACAGGGACATCAGCGTGACCAGGTTGCTCAGAGCCCCATCCAAACTGGCCTTGGATGTTTCCAGGGATGGGGCATCCACCACCTGTCTGGGAAACCTTTGTTCATTCCTCCTTTCAGATCATTAATTTCGTTCTTGTTCTTCTCTTTTACTCTTTTCCCACTTCATTGTCCCATCAGCTGCAATGGACAGGAAGATCTGCAAAGTCTGCCATCCTCTGTTCACTCTCAATTTCTCCTCTCCCTTCACCCTCACCAAGAGTCCACATTGCCCACCACAGAAGACTCCCACAATAAAACCTAACACCACAACAGACACTAATTACAAACCTTGTTGCTAAACTAAAATTGCTGAGCTAATTTACACACCTAGCTGAGGGAACAAGGAGGGAGCAGACACACTGTGGCAGGAAAACCTTTGGCTGCTCCAGTTCATCTCATCCCAGCTCAAAACTCTGGTGGCTGAAGCCATTCCAGCTGCACTGCTTACCTTGGGAAGAGGCACAGGGGATGCTGCAAGCTTAGCTGCACCTCTCAGTTTGATTTCCACATCTCCTCCATCTCTGAGAGATGGTCCCAAGCAGCTGCTGAATTCTCCATGATGAGGAGCTGATTTATCCTGCAACTCCCAGCATGGAAACTGGGCTGTGGATAAAGACCTGGGTCTGCAGCATCTTCCATCAGCACAAAGCATACAACTGTGCAAGAAACCTTTTCATAATCATGAGGAAAAGGAGAGAGAGAGAGGAGAAAAACAACCCAAATTCTTAAACGTATTCAGACTCAGCTGGAATTCAGACCAAGAGATGGACTAGCTACTTACTTATCCCTGAGGCACATTCACCCCTCTCTATAATTAAGCTCTTGGGCTGTTTTGTTAGTGGTGAGAAGCAGGCTTTGCCAAAAGTCATCTGGCTTTCTCCCTTAGAACACTGACAGGTTTTTCCCCCCTCCTTGCTAAAGAAAGCTTTCAATTTTCGTTGCTTATGTGCTTTAGGTATAATTATTTTTTTTACCTTTCACGGTGTTATTTCCTACCCATAAAATTATACAAAAATGGTCATCAGTGAGCCTGCTGAAAAGACCAGCCACCATACATTGCAGAGAATAACCTTAATATTTATATATAAAAAAAAAATAAAGACCATATTTCTTTTAAAGATCTTGCTCTAAACAAACTGAATTATTCATGCATAGAATTGTACAGCATTAGAACACCTGTTTTCAATCATGCATAATGTAAAATCACTCATTACCTCACAAGAGCCTCTACATCTCCAGCAATCAAATGGCATTGAAACAGCAGAACAGGTGCTTGGCAGGTGGATCCAAACAGATGTTTTAGGCTTGGTTGTCTTTTCTTGTACAGGTGTGGTGATCTTGTTTTCAACGGCATAATTGCTATTTGAATAGGTGATATTTAATTCTTACGTGCTTTAATATTTATTTTTGCTTCTTCAATTCCTTTTTTTTTTCCACTCTGAGAACTGCACAGTCTCGAAGCAGCTTATGAGATGTGGGAAAGCTCCAGGCTGAAACATCAGGGATGCAATGGAAAGTACAGTTCCTCTTACTCAGAGCTCCATGCCACAAATTCTCACCCAGGAGACTGTCCTTTTTCTAGACAACTTGTGCAAATCCACTGCAGAGACCTGCAGACTCTCAACCACAGTCCAGCATTCCTTTCCCGAAGGATATTTGAATGTTGGATGTGTGGAGATATGAAAAACCTCCATGGATACAATAAAACAGGAACTGGAGATGGTCTCTGCATGTTTTTCCAGAATTCAACGGTGCACAATTTAAATGTGCCTAAAAACTCCAGCAGACTTGGTACACTGATGTTGGGAAGGAGAAATACATCAGTGATGGAGGGCAGGGTTAGATTAGAAATTAGGAAGAAATTCTTCCCTGTGAGGGTGGGCAGGCCCTGGCACAGGGTGCCCAGAGAAGCTGTGGCTTCCCCTGGATCCCTGGAAGTGCCCAAGGCCAGGCTGGATGGGGGTTGCAGAAACCTGGGGTAGTGAAAGGGGTCCCTGCCCATGGCAGGGGGTGGAGTGAGATAACATTTAAGATCCATTCCAACCCAAACCATTCTAGAATTTGATGGCTACAAACCCTGGCTCTGCTTCTCCAAGTCCTGTTTTTCTTGTGGGCCCCTTGGGAGAGGGATGCAGAACAGTGACCTCTGCTAAACCAGAATGTAGACCTGGCACCTGGCAAAAGCTGCAGAAAACACTGAACCTGCAAGGAAAGAAAAAATAAAAAGACAAAAATTTGACATCTTCCCCATGGAATTTAGAGAAAATGAACGAACAGTGGCCAAAAAGTGTTTTGGTGCTCATCGCCTTCAAGCACCGATTACTGGTTGGCCGAAGCCGATGTGCTCCCACTCCTGCTTCAGTTTCAACAAAAAAAAAAAAAGTGGCAAATCATTAGAAACAGCTTTAAACTTGGCACCCTGACCAGCATCTCAATAGAGCAGCCAAGGACTGAAAACCCAGGGTGACAGTTTAGTGCTCTGACACATCACCTGCCCTCAGGCTGTGTTTGCTCCTCTTGGTCCGATGCCATGGGTTGTGCAGAGAAGCTGTGGCTGCCCCTGGATCCCTGGAAGTGTCCAAGGACAGGTTGGATGGGGCTTGGAGCAACCTGGGGTAGGGAAAGGTGTCCCTGCTCCTGGCAGGAGATAGAACCTTTATGATCTTTGAGGTGCCTTCAACCCAAACCTTTCTTTGATTCCAGGGTTTTCCACCACAGAAAATAATTTGCACAAATATGGAATTCAGTTATGCTGCCCCACTCTACCATAATACTTCACTGCATTTTTCAGTGTCAGAGATCTCATTTTTCTTTGAGTACATGCATTTCCTGGTATTTTTAAGCAGGAATGGCAAAAGAACCTGATTGCCCTGATCAAGGGAATTATTCTGGGATTACCTCACTGAAATAGGTGCTCGTTTGCCAGGGTAGAAGGAAAAGTTAATGAATGTGTCCTGAACCAAGCATGACAGAACTCAGATGATATTATCAATTAACAAGGAGGGTATCAAGACTGATAAGGACACGTAAATATGTAGAAGCATTTATCTATACAGTTCACACTTACGAAGACAAGAAGTACCTCCAGCATTCATTTTCATGCTTATTCATGTGTAGCAATTAAAACTTACAGGGAAAATATCTGATAAAAAGTTCTACCAGTCCGTGGTGGCTTACCTGTCCAAAATCAACATGTGCCTCAAAGCAGAAACTTCCAGAAACAGCAGGTGCCTGCAGTGACCTCTCCACAACCTCCTTCATTCCAGCACTTTGTCCTTTTCCTGGGTTCCCTCTGAGGTTAAACAAGTGGGCAGGAGGCTTCGTTCCCAGCTGACAAGCTCCAGAAAACCTCCCTTCAGCACATTTCCTCAGAGACTGTGAAATTCTTGTCTTTCTGGGTCAGATAAGTGTGACTTCTAGTAGAAGTAACTTTAAACACAAGAACAGCAGAGAGAAACAAAGGATGTATCAGTGCATTCAAGATGAAATTAAAGCTCAGCAAATGCTTCCCAAATTCCATCAGGGATTATTTTCTGAACATTTTTCTTTCTTAGGAGAAGATATAAACTCTTACCTTTGACACAACAGGTCCATCTCATAGCTCCAGCACAGCCTCAGCATCTACTGATGTCCCCCAGTGCTCCTCCTTTGACCTCCCATCCAGCCCCAGGTACTGGAGCTCATCTTTAACCCAGGATGAGGTGGTTTGGGTTGTTTTTGAACATTTCCACAAAGAGCTGTTTGATCTGGAGTGCTGCCTTCAGGAAACAGAGCTGCTCTCCTCCTCCTCTTAAGAACTTTTGACCACTCTTTGCTGCAGGATCTTTTCCCACATCCTTGTCTCCATGACCAGGCTTCAAAGGACACCGTGCTCTTCCCTTTGACAACCCTCACCAGCTCCACTCCTCCTGGCTTGGGATGGGTCTGTGCAGCTTTCCTCCACAGTTTATTCCCATTCATTCCTCACATTTAATTTGTGTCTCAGCTGATCGCAGAGGCAGCATGGATTGGCCTCTCCAGGATGCTCTGGATCAATTTTCTTTCCACATGAAGCATGAATTATTAATAACACCAGGCACTCAAACCCGACTCACTCCCAAAGTTTCACACAGTTTACAAAAAAATCTAAATGGATTAATAACTCCAAAAGATCGGTGAGAGTGAGCTGTGTAAACTCCAGGTGGGAGGGAAACTCCTGAGATAAAGGACTTGTAATGGAAAACATCTTTTTCATTTATGGGCCAATAACAGCTCTTTTGTTTCTAAGGCCTCAGAATCATTTCATGTTGCAGTGGCTCTGCATATTCACCAATAAAATGGTCCTATTGCTCTTCTCAGAGAGATGTTACAAGGGGTTATAAACAAAGTGGAGAAATTAAAAGGTTTTTTTGCCCAGGTGTGCTCTCCATATCTGGCTTACCTGAGATGTGCATCCTGCAGTTCCTTCACTCAGCAGTGCCTCTGGAGCAAGATGGGCTGCACAGTCATCCTCCTAAGGGTGAGCAAAGCAGCAGCTTACAGATCACAGAATCACAGAACCATCAGGGCTGGAGAAGCCCTCTAAATTCATCAAGTCCCATTGCTGAAACACTGCCAAGCCTGCCACAAACCACGTCCTCAAGTTGCACATCACATAGTTTTTGTTCAAGGCCAGTTTGGATGGGGCTTGGAGCAACCTGGTCAAGTAAAAGGTGTCCCTCCCCATGGAAGGGAGTGGAATAATTTGAGTTTAAGGTTCCCTCCGACCCAACCCAAACCAGTCCATGATTCTGTGGTTCTACCAGGGACCAAAACTGCAAATCACTCAAAGATACAGCATTCAGAATTGAAGCAAGCCTGTGGCATCCTGGGGTTGATTAACCCCGTTTCCTTGTGTTTTAAACCCTCTGACTGCAACAGAGTGACTCCTGCTTTACCTCTCCATCAGCAAGGAGTCACCAGTACCCACATGGAGACCAAACCCAGGCACTGGGAACAGTTGTTCCAACTGCTTAGGTGTGCAAAGATATGTTCAAACACACGTGTGTTTATGTGTATATATATATATATACACACACACACACTCACACACATACACAGAATCATGGAATCACAGAACAGCTTGGGGTGGAAAGCACTTTAAAACCTATCTAATTCCAACCTCCTGCCACGGGCCAGGGACACCTTCCACTATCCCAGGTTCCTCCAAGTCCCATCCAACCCGGCCTGGAGCACTTCAAGGGATGGGGCAGCCCCAGCTTCTCTGGGCAGCCTGTTGCCAGGGCCTCACCACCTTCTGAGCAAAAAATTTCTTCCTAATCTCTGATCTAACCCTGGCCTCCATTCCCCTTTGTCCTAGTGGCAACAGGACATTCCGTATAGAAGAGATTAAGCCCACATTTTCACACAAGGAGGGGAGCACAGTGCTCCATCCCACACCCTGGGCAAAGCCCAGCCCCGCTCCCCAGGCTGCCCCCGATGGCAGCGGGGCCGTGGAGCCCCAGCAGCTCTGCTTTCAGCCCGACAGCTGCAGCTCCCAGCTGCTCTGACATTTGAGAGAGGGGCTGCGGGGAGACGGGAGGTGTTTCAGGGGAGAAGGAGGGATAACACCGAGCCCCTCATCCAGATGGAACCGTTCAGGGAACAACCTGGGATACTCTGTTACTGTCCATATGCCTCCCAGGTCTCCAAAGGCCACGCTCCATTGATTTATTGGAAATCTGCTTCTTTTCCCCCAGCATTGGTTCTTTCCCAAACAGGGCATCATGTGGGATTTACTACCATCTGAAATGCTCCTTTTTAAAAATCAGTTCTTCACATGAGCTGGGCCTCAGGAATGCTCCAATAAACACTAGATTAGAGAGCATTTCGGGACGGGAGCCCCCTCTTTATGTAGCCTTTAAACAAATTTCTTCCTGCCACAATGAGTGATAAAACATTTTATAGGGCATTTCTATGATAAGTAAATGGCTGAAGGCATGGCACCAGTAGAATTAAAGCCACCAGATATAACTCTGCTAACAGTCTGCCTTACACTTATTTCTTCCTTTGCATATAAGCCTGGAAGAATTATTTTATTGTTTTAGCACTGCAAACAGTTGTTATTAGTGCATCTTATTTATAGTCAGTTCTTTGAGGCACTATAGTAATATAGAAAAATATCAGTTATTTCATCACACTGGTGAATTTAATGAACCTGAAGGTGTGTGTTATTTTAGCACTTGCTGCAGCTCCTGTGAAAACCCAATGGTGCTAAAATCTGTAAACCTGTCACTGCTTAAGTAATAACCTTGTTAAAAGCATCTTCATTTAACTTATTTCAGCTTTTGCAGAATGCAGGTTTTATTTTATCAGTGCAGGGAATAGGTGTTCCCAACCAAACCACTTATTGTAAATATAGTTAATTGTAGTTCATTAATTTATTCTCAGTGTTATTGCTTTTATTTTAACACTTAGTTTAAATTAAGTATTGTCTAGAACTGAGTTCCCATTTTCGATTTTTTTTAAACAAACTCTTAATTTATATAAAATATCATTTGTTAGAACAGTAAATTTTATTCTGCAATATGGAAAATGCTCTTTGCATTCATTAATATCCCTTTATGCTGCAAGAAATGAGCTTTCTTCCTTAACAGCAGACAGGAAAACAAAATGAGATTCTTTTTTTAATCTTACCACTGTGAAATTGGGCTTCTTCCTTTCATTTAAAAATATAGAGAAAATGAAATATTGATGGCATGTGATCCAAATTATCAATTGATCCCTGCAAATGTACATCTACAATTATTGAAATCCTGGCAATAAAAGGATGGGAACTCCCTGCTATTTAGCACCATTCAGCAGAAAGAGAAGTGTAATTTGCACCATCACTTTTTTACAGCACCAATGATACTTCCTATATTATTACACTATGGTGTTGTTTGTGACAAATGATAGAAGTATCAGGTTCCCAGTAAATTATCACAAGGTGGGCAATTATCCACCCATTAATACTTTTTGTCTCTGAGACCTGCTGTACTCCCTGGTGCTCCCTGGCAGGCACATCCCAGGGCACAGACCTCAAAACTGATGCTGGATGCCAATAGGGACCCAAGCTCTTGATGGCAGAGGGGTTACAGTAGAATCCCAAATATGTTGGCTGCTCTGAAAGAATCATCAGAATTAGCTACCCAGGATGCTTCCATTAGATTGTCATTTCACTGGGGGGGGGTCTTTTATTTTTTTTTTTTTTTTCTTCTCCCATAATTTAGCTCTCCTTCTCCATGAGTTTCTGTTTCAGTGTTTATTGATCCCTGCTTCTGAGTAGGGCTGTGACTAATTTAAATCAGGGCATCATCATCCAGGAGAGTGTAACATCCCCAGCCAGGCACAAAGCTGACCTGGGTTATCTCATCATCCCCCATCGTAACTTTCTGCCCTAATCAGTCTTACTTTGCAAACAAGCTGAAAATGTCATTAACTTCACCCTTTTTTCCAGTTTTGGTGCCAAAACCCCTCAGGGGGGTGGCAGAGCAGTGCAGACCTCTGGGTGGGTCCTAGTCAGCAAGCAGGAGGGATGCTGTAGGAGTTACTCCATACCTGGATGTTAGAAGCAAGGATGGGTGGGAATGGTCAGCAGGTGGCCCCTGAGGTGGGAATGAGGAACTGAAGTGGGGCTGAAGGCACCAGCATCCCCCAACAGCTGTATGAGCACCTCAAAGCCAAGGTGGGAGCACCCAGGTCTGGTCTCCAGGATGGGAACACCCAGATCTGCTCTGGTGCTGCCCAAAGAGGTGAGGGGTAGGAAAAACACACTGCCTACATGCTCTGTCTACAGCAGGGTCATTCCACCAAAAATTAGGTCTTGTCTCAAACCAGAAGAGTGCCAGCGTGCCCTGGGAGCTACAGACAGAGGAGGAAGTGGAGGGAAGCCAAGCTGCCTGTGCCTGACCACAGCACCAGGATTTAGGGCAGAAGTTAGGATGCTTCAAATCCCAACAGCTGCAGTGTGTCTGCAGGATCTGAGAAACCAGACCAAGCAACTGAAAAGGAATCCAGTTGTTTAAGCTTAGGCTGGGATTGTGTTTGTATTTGTTTTGCTTGTAACCTTTCGTTTCCAGCCTTCCAGCTAAAAGCCTGACCTCACGTCTTGCTTAATAAACCTTTAGAAAAAGCTTTATTTTATCATCCAGCCTGGCCCGTGCTGCAGGGAAGATGGATGGGAGGGAATGGGTGAAGCTGTGGAGGTGCAGAGGCACATCCCAAGGGTGCAGGGTGGGAAGCTGGGCTGTCTGCTGCCCTGAAATGCTGTTCCACAGAGCCACGAGCACTCCTGCTAAGGGTTAGACAGTCAGGAGAGATCCTCTGCTAAAGCATCTCACAGCTACTCCTTAGAATGCATCCAGTGGAGAGAATGCAGATGTCTGGAAGTGTGCATAAAAGGATCTAGCTGATAATGATCAAATGCAATTTAGATATAAAAGCAAATCTGCAAATGCAAGGGTTATTTGGGAGCCTGGAGCCCTGGGAGGTTCCCTGCTGCAGAGCCAGGGGTGCATGAGCCCAGTTTGGTGAGGGTCAGCATCTCCCTTCCTCTGGAGCTGCCACCCAACTCTCCCCATTCCTTTCTGCTGTGTCTGTGAAACTGCATCACAAGCTCCTTCCTGCCCTGAACTCAGCTACAAATGTTGGTAGAAAAAAAAATTGAGCCTTTCTGCTCCAACACCAAAAATAATTTCCCATATCAAACATCTGGCCTGTCTCCAGGAGCCCTAATGTTCTCCTGACATCCTGTGCTGCCACAATCCACAGAGAGAAAAGACAAACCCAACACACACAAGATAACCCCAAATTTGATGATCAGGTGCTGAATTCAGCAGTGGGAGGAAGGAAAAAGGCAGTACCACCATCACCATTCCTTTGGACTCTGCAGCACAAAGCAAAGCTGGGAAAGGGGGTTCTCCTTTCTGCCAACCAGCATAGCCCAGCCCAGACAGGGGTTTTATGACTGGTTTTTAGCTAAAGTTATAGTATTTATCCCCAGTGCTGAGATACAGAATAATTCCAGGTAGGATTTCACATAAATGATCTGTTCTTTCCACAATCTAAAGCCAGCACAACAGAGTTTTGTACCCACTGCTGGTACAAAACAGGAGTGAGGTCAATATTATGTTTATGGCTTTAGTGCTAAAAGTGTAAGATTAAATTTAAAATTGTGGAGCAGAAAATTTGAATTTAAGAAGATTTTTAGTTAAGCCAGCATACATTTATCCCTCACACTGACACAACGGTAATAGCAATTTGACCCACATAACTTTTTTGTTTCCTAAGTTATATTATTACAGACCAATTACACGTTCTTTAAAGAAATGTTATTAATTATTGAAACATTAAAAAGCTGAAGTCATTGTTTTTGTGCACTTAGCATAGCTTCTAGGACAGATTATAGGGAGAGAATCTTTTGGTAGATAGTCTTAAAATATTCACCAGTGCTAGAACAATTTAATGAAATTCACATTTATTTCAAGGATTTTTTTAATTAAATCTATTGGTTGTTGGTATCCGTAAACCCTTAAGAATAAACACCTGCAGTGTTTTATTATGTAAAAAGGTAGTTTAATTGCATCATATTTATCACAGACAAATCAAGCCCTATTCAGAAGATAATAATGACACAGTAATTGGACCAGTAATTGGTTCAGGATGATTCAATATTGTACTAATAATCATAAATACAACTGTCTCCTGCTTTGGTACAAGGCTGACACTATATTATAGATTGGATTTGGTGCAATAAATATCCATGAACTGGGTCCAGTAGTGCCCAGGTCTTTAGTTCAACCGCCTTAGTAAATAACAGGTATCTAATAATGCAGCCCAGACGGGCAATCATTGTTTCCTGGGGGGAGCACTGCTCCTTTCTGCATCTGGGAATGGCTGCAAGAGGCCTCCTGACAGCAGTGCTTCCTCTGGCTCCCTGTCTTAAGCATTTGCCTCAGAGATGATTCCACCCCAGGTAAACCTGGTCACGCTCAGATCCGGTTGTAAAGTAGATCTGTGTGGTGAAAATCATGCTTTTCTTTGGCTTTTCACTAATTTGTTTGTGTTCCTGGCAATCAGAGAAATGGCACGCTCCAAAGAGGCACAGTTTTCCAAAAATGCTCAGAATCTGCCCTAAAACCCTCCAAGGAGAGACGGGAGGATGGGCAAGGTAACCCAAAACTGGGCACCCCGAACCCCACAGCAGACAGGAGATCCACACGGTGTGGTTTGTCCCCAGTGGGCCACGGACCTCTGGAGATGGCCACTGATGAGCCCCTGTGGGCCACCAGACCCCAGCAAACCCCTGGGATCTCCTGGGCTTACGTTCTCCACAGAAATGAGAACTGCTGTTCCTTGATTTAACTCCACCTTTCCCCTGCATGATCTGTACTTTCCTTGTCTGATCCAGAGCACCACCATCCAAACTGAGGGGTTTTCCTTGCTCCCTGCTGCCTTGCCTGGCACCACAGGGGTCTTGCTGCAGCATTTTGGCAAGGCACGCTTCCTATTTCAAATGGGAATGCTTTTCTCCTATAAAACCTAGGAATTTTTTTTTTCTTTTTTTTAGGAAAACACCTTTTGAAAATAATAATGATAAAAAGGCCTTTTCTGCTTCCTTATTCTCACCAAATGTGACACGGGACACTTCAGTCAGAGCTCCCCAAACACAGCTAGTTCAAAATAAAAGTACTTATTTAAAAAATGCTTATATTCACATTTCAGCAGTTAAAAAGAGATGTCAGCAAGACTCCATAACTTCAGCAGATTTCACCTGGAGCTTCGACCACAATTTTCTGGACTGTCCTGGTATGATTTGAGCACCTGCTTAGATTCATGTTGTCATATTTCCTCATGGTGTTAATTAAAGCGTTATTTATGGTACGACATAAATCGGCATAGCGGTATCCACCTTTAATCTACTTTTTGGTTTTTTTTTTCTTCTCTGTGCATGAATATAGAATTTTTGGGAATATGACAATATAGAGATGAAGCACGGGAATAGGTGCAGAAATTTACAAAATACTGAATTTCAAATTTATTTCCGATCGCGACTCGCACGAGGAGGAGGAGGGAGTGGAGATCCAATGAAGCAAACACCAGGGCCTGGCTGGGGCAAAGGGCAGCTGGCAGGAGGTGGCAGCCCTGTGGCCAAGAAGGGCTGGCAGAGTGAAACGGGGAGCACAGACCCACTCCCGTGGCATTTACTGTGAAAATCAGCCCCGCCAGCCCCGCGCTCAGCACGCGCTGGGCCGACCCCCGGCACGGCTCCCTCGCCAGTGCTGGGCTTTGCAGGGGGAGCCAAAAGGGAGCGGGGCATCGTTATCCCCAAAACCCTGGTCCTTCTTCACCGGGCACACAAACGTGCTTTCCATCGGCGCACTGCAGGGTTTGGGTGTGGAATAAAGATACCGTGGCCCCTTCCTCGCCGGGACAAAAGCTCAGGGTCCGTGCTCCTGGCTTGGAAGGGTGCCCTCAGCTGCCTACACCGATGGATTTGTGAGAATTTACCTCTTTAATTCCCCTGCACTGGAGGGAGGAGCAGCCAGGCCCAGGTACCAGCCCAAGCTGGACAATGCGATGCCGATCGCTCACTCCGCTTCTCCTGGATGCCCCATCCCACTGGCTGACCCCTCCACCCCAAAACAGCACCTGGAGGGAAGTAGGAACGTGAGGAACGCAGGCAGAAGAGATAACTCGCATTGCAGGAGGCACTTAGGGAAACCTTTGAAGTTTCTACAGCAGAGCAGCCCTGGCACAGGCACTAAGGCTGAAACCAAATCTGCACAAGTGGAATTCCATGGCAGAATGGCACCACGGACCAGTTCCCTCTTAGTGGAGTCAAAGGGACAGGGCCCAAGCACACCAGTAAGGTGGCAACCAGGGCAAGGCACACAACACCCAACCATCCCTTTCAATTATTTTTTTTCCCTTGGTGCTTCATCCCCAAGCCATTTCTTTTCCCTTTTGCCTGAGTCTCTCTTACCTTAGCCTTGCACAGGGAGGAGGGAAAGGTGAGAAGACAGGAGAGCTATCGCTGTGCACAGCCAGGCAGGCAGGCAGCAGAGGTAGATGAACAGAATGTGTTGAAAGCATCATGATCCAGCGCCAGGAAATAACAGTTAGCATATCCCTGAATGACATTTACAGGAAACCTATGTTTCCTTTTCAGGGCCATAAGCTTCAACAAACTGGTGTGTTCAGTCAGCCCTTCCCCATGTACAGTATGGATGCCACAATTTTCTCAGCATATGCTCAGCTGCGTCCTTCTGATGGCATCCATGTTGGCGCCTTTCCATCTATAGGCATGGAGGGATGTCTTCATCTTCTGCAGGAGTCTGGGGCTACTGCCAAAGGCAGGGATCCAAGCACCGCAGGCAAGGAAAGTGGATCATTTTGGTTCCTGAATAAGGATTAGGCTTTGCAACACCTGAGCAGCGAAAATCCTGCAGAGCCTCGGTGGCCGGAGCCAGGAAACGCCGCGGTTCTGCGGAATATTGCTGAGCCGAGCCCCGTTTAACCAAGGTGAACGTTTGCTGAAGAGCAAATTAGAGGAAATTTAGGAAAGAAACGGGAAATGTCCGTATAAAGGCCTCGATGGGTTTGGCTCTGGTGTTTTCTCAACCTGTAATAGATAACACTTCCGTTATCTGAACTCCCTTCCAGCCCTCACCTAAGGAAAAACCACACAGCCTTCACTCCAAGAACTCCTTTACTTATGTGAGGCAGAGATCCCTTTGATCTTTTGTTATATATGCTGAGGAGTGCAGTTATACACCATCCTAAGCACCAACACTAGTCAAATCTCTTTATTATTTACTTATTTTTAATCACAAACAGAATAATAAAAAAAAATCCTTCTCTCTTACCCCTGAAGCTTATCCACTTCTTTTCTTTTCAGAGTATGGACCAAAATGTACTTTTCTGACTCGAGAAAGGAAGATTTCCTTGAAGTAAGCAGGATACCCAGAATTAAGGGCAGGATTTTGTCTACACACTGTTTTATCCAATCTACATTTATCGTCTCTAATACACTTAGGAGAGAAGAAGGGAATTTATTTGGATATTAAATGGCCCTGGAAATCATTCTCAACAAGGGATAAAACATTCCCTTTACATAAAATCACATTATAGAAAAAGTGTTCAAGTTAATTTAAGGGGAAAATTTAGAAAACAAAAGCCAAGTCAGAGGCGCACACAGACACACACACAAACTCTCTCCTGCTTGGGGAAGAGAACTGAAATATTTCCTCTCCTCCTGCCTGGCCAGCTCATTTTACAGAAATGAGAAGGTAACCTTATCGATCAGCAGTGCATAAAAGCCAGGCATACACAAAGCAGGGAGAGGTGGGTGATACAGATGAGAATTAAAAGTGTTTTTATGGCTCGGCACCTGATCAGGAAAAATCTTTTTCAGCTCAAACACGTGAAAGTTGTCTCCTACTCTCTCAAGCCATTTTTCACCTCTTTCTTCAAACCCGTGCCTTGCCCGAAGAAATGATGACAACACATGGCTAATTAACAACAAAGAATAATTGAACTATGGCTCTAACTATCTACCTTTAAATCAAAGGAAGAAAGCAACCAATACTAAAATTTAATCTGTCCTCTGGGGCTGGAGACAGCTTACAGGTTCAAGTCAGATAGCAAATGTAGCTAAATGGCAGTCAGAAAAGATCATGTGACTGGGGGCTAAAAACTAATTAATCTCCATAAAGCTGTAAGTGAGGTAGGTAAGATGACTTGAAATCTGATTACATTATTGCATTTAAGGAGGGAAAATGCAGCATGTATTTTTCATGTTGATTTTAACCACCTGAGCCCTTAATGACATTTTGTACCTTGAAAGAAAACTCATATTTCATTTATATTTTAAAAGACTTACAAAGATGCTATTGTCATCTGCACAGAATTTACAAATTTAGTCTAAATAATGCTGCTATGAATCACAGGGAGTGCATTTCTAAACTTTTTTTTTCTGGTGTCAGCCAGAAGATTCCATGTAACTCCGGGAAGCCATAAAGCCAATCATTTAACAAAAGCTGAAATAAATCTAAAGGGAAAGAATAATTTTACTACATACTCAAATAGAGGAGGAAAAAAAGACCCTGCATTCTAACTGACTGCTGAGGATGCACATGCATTGCTCCTCTCATTTGTAAACAATCTCTAACGCTAAATTTTGAATTAGTGGGAACACAGCCTTGATTATGATTTATATTACTTATAAATTGCTACATAGGAAAAAAAACCAAAACAAACAAAAAAAAACAAAACAGAACAAGAAAAACCCAAGCAAAAAAAAAAATTCTATGTGGGTGGGAGACCTCAATTCAATGAATTTAGTCAGATTATGCACGGACTCGACAAACTTTAATGTAATATTTTTAATTGTGTAGGACAGGTGTTAGAATGCAGGATACAAAAAGAGGAAATGGCCTCAAGTTTCTCCAGAGGAGGTTCAGGATGGATATCAGGAAAAATTTCTTCACTGAAAGAGGGGCTAAGCATTAGAACAGGCTGCCCAGGGCAGTGGTGGAGCCAGCAGCCCTGGGAGTGTTCAAAGCACGAGTGGATTGTGGCACTTTGTGACATGGTTTAGAGGGTTTAGAGGGCATGGGGGTGTTTGGCCAAAGGGTGAAAACTCTGTCTTGGAGGGTTTTTTTTTCTCAACCTTAATGATTCCAGGAACAGAAAGGAAGAGAGAGGGAACAGAAAGCTGCAACCACGTACCAAGCTGAAGCCAACCCTGAAGTTAATTTTGGAGGTTTTAGTCATGGCTATGGACCGCTGTGCATAATCTCTGCTTCTCCTGCAGCAGCATCCATGTTAATATTACAGACTGGAAAACACCACAGACACACCAAAAAAAAAAAAAAA
>VZTR01031757.1:508088-522260 GCA_013400775.1 Chaetops frenatus | reverse complement strand
AAAAAAAAAAACAAAAAAAAAACCTGAGAGCAGAAGCATTATCAGACTCAATTACATGTTTTGAGATTCAGTACCAGCAGTACCTGACAGCCTGTGCAGGGGGCTGAGACAGGGACAGTTTTACATGATAAAAACCTCTACTTTTCAAATGTTCATAAAATACTTGATATACACTGCTGAACAAGTATATAGTGGCAATAAATAAACAGCATTTAACTTAACAAGCACACATTTATAGGTATAATAATGGCATTTTGCACTTCTGCAACACCTTTGATCCCTGAATTTCCGAGTCCTTTGCAAGGATTAATTAATTAAGCTTCAACACGCCCCTGCACCAGCTGTCATTAAAATACTTTTTACAGCCTACAAATTCTACAAAAGACACGCTTGTATTTCATGTCTTATTGTGCCTCCTACCCAAAGCAATTACTTTTCTCCCCTCTTGGTTGTGTGGTGGATGGGAAATAATGGAGGGGTCCTCCTGCCCCGTTGGGCTGGGAGATTCCCTGGCCACTCTGAGTCTCTTCTTGATGATCAGGAAATTCAGGAGGTTCACACCTGTGTGAATGGGGGGAGTTCATGCCGGGCACCCTTCCCTCAAGCAGCTTTTCCTGTCTTGCTCCTAAAGCCACAGATTTTCCTTCCCCGCCTCCTGTGTTGCTCTTTGCTATGACTGATCTCCCTGAAATGCTCAAGGATTTTGCAATTTTGCTATTTAGAGTTAAGAAGACATTTTTTCCCACATGGTGAAACTGCCATGTGGCTGTAAAGTGCCCCCACACCCCTCCTTCCCCTACTTTTTCTCTCAGGAACCAAATCATTTCACTTCTTACATCTTCATTCCCAGTTTTGCCAGAACCCAACATGAATTACAGTTCAAACCCTACTTGGGAGTGATTTAAGGTAGAGCAACTTGGCAGTAAAACTTGCAGGGTGAGTGTTTGTAAAGTCTGGCACAGATGGATGCACCTCCTTGCACGAACCCTTAGCCTCCATGGGAAAAGGCAGAACATGGGAATCAGCTCCCAAACCTCATCCTCTGCTTATCACACTTAATCTACAGCTGGCAGTGCATCCTTTCCTGGACTGTGATTAGTGAAAAACTCCCACACGGAGCAAAGTTTGGCTCTGTGACTTATTAGGCTTAGGAGAAGTCCCACAGGCAGCTGAATAAAGCACTTTATTGCTGTTGGGCTCTTCCTAACACCTCTTTCTGCCTCCTCCTGCTTCCAGGTACCTGATGAGCTCACAGTGCTTGTGAGGATGTTGATTCAAAACCCTTCTCTATCTTATCTATTAATTACAGAAACAGGTTGTGTCTACTGGACAGTAATCAAATTTGAGCAAAATTTGAGCAAAATTTGAGCAAAATTGAGCAATGAGTTCAATTACTGGACATGCACATCACCTCCTAAAAACACACATGGTGATATTTTAATATCACTTATATCAGCCAGCCTTAGGCTGATTGTCTCCTGACCTATATATATTTTATCCTGGAAATAAAGCACTTACAAGGGGCTTATAAAAATATGGAGACTGACTTTCTAAACAAGCAGATAGTTGCAGGACAAGGGGGAACCTTTTTAAACTAAAGAGAGGAGATCTAGATTAAATGTCAGGAGGAAATTCTTGACTGGAAGATATTGGAACAAGGTGCCCAAATTCCTCAAAGCACCAGGAGAAGGATCTCCTCGAGACCCATCAGCCACATTAACTCTAATGGAAAAATAACCCTCCCAGGGGGACAGGACCATGGGCTGTGGCCACAGGTGATGTGGTGATGCATCACACAGCTACCCAGGACATTTTTACCATCCCACTGATAAATCATGGGCTCTCACCAAGCCAATCTCCTGCCATTTCCTGACCTATACAATTATTTTTCCTGGTGGTGGGCACAGTCTGAGTGTTCCCTTTAGCTGAGCTGTGTTTTTGCTGCTGTAGGAATGGCTGTGCTGTGCTACCCTGCAGACATCAAGCACAGACCACATCACTGCTCCTTCTTTGGGCAGATGTGCTGCCTGTCAGGAGCTGCAGCTCTCCCTTAGACTCAGCATTTCCTCTGTCACTGTGCTCACTTATTCAGGCCATAAAGAGCAACTGTCTGACCAGTGGGCAGACATAACTCAGCTCAAAGCATGGGTTTGTTTGGCTTTTCTGTAGCCCTGTGCCGTAATGTTTAGTCATGCCAGCTCTCCTGCCAACCACTTTTGAGAAAAGCCCTGCTGGCAGACCAGCATCGAGCAGAGCTCGCTCCTTAAAAAAAGGTATTTTGTGCATTCTTTTTTTGGGGGAAATTAGTTTGTTCCTTCCACAATGGAATGAGAGGGAATCTCTAGGCCAGACTTCAGATTCCTGACATAATTCTCCACCTACTCAACAACAGAATGAGCATGTTCTCAACAGAGTTTGAGGATGTTGCAACTTCCATGTGCCTACAGAGAATAAGGAAGGCAGGACTTCCCACAAAAGTGCATTTTCCTTAAGAGAAGATAATCCCTCAAAAATAAACCATGATCTTACCTTTTTCAGGTCACTTAGATAATGTGGCTGAGTCCAGCTGGGCTGAAGAAGTATTTGTACCATAAGGATGTTGATACCACAGCTCTGCATGCCTAAATATTTAATTCCACTAAGGTACTGTACAGCCAAACTACCTTGGCTTAATTTAGGTTGCATCTGGAAACATGTCATTTGAGATGCCAAGAGGTAGCTGTCTAATTTTTTCCTTCTCTCTTCTCACAAATCTACAATTTCTGCTCCCAAGTTTAAAGCGTGTAGAAACTCAACTTTTTTTTTTAGATAGAAAGATAATGTTGTAATTCAAGGGTTGGCTCTTGGTCTGAACAGTCCTTGGTTTTATACACTGGAGGCAAAACATTGGATACAAATCTAAAGGCTCCTTAATAAGAAAGATGGCAAGTAAATTCTGTTTCAATATAAAAGCCAATTCAACTATTAATCACTATTGCAGATAATTCCTAATGTGGCACGGTGTCATTTAATTTCCAAACACCAGTGGAAGTGGCAGCCCGCATTTTCTTGAGCCCACGTAACGATATCATGCAAAAGAAGTCCTTTCTAACCATTTCTGTGCACAGGTCATAAATTACCAATCAGACACCTAGATCCCCCTTTAATATTTCAAAGTCTTGTTTTTGCGTGTTCTTTTCTCCCGTTCCTGCTTTGCCTTAACAAATATGCTTGGCCACGATGAAAATAAACCTGCTGAAGTCTCTGTGGCCTGAGACAAGCTATAACACATTTCTGCACCACGGGGTGGGCTCATGGGATACCTGCTGAGAAAATGCATCCCCTCTGCGCATGCCCAGACTATTAAAATGAATTGACATGTTAATGCTGACAGGAAAAGAGCACAAGAGAGCTTGCTAAATTACTGCTCAGTCAGGCACTAGGAATTCCTGAGTGGCTAACTCCTGAGCAAAACCTGCAGCAAGGAGACAAGGAGGAAAAAAAAAAAAAAAAAAAAAAAAAAAAAAAAAAAAAAAAAAAAGAGGAAGAAGAAAGGAGAAGAGGGGAAAAAAAGAAAGTAGGGAAAAAAAAGTGGGGGAAAAAAAGAAACTTTATTGTCAAATGCAACAAACCAAACAAACACTAAGGGTTTGTCATGTTAGTAAGGCACCTACTCATAAATCATATGGATTTTAATCATACCTGCCACCTCAGCCTGCTTCTCCCCTGAGAAATTGTTTTCTTTTTGCTCCCTCCTTCACTCGCTTTCAATTATCTGGAAGCTGTTTCTCCTGTTTATTTATTTATCTAAAGTTCACATACAGTATGCATGCACAAATTTCCTCTGGGGGCCTGAGCCCAGGCAGATCATACAGGGATGCGGTGGAGCGTGGCAGCTGAACATCTCAGATGAATGTACTCAGCCTCCAAAAACCTGCTTTGGACCACGGTGACAAGAGGAGGGGAGGACAGAAAGTAATTAGTGCTGGTACAATGATGGATTATGGCTTAATATTCAGGCATTTCACCTTTGCACTGTTATAGGTAGGCCCACGAGATGACAAACGGAGTCCACATTCTTGCCAGGGAGGGGAAAAATAGAAGGAAGTGGGGGGGGAAAAAAAAAAAAGGCCCCACAGGATTTTCACTCCTTTAGCCATGTCTTCTGTTCTGTGAATAAATTGCCTTGGTTGTTTTAGTTACCTTTCAGACCTTTTAGAGTTTGGAAAATGCCAAATATATATGCACGTATGCATCTGTGAGAAACCTGAGGGGCAGCTGCTTGGTGAATTTCTGACAAGCTGGCACAATATTGTTTTTATGTCTCATGGCTTCTATATGTAACTTTAGTATTACAGAGCAACCCACTCTTTCAAATTTTAAGGAGAGAGTGAACTGCCAGTGACCTTTTCTCAGCTCTGGGAGGTGAGTGTACAGCACAGATCCATCATCAGAGGAAGATCTTATAGACAACTTTGAGGGGGAAAAAAAAAAAAGGCATCATTTTTGCAAGCCAGATTGAAGGAAAAATAGATGAGGACAGTTCAATAAGGAGCTACAACCACAGGTTAAAGAGAGTTTTAACTCAAAAAATGGAATTTAGAGTCTAACTGAAGCTCTCTATGTGTATTAGGTCTACAGTAGCTTTTTCGGGAATGTTTGAAACTATAGTTGCTATGCAGGGTGTTGCTCAATTAAAGGAACATCTAGACAGCTCTCCCATTTGGAACACTTGTAGAAATTAAATGGATCACATGCAGTTTGACATTTTGCAAAATAAAAGAATAATTGGGGCACCGTATTGTTTTTGCCTTTTAAAGAGTAGAGTCAAGCTCACCCTGTGAAGCTTAGCTGGAACCTGGATCTGGAGTCTGGGTCCAGATTTATTCCCCCCACTGCTTTCTCAGAAAACTACTGATGCTCCAGTTAACCCTTGCAGCACCACACACTTCCCACTGGATATTTCATGCAGCTCTAGCCTGACATTTTGAAGCAGTCAGAACTTATTTAGTCAAATTCATACGAGGGGAAGTAGTTTCCCACCATGGCAGATTCTGCAGTTCAGCATTTCCCTCTGACAGCCATGACCTGGTTATGAGACAAGTCCTGTCCTTCGTGTCCTTTGAATTAAGACTTTTTGGAGAAATTCAGCCACCTGCCAAGGTGAGGTGTGGGATGAGAGTGGGTTTCTCAGAACCCTCACCCTCCCCTCCAAAAGCCAAGGAGCTCACAGACCTTCACACATTTTTTTTATTCCTGCTCAAACTCCGCCAAAATCTGAAAACCTTGAGATCAAGGGGTTTCTGGTGTCCTGTGGTACTTCAGCCCTCTCACATAAATCAAGTTGATGCTGTGTTCAGAGCAGATTGTTCACCAACTGAGGAGCCACAAACACTTCTGTGTGTGCCACCTTTTAAACATTACAACAGCCCTGCTAAATGTTGTCACATGAGCTAAAAATTAACCGTGAAGACACACTTTTCCTCACATTCACTGCAGCTGGGCCTGAAACCAAACCCCAGATGTTCCCAACAAAAGCCATCTTGAATCACTACTTTCCAGAAAAGTGTTTCAAAGAAACCCCAGGAGGTGTCCCTTGTCCTGGTTTCATGGACACTGCCAGAGGCTGCAGTGGCTTTGAGGGACCTTCAGTCCAACCCACCAGGGACATTGAATCCAACTCAGGACAGCCACTGTCAAATGTCCTTTCATGAGAAGACTTTGGGGTGATCTAATTTCAGCCTTACAGTACCTGAAGGGAACCTACAGGAAAGATGGAGACTATTTCACAGAATTCACAGAATTTCCAGGTTGGAAGCGACCTTCAAGATCATCAAGTCCAACCCATGCCCTGACACCTCAACCAGACCATGGCCCCCAGTGCCACACCCAGCCTTTTTTTAAACACATCCAGGGATGGTGACTCCACCACCTCCCCGGGCAGACCATTCCAGTATTTTATCACCCTTTCTGTAAAAAATTTCTTCCCAATATCCAACCTGTACTTCCCTTGGTGCAGCTTGAGACTGTGTGGTCCCATTCTGTCAGTGTTGCCTGGAGAAAGAGCCCAAGCCCCACCAGAGCACAGCCACCTTTCAGGGAGTTGTAGAGAGTGACAAGGGCACCTCTGAGTCTCCTTTTCTCCAGGCTAAACAACCCCAGCTCCCTCAGTCGTTCTTCATAGGGCTTGTGCTCCAAGCCCCTCACCAGCCTCAGTGCCTCCTCTGGACTCTCCCAAGCAACTCAACATCCTCCCTTTACAAGGAGGAACAACTTCTAGGTGAAAGAAAACAAGTTTAGATTAGATATTAGCAAGAAATTCTTCCCTGTGAGTGTGGAGATGCCCTGGCACAGGGTGCCCAGAGAAGCTGTGGCTGCTTCTGGGTCCCTGGGAATGTCCAAGGCCAGGTTGGATGGGGCTTGGAGCAACCTGGGACAGTGGAAGTTGTCCCTGCCCATGGCAGGAGATGAAACAAAGTGAGCAAAGAATCTGTTTCCCTCTGCCTCTCTGAATTACCTGAGCCAGGACATATCACAGGTGGTTTCCTATGATCACAACTTGGTTTTGAAAAGCCACGAGTGCTTTCTGCCTGTGGCTTCTCCCACCTGAAGATCAAAGCCCTGAATGTGCACAGTTCACCCAGAAATGCCATCCTCCTTGGTATAAACAACATATTACACATTTGGTACAACTTTCATTTCATTTTGCATTTTTGTCTGCAATCTCGGATATCAAAGAAAGTCAAACTGACAAAAACCAGCTTGTAAACCCATTCAAGTGGAGTTTTCCACGGTCTACAGAAATCAACCCATAATTGACTTTCTATTTAAATCTCTGAGTGCAAAAAAAGGCTGCAGGTTGTCAGAGTGAGACAGAAGCATGGAATCACCGAATTGCTGAAATTGGTAAAAGATCTTTAAGATCATTGAGTCCATCCATCCCCCAGCACTGCCGAGACCATCACTGGTCCATGTCCCCAAGTGCCACTTCTACACAGCTTTTAAATCTCTCCAGAGATGGGAACTCCACCACTGCCCTGGGCAGCCTGTTCCAATGCTTGACCATCTTTAGAGTAAAGATATTTTCCCTAATATTCACCTAAACCTCCCTTGGCACAACTTGAGGACATTTCCTCTTCTGTTCCTATCAGTTGCAGTGAACCCTCTTGGTCTGGTATCCCCCTGCAGGGATGGAGAGTGGGTCTGAGGGATTTATTTCAGCACAGCAATCACCACAAACCCAGAATTAATTGACACTTACCTCCACAGGTGTTTCTTCAATCTCTTTTTTATTTTGCTATAAGCTCTTCTACCAGCTGATGCTCCCAACACCACAATTTTTTAACTGTATTGTCTGTATGAGGGGTTGTAAGTTCTCAGTCACCCAAATTTTTTCAAAAGAAACATCTCTAGCAACTAGTTCAGGAATCACCAGCAACAAAATTATACAGCATGGGACTTTTATGAGTTACATGGATCTAGATACAGTAAAAAGACTTCACCCTCAATTTCATGTTACTCCAATGTCAGGAATTAATGTCAAAGTTTTGACAGACCCCAAATTAAAACAAACAACAGACAAAACAAACAAACAAACAAAAAATCAAACAAAATCCCCAAGCTCTTTAGTTTGCTGCAGTTTCTCCCAACCTTGCAGCAATGTGAGTTTGCCTTATGGTTGGGGGGGAAAATGAATAGTTACCATGGAAATTGCCACAAATCTTTTCCTTTCAGCCTCCTTCAAGCTACAGAGAGTGTTTATAAAGACACACACAGAATCCACTTGTCATTAAAGAACTTAGGCAGCAATATAACTACATTTTCCCAAGTTTTACAACGCATTTCACAATAATTTGCTCTGCTCTCCTTCTCATTACAGAGGCAATATTAGAATGATAATGACTTACATGCTCTGTCATAGTTTACTACTCTGACCTTTTCAGTATTCTGCCTTTTGAAAGCTTGACAGGGCCACCTCTCCTGCTCACTTTAACAGGGCACAGAGCTGGGACCAAGGAAAGAAGGGGATACCAGCACTAGACACTGCCAAATTCTCTTCAGCTTTAAATAACCTTACTGTAACTCATCATTTCTGGGGTTTTTTTAAACAGTTTTCCTGTGTTTCTGCCAGCACTTTGTGTCCCTGGAATTGCACTGGCCCTCCAGAGCAATGGCTTACCCGCAGTAGGTGCATTGGGAAGGGAGAGGTCTACACCCACACTTTACTACTTGAATATCAGTTTGGCCTTTTGAATTATTCATCAGCTCAGGAACAAAGTCAGATTTTGGTCCCAGATGACCAGATGTCTCTTTTCTCAGCATGCAGAACCTTTTTGTTGTTGTTTTTTAATGTGTACTGCAGACCCCAGGCCCGTCCCCTTGGACATATGCAGCACTCACTTTATTCTGTATGATAGCAGACTTTTTTCAGCTGCACTTCCTGCTGCCAATTCCCCTATAAATCACCAGGAGTGTGAAGGAAGCTCCACAGGGCCAGTGCACAACCTGCTGCACAAGTGTGGGGTCACAGACAGACACTCTTGCATGGAGTGTTCTCCTCCCACTCCCCCATTTCCTAGAGCATAAAGACTCAGAGGAAGGTCCTAAAGAGAGTCATTCTCAATTCTACTTTCCCTTGTGTACCTCTTTCAGTGCTATAAAGCCATATCCTTCTTGAAATGAGGGCACAGAAGGGCAGGAGCCTCTTAAACCAGTGGACAGCTTGTGATGGAGGAAATCTTTGCAGGGATCAAAGGATCACAGAATAGTTTAGCTTGGAAAAGACCTCCAGAATCATCGAGTCCAACCTTTGACCAAACACCACCCTGCCAACTAATCCAGAGCACTGAGGTTTCTGGAACACCTCCAGGGGCCCCAGCAGCTCCCTGGGCAGCCCCTTTCACTGCTTCACAACCTTTCCCGTGCAGAAATTCTCCCTGATGTCCCACCACGATGTGCACAGTGCGTGGGGTTCCCTGTCTCTCCCCATCCCAACCTTTTGCTGTGCAGCAAGAGGAGCAGCCAGGCTGACAGTAACCTCTGGTTTTAGAGGTTCAAAGGGAGCTCTCAGCCTCCTGCTGCTCAACCTGACCTCCCTCAAACACTCCCCTGATGCTGCTCCCTGCCTTCCCCAAGCTGAGCTGGGGATCAAGCCACTTTCACCCTTTCACATCTCCACCTCACATCTGTCCTCTCCAATATTACTTGCAGGTGTTTTGAGAAGACCCACACACACTTCAGGCTGCCTTTTTTTCCCCCCCTTCCCACTGCTCTGAAATAGGCTGCCCTGTAGCTCAGCTCTGCAGTGTTGAGCTCCTCGAGTACACCACTTCAATAAAAACCAGGTGTTCTGCCACCTCCCCCTGGGATCCTTTCCCAGTGCCAGGCATGTGCTCTGCAGAACACCCCGGCCTGGGGATGGAGGAGTTAATGATCTCCGAGCCTGCTGCTCCAGGGTTATTTAGCACACCAGGTGCCTGCTGCACTCTCACTGGCGAGGAGAGCCTGGGAACAGAGATGAATCAGGGCTGCAGCTGCGTGGGAGAGGGGCCTGGGAGCTGGTGAGGCAGTCGGGGTCTCCCTGGGACCCTCTGCTCTTTACACAAACACAGAGCATGTGCTGGGCAGAGCCCAGCGAGCCCTGCACATCCCAGCAGCCCCCCCCCGGGAGGGTCTCTGAGGGTCTCACCTTCCTGGGGAACACCAGCACCCTCAGAGTCTGCTGCTCCTCTGATCTGTGCAGATGCTCATCACTGCCTTTCACCTGTTGCTTGTAAAGCTGCTCTGCTCAAGCACAAAGGCTTTCTGTGGCTGTAGGGAAATACAAATTTTGCCTTGGCTTTCAGTTCCTCCTATCTTCACAGGAGTCGGACTTCAAGACACCTAAATGTTCTTTTTGCTCTTCTTGAGCCCTCTTCTCCACATGCAGCTTCCTCCTGCTTCAAAGAATGGTTTGATTTTGGAGATTTTTGGTGGGGTTTGTGTTATTTTTTTTTTCCTAAACAAGATGTGATTTGATACCACAAGTAACTCTTATTTTGAATTTTCATTTCACACAAGAGTACAAAAGCAGGGGACAACCTGCCACACACAGGAATGCAGGGGAGACCCTCACATGACACCAGGAAAAGTAACTGGAACTGAAAAAGTAATGGGAGCAGGTGTCTGTCTTAGGTACCAACCTCAGGCACAAGAAGTTCAAGAGGGAAATCAGTCTCAGAACTGTCCCAGGCCAGAAGGACTTCCCATTATCTTTCAATCAGAGTCAGTGGAAAGGTATTCTCAGAGCCAATCCGGTATAGTTTGATTGGTGCAATTCCTAATGTAACCAACAAATAAATCTGTAGGGTTCTAGCCAGCTTGTGAAAGAAAAGAGATTGTTGATGGTGAAAGTATTAAAGGAAAATCAATATAGAAAACACATGGTACCACTCCCAGGGAAGCAGGGAAGGAAGGTTTTGATCCACCTGAGCACCTTTCCTGTGCTTAACTATATCAAAAAAATGCATAGTGATAAACTCTCTATCTCTATAAAAGTTTTGCTCAGAATGAGATAATTATGTTTTCTCTGGTACATCACCTCTCTTGTCCCAGGGGGTTAAATGTGATACACAGAGTGAAGGCAATGCAGATCTCCCTTGCACGAGTGGTCTCATTATAGAGATCTCCATCTACAGCTCCCCTGCCCTGGAAGTGAGAAAAATGATTTCATGTCAATACATCAGCTGTGAGGGAAGCTACAAGATTTAGAATCATGGACTGGTTTGGGTTGGAAGGAACCTTAAAGCTCATCTCATTCCAAACCCCTGCCATGGGCAGGGACACCTTCCACTATCCCAGGTTGCCCCAAGCCCCATCCAGCCCGGCCTTAGACACTTCCAGGAATGGGATGTCACACTTCATCTCTCTTTTCTTTCTTTTCCCTGACTTATGAAACAAACAAAAATTAATATTAAGGAGAAAATCAGAATTTAAAAAAGGCCCCACTTACTGCACTCCAGAGGCTGAAAAAGCAGAAAAGAGAGTGATGGCACAAGTCCTCTGGGATCTGCAGTCCATGCAAAGGACTCTACATACTTGTCCCAAGTGCAGCAAAATGACATTTTAGACACCCTTCTTTTCCATATTTGATATCCCAGAACAGAGTCAGTGCCTCCCCCCTGCCCCCAGCTGCTGTGACATCAGCTGCTTTTCCCATCCTGCAGAAGTGAGGTTGGTTCTCCCTAAAATGTTCTGGTCCAGCTACTGCTGGCACTGAGGGAAGCATTCGTGGTACACCCTGAAGTAATCCCTGACTCTTACTACCATGTATCCCATATCCAACTCTTTTTCCCTCTCTGTTCTCTGCTTCATGAGTTTCTTTTCACTTTCCTCAGTGTTTACTGTACTTTGAATAGTTCTGTGGCCACCATCCATAGGAGAACCATGGGAACTGGCAGGCAATGAATGACTGGCATGCAAAAGGGGGTTTTTTGGGTTTTTTCTTTCCCCTTCTTCTTCTACTTCTCCTTCTTGAAAACAACCTTGGCGAGCCATCAGATGAAAAAAATCCATTCTTCTGCCAGCTCCTGCCCGGTGCCAGTGTCAGGCTATTTAAAGCTCTCTGAGAAGTGGTTTGGGGGAAGGTAGCACCAAAGCAGAATATCGAGCTGCATCTTTCCCCTCCGCATCGAAAAGAAAAAAAAAAAAAAAAAAAAAGAAAAAAGAAAAAAAACCACCAAACCAGAGGTTGTTGAGCTCTCTTTGCTACCAGGCTTGACTTAAGTTAAACATCCAAGCCCCTGACATAAATGTACTCTGTAGGAATCTGTAATAAGGTACTGCAGTAAAAACTAGCAACTGCATTTTCGATGCGAGAGCATAATCCCCATTGTTACTGGGGAGTCTGGATCTTGCCACAACAGAGGGGTTTTTGTTATATTACATGCCTACCAACCAAGTCCTTTTCTTTTATAGCTCCCTCCGGTAGGGAAGGGGAAAAAGAGTGGATTTAAGTTTCCAGGGAGCTGTCGGCCTTTGTAATAAGGTACATGGCTCAGTGCTAGTTCACAAAGGGGGTTAGCACCAGAACCGCGGTGAGCTATTCATCCTGCCAGCCAGCTCAGGTGAACGCGGCGCTCGCAGCCAAACAGGACCGCTCAGCCCCATTCACCCGGTGGCTGTGTAATGTACCACAAGCTGAAAGCTGTTCATCGAGCCAGCGGGAAATTCAGGCGTTCGGCAAGCGCTGGAAGCGGGGCTGCTGTGATGGATGGTAACATCCCGAGCTCTGGAGCTGCGCGGCGGGGCCGGGCCGGGAGCGAGCACACGGGCGGCTGCCACGGCTGCGGAGATGGGCGAGAGAGGCTGGGAGCCTCGGCAGGGTGCGAGGAGGTGTTCCTCCTCTCCTCCTCCCTGGGAAACCGCCTGCGAAAAGAGATGAATTTGATTTATTTCGCCCCATTGGGAGCTTCGGGGAAAAGAGCAAAACTGAGAGCAGAATACACAAACAAAACAAAAGACTTAACTCTGGGGGGTGGGAGAAAAGCCTATTCCCAGGGGAGAAACGCGATACTCCCCAACTTGCCCACTTTCAGCACTCTGAGACCCGCTCCCAGCTGCTCTGCATTCTTGGGTTTCATCACTCAAATCTGAGTTACAGGAGAGTGTTAAGGCTGCCCATGCTGCTCCTGCTGCTTCCCCTGTGCCGCCCCTCAGAGCGATGCTCGGCCACCTCCAGAGCAGAGCCGTGCAGCCTGGGCAGCTCACAGCCCACCTCGGCAGCAGGAGGCAGAGAGCCACAGACCCCTGGCAGGGCTACCGACACAAGCACAAAACCCAGCGCCCCAGAGCACACTAAACAAAATCTAGTTTCTATCACGATGAAGTTGTGTCTAAAATTGGCCAAATAAGAAGATACAACCTTAATCCCTTTGAGCTGTTGGGGACAGGTGGAGAGCAAGCACCTGATTCACCCCAGGAGTCCCAAAGCAACGGGGAGGAGAAATTGTCCCATCAACTGTTGCTCAAAACCTCTTATCTTGACATCATAGAATGGTTTGGGTTAGAAGTAAACATAAAGATCATCTCTTTTTAACCCCTTCACCATGGGCAGGTGTACCTTCCACTAGACCAGGTGGCTCAAAGTCCTTTCCAACCTGCCTTGTTTGGTCACATCCCTCCAGCCACTCTTGACCCCTCTGCTTCATTTGACAGATCTTTAAAAATATAAAGATAATTAAAAATATAAAGGTTTCTACATATTAACAGTTTGGAGAAAAAAATGGCACCCTGCCCTGTATTTCTGTAACATTTATTATTTCATGAAATCAAATAACATGTTATTTGAGGAAATCAAGGCACCCTTGGGTGAAGAGTCTTGCAGAAGAGAAAGGACAAATCACTGCCTCTCCATGGAAGGAATTTGGTAGGAGATGATGTTCCTTGTTTCCATTTTAATGCACTCTACCCCAGCTACACACTGCCCAAAGCCCCCGGGGTGCTCAGGACTGTCAGTGCAGCCTGAGCTCCCAGTGCCAGAGCAAGTCTTGTTGATAAAAGGACAGTGAAATGCTAAAGCTCTGCCTCAACTTCCTCCCCACCTGCTGCTCTTAAGGCTTTCCCTGAGGACTGGGAAAAGCATCCCTGTATCTTCAGCATCATCTCTCTCCAGGGATTTGGCACGGCCACCTCTGTCTTCCCAGAGATCCCGTGCAGGCTGAGAGGGGCAGGGATCACCCCACTGCTCATCCCCACTTGACCTTCCTGCCTCTGCTCTCACAGCTGTCCATCACCACCAGCTCACCACAGCACTTCATGAACAGGGGACAGCAAGGAAACCAGAGAGTGACCCAGAGCTGGCAGGGAGCTGGGGGGGGACACAGCTCCAGCTCCAGCCCCGAGCCCGGGCTGTGGAGTGGGATTTACATAATAATTAACTCCGGTATTCTTGGACAACTCACTTTCTGTGCAACAACTGCAGATGATTCCCCCGTACACCCTTAAAAATCTGTCTAGCTAACAGATCCAAAAATCCAACACCTGTGTGTCAGCACGAACAGCTGTACACTTGCCACCACTCTCTGGCTGCAGAGGATGCCACATGCCAGTTGCTTTACTTAGAGCATGCGGGGAGGCCAATCCATTAGAGAGAGAACACAGCATAATTAAGAAGCAACATGCTTTCTTGTTCCTGCTGTCCTAATTTAATTTTTT
>VZTR01031757.1:476607-506777 GCA_013400775.1 Chaetops frenatus | reverse complement strand
TTTTTTTTTTTTAGGTTTTTTTCCTCCCCCTACTTACTTTGTTTAAACAACTCCATCCACTTAATTCTGCTGATCTTCAGGCTTGCAGGGGTAGTGAACTTGGGAGGCAGGCTCTGTTCTCCCAAGTTCTGACAGCACTCNCCGAAACATCCACAGACGGTCATGTTTGTTTTCACTGCATTCCAGATATCAGTTGCAATCACTCTCTATATATATTTCTTTCTCTCTCTCTTGCTTTCTGTGTGTGTGTGCCTGTGTTCCTCCAGAACAGAAGAAACATTTTGCTAAACTAAGCTCTATCTTCAAAACCTGTGCTCCGTGCGACGCGCGCTGGGTATGAAAATGTCAGCTAAAAAGGGGGTTTTAAATCCATTTGGAGCCATAATGTGAATTTATCTTCACATGAATAATTCGCACCGGTATTCCTGATTTGGCAAGCAAAGAGTGCAGCATAGCTTCACAAGCCATAGTACCTTTGTGCTCTTAATCCTCATGGGGCTACCTATACTTGTCTTTCTGTACATTGGATCACTGCTAGTGGAGGTCTGAAAAGCATCTCCAGCAATCTTTAATTCATGTGATTAAAAATTCAAAAGAAGCCCTTGTACCAGCTGTTAAACTATGTTAGTAAGCTGTAATTCAGAGTTCAAATCTCAGCAAATTGAAGGTTAGGTTAACAGGATCATTCAGTGGAACTGCATTATATCGTAGCAACTAGAACAGTAGGTGGACTGTTTTACACGTGCTCATTTGCAGAAGATAAACTAAGGATGAGCAAACTCAGAGCACTGCAAACCTTGCCTTGGATTTATTTTCCCCCCTTTTCTCTTTCTGTGACATGATTTTTTTATAGAGCCTGGCAGATGAAACCAACTGTGGGTTTTGTTTAATCTTTGCACAGATAGAAGCAGAATAAAATCAGCATGAAATGTTTTGTTTAAGATTATCTGGAATCTGAGCAATGCGTTTTTCATCTCTGAGACTAATTAGTTTAAATATTACAAAGGTGAAATGAGTCTGATAGTCTTAAGTTGACTGTTCATTGTCCTTCAGCAAATACAGAGAAAGAATATGAGAAAAGAAATCCACCTTATTTAGCACAGTTTGATATGATTATTCTTCACTCAGACTGGTCCCAAGGTAAACTTGCAGAAAGTCTGGAAGAATAAACATGAAGTGCAAGTAAGGCTGAAAGTCTTATGTATGATTACAATTATTATATGTTATTAACACCACAATAGTCATTAGTCTTCAGCTGAGACTGAAATGCTGTTGTGGAGATTGTTGTATATAAAAGTGACATTATTTGCTCTACAGTGCTCACAGGCTCTGCAGCTTTACAGAGCTTGCAGGGAGAAGGTGAGAAACAGGATGTAATATCATCTTTAGTTTGCAGATGGGGAATTATGGCACAAAGTGTCTTTCCCAAAACCACACAGGAAGCGAGCAGAGCTAGAAGCTGAATCCTGATCTCCTGGAGGCTTTAACCAAAACACCATCCTTCCTGTCTATTGAAAGAATCACAGATTATATAATAGGCTGTAAAGCAGACCTTTAAGGAGCCCAGACTTTAGATGTGGTCCTGTGCCTGTGGTACCCAGGAAAAAATTAGCCCATTTCAAATATCCTCATAAAGTCCTGAACTCCATGATCTTAGAGGTGTATTTCCACCTTAACAATTCTATGATTCACTCTTGTGAATTTGCTAAGGTGGATTTTGTGCAACAGAGGGAAACTAGAAAAAGAGACAAACTGGTGGGAAAGGCTAAGAAGGTTTGATAAGTTGCACAGGATGGCAGGAGGGAGAGGGGCAGCAGCCCTTTGTGGTTACAGGGTAATATTGGGGAACAAAGATTCCCAATAAAAGCAGTCAGGAAAACTAAGTCTTTCAAACTCAGAAGAAAAGATGCTACAGGAGAAAAAGTGCTGAGGACAAGAGTATGAGGCATTCTGGTAAAAGTGAGCTGAGCAAAGGTGAAAAGCAGCTTGGTAGGAAGAAAAGACAGGAGTTTTAGCACTACAGCCCTCCTGTCAAAACACAAAAGATCTTGCATAAGTTGCAAAGGAATAAAAATTTAAAAATAATATTTGCAATTTTGCCTTCTTGCTGTTGGCACCTAGTGAAAGCACCAACAAACTCTGTTGTCCTTCCAGGGATGTACTGACAGGTTGGAAGAAAGGAGACATCTGCTTATGCATCTTTTGGCTCAGACGCCTGTGAACTTTGATCGAGCAGCTCCTTTTAATTTCCCACCTGAGACAGCATTTCTCCTGAAGTAACTAACAGTCCTGGCCATCCTTCCCAATAAAGGTCTTCAAATAAATTCATAAAAACCAAACCAAACCAAACAAACAATTAAAAATTGCTTGTGACCAGCACGATTGCCTGCATGGGGATGGTGTGGGGTTGGTTGCTGCCATTAAAACCCTCCAGTGACAAATCCCTCCCACTGTGGGTCAGATGTCACATCTATAGACATGGCACTCCCCAAACAATTTTAATGCTACATCAAAGACAGCATTTAAAAATAACTTTGTCTAACCAAGGACTGAGTAAAACTTGTGAAGGACTTGGCCTCATTATTTAGAGTCATCATCATCAACAGGCTTTCACTTGGATAGCACCTTTCATTCAAAGATCTCGGAACACTTAATTTAATTAAGCCTTTCAACAATGCCATCATGCAGCCAAATGTTATAATAACTGCTTGTAGAGGTTTGAATCTGAGACAAAGAGAGGTTAAACGAGTCTCCCAACGTCCCAGAACGAATTAATAACATCTCCAAGAAGAGGCTGCAAAGCCTCCCTGCAAGCCACGCTGCTTCCCTCCTTTCCCACCCTGCCGCACACACACGGTTGGGTTTCTGCACCCACTGGCTGGGCTGTGCTGAGGGTGCCTCTGGGTTTCTCTCTGCTTCCCAGGGAGCCTGGGAGCAGTCTGTGTGAGAAACAAGCAGCGATTGCTCAGCAGGGCTGGCTGCACCCTGAAAGGGAAGGTGGTGATGGGAATGTCCTGCCCCCCAGAAACAAGATGAGAAAAGGTCTCACAGCGCTTTCCTCCACGCCACCACTTCCTCTGGGTTACCTTGGGAAGTGGGATTGTTTGCTGTTTTCCCATGGCTGAGAGCTGTGAGATCTTTAATGGTGCATTAGTGGTCTCTTATAAACTGAGTTCAGAAAGCTGGGAGAGCACAGTCACCTTAGCCCCGTGTGGGGAATTGCCTCAGCCCTGCGGGAGGAACATCCTGTCCTCGTACCGGCACTAAGCGCTGCACTCTGACTTTTTCTAGGAGGTCCCTTGCATTCAAACGCTGTCTTGTCCCGATTCCCTTAGCCTGGGAGATCTGAGGAGCATACAGGCTGCAGTGGTATGGCTCCAGGCCATACAGCACACACTAAGCATTACCATATGTCACAGAGGCAGCTAGACAAAATCTTCCCTGCAATGCGAAGAGCAGAGCTGGATCCTTGCACAGCTCCACGAGTTAAGACCAAACAGCAAAGGTTTTGTAAAACAAAATCGGTTTGGTTTACTGCTGAGCGTCAGCAGCTGCTTTCAAATTTACAAATGCATTTACTCTCTACAGAACATAAATGAAAAGCAATTGATTTCCGAGCTGCCTTCCAAGACCTGAGATGAGGATTTGTTTTCTCCCAGGCGTTGCTGCAGGGTTTCAATCACCATGACCCACAGGTGGAGTGACCACTGGAGCACTGGGACCTGCAGCTCCCAGCCTTGCTGCCACAGGAGAGCTGGATCTCATGGATGTCAACTGCCCTGATCTCTGCAGGATTTGCCCTTTATTACACCTGGAATTTCCCTGGCATGGAGAAGCTCCAAGATTAAATATCTGGCCCTTTGTTCTGGGGACTGGCACAAGGGAAGAGACACTGCAGGAGATGCACCATGCACAGGGAATGTGGGGTCTCTTCAGGAAGGCCACATCCCTTATTCTCCCAACTGCAATCTCATGAACACAAATATTTAATGCCCATTCCAGCCCCATATTTATAAAAGGCCATCTGTTATCTGCTTCCAGTGGCTCCAAATTAAGTCATCTCCGTGGCAGGATTGATGCCACTCACATGGTACCTTCAATTTGAGGGTAAGATAGTTACTTGGGCTAATTTCCTGGTGGTAAAGCCCTGTGTAATTGAACAGCATTGAAAACAAGTGGGGTTGGGCAGAACTACAAACAGGGTCTGTGTTGCTGATGGTAACCATTTCACCAGGCCATCTAACCAAAGCCCAAGCTCCAGGAATAATATGATGCTTCAAAACATCGACTTTGGCTTTTAAAAACAAGCCCCTGGTCCTTATTATTTAGAAGTTCAAAATGTGTTTACTGCTGAAAAATCAAAAGACAAAGAACAATTCCAATTGTATTTCTGAAATCTAATTATTTGAAGCATGATCTTGGAACGTTGGGAGCTGAATGCAACAGTGTAAATTACACACAAATTCCTACAAAAAGGAAATTATGTGGCTTTAAATGACAGTATAATGGCTTAAGCTTATTTATATTAATTAAGCACATCAAAATAATATGTGACTGTTAATACATAAAGCAACATTAAAATATAATAGCTGTTTTCTCTTAAAGGTTAAACGGTCTTGATTCTTTGCATGTGCAAATGAGTGTCATTGTCATTAATTGCCGTCATCTTGCTTGCTCACATTTCTTGGAAATGCAAGGCTGGGCACTCTTAGCATGCAAATTGAGCTTTAAACTCTCTGCCACGAAAGGCCTCGGTCTCAGGAGGAGCCAGGCAGGTACAGCAGAGCCTGCAGGTGAGCCCTCGGCACCGTGCACTGCCCGGCTCAGCTCTCAAGGTTCCGCGGCAGGCTCCGAGCTCTGCAGATATTCTCCTCCTGCAACCCTTCGCAGTCCTTCCAGCTCAGAACGAAACTCGCCTCTTCAATCCACCCCAACGAGCCGAAACCCGCGGCCCCTAATCGGTGCGCACACGGCGTGGTTTTAGTTACGAGATAAACAATTTACTCCCGTATCAAGGAAACAACATCGGTCAGGATTTTACGAGGCTCCCAAGTATGTTTGATAAACCCACCCTTCTGTTTGTTGCAAGAGCTCCGGTAAAATAAACTCGCAGCACATCCCGTGGCGGCCAGGCTGGGCTCTTTGTCTCAGCCCTGCTCCCACCCACCGCCCACCAGCTTCGCACCCAGCTCGGCCAAAACACCGCCCGGCCTCCTACAGGTGTCACATTTTTTGCTCCCCCCCCCCAGTGACCAGTTCCTCTGCGATTGGGCTAAAATAATATCTCCAAAAGCAATGTGCTGGCATGGCTGAGAACATACATATAAGGCCACTGAGGCCCGCGCAGCAAGGATTGCACAATAACCCATTAAAATAAACATTTGCAACCACAGATAGCTGGACTGAAATCCCTGCTCTGATACAAATAACATCTGGACAACTTTTGTATGCATCTTCCAGCATAAAACACCCTTGAGAAAAAATAGAAGGCAAGCTAAAAGACAAAGGACCACTAAAGATTTTATTATGCTATGGGTGTGGTGCCATAAATTTGAGGGGATTCAGGCAAGGGTTGCCAAGCCTGAATTTAAACAGCATGTTGTTTTTAAAAGTTGTAACATTAGTGACGAACAAGTCAGTATTCTTACATAATTAATCCAGTGTGAAATAGAGTGACTGGAAGACATCCAGTGGTTTAAAAATAACTCAATCATCTTTAAGATCCACAATACTATAGGATTTAACATTAAGGCACAGGAAGTGAAGGCATCTTGGTACGGAGCATGCTGTTTTAATTCCACTGAAGCTTTATGAATTCAGCTTAACTGAGCTCACTGTACAACAGCCCTGAGCCAGGCTAAGCCAGGGAGGTTCCTCTCCAGTGGATCCCAGGTTCAATCACCAGGATTCTTCCCTCCACCAGAGACAATTGTCTCTGGCTGGAGATGCCATTAAAGAGACAAAAATAGGAGTGCTTCATTTTTTTGCAAAATGGTAATCCTGAACTTGGAGGACCGGGAGAAAAGACAAAGATATGCGGGGAAGGTAATGAGCACCTTCAGAAGATGTGTAATCATGGGTTGGAGTTGAATGGACTTGAACTTCCAGGGTGATTCGTCAGTGGTGTTTCCAGCTGGCAACCAGCACAAGGGAGTGCAAATTGGAGACACAGCGTGAGTGGGACTCAGATAAAGAAAAACAGCCAAACAAAACCCTTCTTCAACCTGAAGTCGCCACTTACATTTCTAAATCAAGGGCCTGATTCTTCAAGTTATTCCCAAAAGAACCTACAGCAAAGCCTCCTGTAAAAGTAAGATATGTTATAGCCATTGTTCCTGCAGTGGATAAATTCTAGTGAAAGGTTCCCTGGCCATGAACTGGATTATTTTTATGGTCTCTTCCAACTCTAACTATTCTGTACCCTTGTGTGTTCAAAATTGGCCCTGCTTGGAGAAGTACTTGACAAATTATGCTCACACTAAGATCACAGGAGGCACCAAACACTTGTCTCAAGTGAATTTCCAAATCTAAAGCATCATAGGCCTGCCCAAAACCCCAAGTCTGCAGAAGGATATCGTGTTTCTTGCAGCACAGAAATTGGTGGGGGTCCAGAAGAAGCTAAACCCTCTATTTGAAATCAGTCTCCGGAAAGCTGCTGGTTTGGATGAAGTAAGATCCCACCAATTTGGAACCGTGTTTGATGAGCGATGGTGCTGAGCCAGATTTTGGGCTAACTCTCCTACACCTGAGTCCAGTTACAAAGAGAGAACTGTGTCACCTGGGGCCACCAGCCTGGTACCACCACCATGGAGTGCTTCCAGGTCTGACATTTCGTTATCCACTGCATCACCCCACTGTGAAAACCCAACAGAACCAGGCTTGCTCCAAAGAATATGTGAATTCCAATAAAGGGAAACAAAGACTAAATCGATTGATAGAAGGTGACTCTTCCTTAGCAAAGCATTCCCACTTTGCCTGGCTTGACATACAGGATGAGAGTAAAATACATCAAAATTGTAATCTTGAGTGATCAAAATAAATCACATACAATTGATTTTGACTAATGTAAAACTAACTGAATACGTTTCTGGAAACAGTAGTTATGAATTAATAATAGTGATTAAGATGAATTAAAGACACAGACTAAATTCTGCCCTACAACATGCTGACTTCCATGGAAACTGTACGTGCACTTAGGGGCTGAGTCTAGCAAGTTAATTCCGAATTATTTTTGTCTGTTGATTCAAAGTAGTTTGTTAAAAAGAGTTTCTGTGACTAAATAACATGCTGTACCTATCAATGTTTATTGAGCTTTGAATATAATTTTCTCAAATTAACAGTGTATTTGCTTAACTATGCAAAAAAGTGGCTTTATGAAACTCATTATTGCAGGACTGCAGCAAGTCTTAACTAAACAAGTGTGACTCCAAACAGTATCATTTCAGTGGATAAGGTCAGATCCCAAGAATCATTATTCCTATCTCCCATTTCTCACCTTGTTCCCATTTAGCTATCATGAAAAGTCCAATCCACAAATTCTCCTTCCACTCTGATAGTATTATGTCCCAAGCCTGACCTGGAAATACTATGACAACTAAAATTCATTTATATTGTTGTTATACAAATCTTTCTCTAAGCCTTCCCTTCTCAAAAATAGATATATTTATATGTAAACACATATTTTTATGTGTATTTTATTTCTGTGTGTATATACATTTACATTTTCTCATATGTATTTGTCTGCCTCTATAACAGATTAATTAATTATGAAAAACTTGTTCTTGGACTAGAAACTGTGTGAAATTTAAAGGAATTGAGAAAATTGAAATGCACCATGTGGCATTTCCTATGGGGATTTAGAGAGGTACACTCAGGAGAGAGAAAAGATCATCTCAAGCAAGTTCAAGCCCGTCAGGTGGAAAAACAGTGTTTAAGACTGGGCATGAGAACAGAAAGAAAGAAAAAATTACAGATGTGGAAGTAAATACAGAATGAGCAGCGTTGCCATATGGGTTTCTGGAAGGTAGCATGTGTCAGGTTAACCTGGTATCAGTTCAGATTAATTCTGATGAGAACATCTGCAAAGAGGGACTTGTAGGTGAGCAGAGGAGAGCCTGGAGGTGTCAGCACAGGATATTTAAGGAGCTGGGCACACTCGGCCTGATAAATCAAGGGCAGAGATGGAATTTCTGTCTGTAGATAAACCAGTGGGGTTAAAAGAAGTGGGGAGAAGATTTGTAATTAACCCAAATATGAATGGATATCTTCTAGCAATTAATGAGTTTTGAGAGAAGCCTGATAAAAGGACCTTCAGTGTGAACTCTCCCACAGCCAGCCCACAAGAGCATGGGGATGAGGGATGGAAGAAAACAGCAGCCCCAGAGGCTGCTGAAGATGGAGCTTCACCAATCCACAAATAGGATTATGAGACGTGAGACTGACCCAGTGCTCAGAGGATCCCTGCTGATCTCATCTTGCTAACATTTTTTTTTTTAATTTAAATATGGATCCATGAATTTGTAACATTTACAAAAATTACCAAAGGGACAAAGTTTACCAAGAGTGATGAAATCTAAATTTTCCTTTCAAAATATTCCCGCCAAGCACAGAAGGCTTTGGGGTAACCTAATTATGACCTTCCAGTACCTGAAGGGAGCCTGCAAGAAAGATAAGAGGAGACAATTTACAAGGGACTGGAGTGACAAGACAAGGAAGAATGGCTTCAAACTGACAGAGAGTAGGTTTAGACTGGATATTGGGAAGGAATTGTTCCCTGTGAGGGTGGGGAGGCCCTGTCACAGGGTGCCCAGAGAAGCTGTGGCTGCCCCTGGATCCCTGGCAGTGCCCAAGGCCAGGTTGGACAGGGCTTGGAGCACCCTGGGACAGTGGAATTGTCCATGGCAGGGGCTTGTTATGAGAGAATTTTAAGGACCCTTTGAACCCAAACCATTCTACAGTTCGACAATTGCTATGAAATATTTTCTTTTCAGTAGAGAATTCTCTCTTACATTTGTTTCTAGAAGCTCAAAACAGAAACCAGGATGTCTGGAGGGTGTGTGGACATTTATGCCTCTCTGCCCCTGGCTGTCCTTCTCCAGAGAGCTCAGGACATGCTTGGGTCAGGGTCAGTCTTTATGTTTCTGGTGACTGAACAGCTCTTGATCTCACCTCTCGCTGAATCCTGATGACAAAGAATGTGCTGTTTCTCTGCTGGATGCTGACAGGAAAATGGGCTGTTTCCTCATCCATAGGGAAATCCCAGTCCTCCTCTTTGCCACAGACTGGACAAGAACAAGGTCTGGCTCATGGCAAGGACGTTTGGAATTATTTCTTGGAGACTCTGATGGCTCTTTGCATGATCTGAAACAACGGGTTGGACAAATGTTGCTCCATTCTCGTAGCTGCTCTTACCTTAGGCCAGCTGGGTGCACCAGATGCTCTAATTAGTAGACCATAGCAGAACTTTCCTGTCAAAATTACTTTTCTAATAGAAAATATCCTCTCCATGAAAAGGAAGGCAGCAGTTGGCTTGAAGAGTTTTCTCTTTGTGTCACTAAAATACAGCTTTCTTTTTAACTGGTTAAATTTTTTTTAATCAATTTCAGTTTTATCAGCAACTTAAATTGTGAATTTCTAATAATATGATATTTTTGGAAATCCTTTCATATGAAAAAATGTTGTGGTTTTCAATTTTCATCCAAGAGTTGGAATAATTTCTTTTCTAAAAACAGAAAACATGTAATGGGAAGGGATTTCCACTTTCTAGCCAGCCATGGCTTTTAGTGGTATTATTATAATTAGTTATTTTCATTCCTTTTATGTAGAACCATTCATAAATACCCTAAATTGTAGAAAGGAGTACACACAAGTAATTTTTTTAAGGATTGGGCAATGAAAAGCAGAATCTTATTTTTTAACAGAAAAAAAACTAATAAATTAAAACTCTGGTTTGAGATCAGAACTTGTACAAAAGTGAAATTACTGGACAAAGCAAAATGTATTAAAAGTAAAGCTACACAGTGAAATAATGAGCCTGAAAATAACTAAATGCATTTAAATGTTCCCAGAGGTCCCAACGTTGAGAGTTGCTAACACACAGTATAAAGAAAGTTAAACTTGGCTCTTGCTCCTCAAGACGTTGAAGGTTGTCCCATTCAATTCCTAGATGGATACAAGCTTCCCCTGACACAGGAGCTTGTTGCTAATTGGTAGAGGCCAATGAAAAATTAGAGAGGAACATCTGACCTCCTGATAAAACAATCTGCAGTTTTTAAAATGCTGATTTTGATTCTTCCTTGAAAATAAATAAAGAGAAAAGAACTTGCAGCAGCCATGGCCTGGTGCCTGCAAGTAAACAGCATAAAGAGACAGCTTGGGATTGAAATTTTTAACACTGACCTGGGATTTAGATGCCATGGTTTGACATTCCTATGTCAGCAAGCAAAAGAAATGCAGGAGGAAGTTCCCAAATGCAAAAGGCACGTTCAGAATGAGAGAGAGGGGTGTCATGGGTGTCTCAGGTGTTAATCCAAGTACCCACCATGGGAACCAGTGACAAGCCAGGTGCTGATGTTACATCTGGATTCCCCTCAGCAGAACATCTGTCCTAGAGTGGTTTAATACACAGTTTATGAAGTCAAACACGATGGTCCTGGAGCAGATTGATAGGTGGCATGGACAGATTATATTGAAAATCTAATTTTCTGTGACTCTGTGAGTCCACAGCTTAGACAGACACTGACAAAATATGTGTGTTTTAATCTGAAAGCAAGGGGTTAAAAGGTTTGTTGCTGAAATATTCCTTTTCCTCATCAAGGCAGCATTCATCTATGGTGTCTCTGAATAAAGGTGGTTAATAGCACTGAGGGAAAGGACACTCCAGTGCTGACACTGGTTTTGGTATAAATTATTCACTGAACCTGCTATAAGCCAGGAGCTGGTGCTACCAGGGTTTGTGCCCAGAAAAGAGGAGTCTGAGAGTCTGGTAGGAGACATCTTTAGAGGATGAAGCAAATTTCATAGAATCACAGAACCCCAGAAGCCTTGAATGGTTTGGGGTGGAAGGGATATTAAATATCATCTCATTCCACCCCCCTGATATGGGCAGGGACAGCTCCCACTATCCCAGGTTGCTCCAAGCCCCATCCAGCCTGGCCTTGGACATTTCCAGGGATCCAGGGGCAGCCACAGCTTCTCTGGGCACCCTGTGCCAGGGCCTCACAAACCTTTGAGCAAAAAAATTCCTCCAAACATCAAACCTAAATCTCCCCTCTTAGTTTAAAACTCTTCCTCTTTGTCCTGTCTCTATATGACCTTGTAAAAAATTCTGGGGTAATAAGTGAAGGGGAAAAGTAGAAATGAAAATTGTCCCCAGGACAGAGAGGAAAAAGAATTTCCTAGGTACTATATTGCCTTCAACATTTGCAGTGGGAAGCCACATGAGTCACCCCGTAGCATCCCCATATACATGTTAAATGTTCTGCCCCTAACCTTTGCTGAAATCGGAATGAGGGAAAAAGTTTCAGTCCAACCATTAATGGGAAAAGTGATTATTTGCCTTTAGAGAAGATACCCACTGAAAAATGATGACATTATGTGCTCTTTACAGGGACGCTGCAGCTTTTATGGATGCTCTTGGTACAATTCATTTCTGGGAACTGCATGTGAGAAGGTTTTACCACTGTCATTACACAGAAGTGCTATGGCCGGGCTGGGAACCCTGCAGCATCTTTGGGGTTGCATCCCCTAAATGCAGCTGAAGAACAGCTGAAGTTAAGCTAAAGGTTTAGCAGTGAGAAGAAATGAGATTGTTTCCACCTGGCTGAAAGTAAAAATCTGAGAGCTCTGGGCACCACAGGTACACAAAGAGAAACGAATTTGGCCTGGGAATTGGGCCCTGGGGTTTACAGATCAAACCAGAAACTGAACCTGCATCAAAAATTTCAACAGTGTGAAACACACCTACTCCTTGTGCCTCTGCAATCCAATGCTTTGTTTCTCTGAAATAATAAAAACACCCTGTGTTTATGAAATATCTAAATCCCAGATTAAAATTACATACATGGCTTATATTTAAAACTGCCCAGGAGAGCTATGTAGTTCTTTCTAAAATGACAACTATTTTTTAAGCATAACTTCATTAGTTACTCATATTTAATAACCCAAATAGGGATTTTTTCCCCACTTCAACACTGACATTTTTTACACTCTCAGTTTTCACTAATACCAAAGTCTAGACTTGCTCAACGCAGCTGAGATGAAATATTTCGTGCAATATCAGCTTTTTGGCAGCCATTGGATTTGTGTACCCATCAAAACTTCATCTTCTGAGAAGAGAAAGAATTAAGAAAAAGTCATTTACCCAGTTAATTCTGTAACTATCGATTTCAGTGTAAACCCCTTCCTCTTTATAAGATTAATTTAGTTCTTCCCATGCCCCACAGAAAAATCTTGTGCCCAGAGAAAAGCTGCTATGAAAGGGATACAAATGAATCTACTTAGATAATTGTAATTCCAGTCAGACACTGGCACCATGTAGTTCATGTTTTATCATAAGAGACCCATTTCTATAATTTAGCCATCAGTCTAAAGAGTACAAGACAAAATATCACCCCTGGGACTGTAAAGAAGGCAGGGTTGACTCCGGTCAATGAGATTGTACCTGGGACTTGCAAGGTCTTTGAGTAAAAGGAAGTTTTTGCACTGTGAGAACAAAAGCATCTGCATCAGTCTAATGGAGTTCAGCATGTACTTTTCTATAAAGTGAGGATCTCTTGCCCCTGTGGTCCATCAGGGACGGGTTTGGATGGGTAACCAAGCCAGCAGCCATGGAACCCTGAGTGCTGCATTACAAACGCCTGCCCTACATTTGAGAGGTAACATCAAACAAAAACCTCACCGTTTTCATGGATTTTTGTAGTGGAATCACAGCAGAAGGATTTCCCCCTCCTCTTTTTTCTAATCAAAGACTGATTAATTAATTCTCATTATCTCCATCTCTGTCACAAAGATAGCTTGGTGACACTGTCAGAAAGCTGTTGTAATTTGCCTCAGGCATGGCTGTAATTTGGTGGTGGTTGAAGTGCGTGCTTGCCATTTTTGTGGGTCTCATCACCCCCACGTCCACAAAAAACACTGCCAGACAAGAGCTGTGTGTACCAGCAGGACGGAAATAGGTGGTAAAACCAGTTTGAGCCTCACTCTGCACAACCTTCAAATGAAAAAAGATCAAGAGGACAACTCCCAGCCTCAGATATAACCAAAATTGCACCAAAGGCACTGTCAGGCCAAGTCAGGAGAGGAACCAGCTCAAAAGGAAAAAAAAAAAGCCCTTTTCCACAACAAAATACATTCAGGGAAAACTTCTCTGCAGCTGCTGCTATTGGGACAGAGGGAAGAGTGCATAAACCCCCTCTCCCAGCAGAGCAGCTCCTGCTGCAAGGGAAACAGTGCTCAGCACAGCCCCATCGCGGTGAGCTGGGACAGCCCCACAGCTGTGGGAGGACCAGGAGGATGGACTGCTGCTGGCAGCACGGGCTGAAAGCATCCCTGGACAATTGAAACCACATGGCACCAAATCCCCCTCCAAGGGCAAGGTTAGGGCCCATCCAGCTTTCAGCTCAGCGAGCTGCACAAACCAGACGAGGAGCCGCCAACCATGGCTCGCGCCGGCCTCCCGGTTTGCACCAACAGCGTCAGCCACTCTGGTGGTGACTCAGTTTGTTTCCATCCTTTGCTCTTCAGAGTGGCCTCTGGCAGCTCTGTTTTTCACGCTCCTTTTCCAAAGGAATGTCATCCAGTGGCAGCAGGATGGGTTGGCAGCCAGGAGAATGCATACGAAGCTCTGTGTTCAGATCGTACCTCGCAATTCCAGGTTTGAGGGTTGCTCCTCCTCCTCCTCCTCCCAACCCTTCCTGGCTCAGTTTTGGCATTCAGCTCAGAGCACGACATCTTCCCATACCACTGATCTGTAGAGCAAAAGGAATCAGCAATACCCATATACAACATGAACAAAGATATGGGTTAAAAATGAATATTTATCCTATGTATACACGTACCTCCCTTTTATATAGAGCTGCACTACATCATCTTTACTGTAGAACTAGCAAAGTACTCAGAGCAAATAAAATAAATATATATCTGACCTCAGTGAAAAAAAATCTTCTTTCTCAGTGTAACATACCGTAACTTGAAGTTTGCTCTCCCAGCATTATTTGTTTAATAGAAATATTTTCTTTACCACCTTGTTCTGGCAGAAAGTCAGAATTTGCATTTATATGAGGTAGTTTATCAAATATAACATACAGAAGTCTGTTAAGTACACATTGCATTTTGTTTGTGAGAAAATCTGTTTGTATTTAATGTAGTTTTTAAATTAACCTTAATGAAAGCTTCTGAAAATTGTTGTTCTAAGCATTTGAAATATGCAACAAGAACTAGTGGAAGACATAAACATGTTTTCCATTATATGTTATCAGATAGTCCAAAATTACTACAAAAAGAATGTGGGACTATGTTAAATTAGAAAGATAAGCAAGCATTTAGTTAAAAGGCAAAGGTCTTTAGAAGAGTAAAGAATCTGACAGTTAACCCCAACATCTTATGATCTCCTACCAAGAGTAGGACAGCACTCACAGAATACAGTACGGTGTTTTAACCACAACCATGGCTAAGAGGGAACAAAAAAGAACTCATGTTCCACAGAAATCCCGTGGTGGGTGTTTGTTCAGTTAATATTTACAGAGTGGTAGCATGACCATGGCCATTTTTAAAGATCTTACTCAACTGGTATCAAATATGGTTTTCCCACAGTATTTATTGTCTTTTGAAAAGAACCAAACATATGAACTTTACAAATGGGCTTATAAAATAATAAAAAAAATGTATAATCCCTTCAATTATCAAAACAACATTTTTTATTGTCTTCTGCTCTCTGCTGATTTAATTTTGGCCTTTGATGGGTGGCTTTCTGTTGATAGTCACAAGGGTGGTTTCACAAAGAATATAATGTAGGGAGCAAAAATCCCATTGGTATTATGGCTTTCTTCTCATCTTTTCCTCATATATCCAATTAAATGTATTATAAAGAATAAAGGGGTATTGTGGAAAAATTGTCAAACAAGGACAGGCATCAACAAGACATTTAACATCTCATGTGAGGAATGAGGCAAGCGGTACCTAAGCAGCTCGTGGGTGAGCTGTCACAATAATCATTCAAAAAACAGCAATAAAACCATCACTGGTAATGATCAAGCAAGGGAAGGAAAATCTGACTAACGACGTCGTCTTACTATTCTGGTAACCCTTTGCATAGAGAAAACTCAGTCAAATCAGGTTTTAATCAGGGAGATATTTTTCTGGAAACTCTTCCTTCCCAACACATTCTGGCACTTAACCAGTGCTTGAATAACATTCCCACAGCAAGTCTCGAGTCAAGCTTCGTTTTCATAATCAACTGCTCTGGAAAACAGGGAAATCAAAGGGCTTTTCTCAGAATGACATTAACTTCTCTGAGATGTAAAAAAGGGAGCAATACCCAGTTAGCAACCACCGCTTTCAAGATGAAAAGTTCTAAGCTCCAGGTGCTGGAATTATGCACAAATCTGTCCAACATAAGGGCCACCTCCACCGAGCATCAGAAGCTGCTCTTTGACTTCCTTTCACTTATATTTTCTCACTAACACATTGGAAAATTGGATCATTTTCCTTTTTATTTTGGAGCATAGTATAGGCAGGTCAATCCAGCTGTCATCTAGGTCATGGAATACTGGAAATCCTGTTTTGTATCACGTCCTCAGTGTCTTGTTTAAAGGGAATGATTTCCTATAACTGAGCCACAGATTGCTGTGCTCATAGGGTGGTCACAGAACTCCAGCTCTGCTTTGCATTAAAAGTGGAATTTTTAATAGCCAGGGAGGAAAAAGGAGAAAGAATTGAGAGGTTGCAGTATGAACATTTTGCAGTGGAGACCAGCCCTAAATATCATGCAGGCTCATTGCCTGTCATGTCCAGGGCTTCTGGGGTTCTTCTCAGTTATATCAGACAAAGAGTGGGTTGGAAACAGAAAGTTTGGGGGAGCCAGCCTCCCAAAGCCCTCCACCCTTTGGCTTTCCTGAGTTTTCCTAGCGACTGCTAACCAGACTTTTACAGCCGTGAGAAGTGATAGGAGGTCTTGGATCTTGCAACTTTCACATTGAGAGGACAGAAACCCTAGAAGCTCCTCCATTTTGTGCTCTTGTCTTCCTAACTGAGCCTGGAAGGTTTAAAGGGCTTGACTCAGTTTCCCATGTTTGCAGGCTCCACACTGTAGATGGGATGGGGATTGAACAGAGCTGTTGTAGGAACGCTGAGAAACCAGACTGGGCGAGGGGAAGACCTCAGAACAATAGCAAAGAGCTTAGGGACATCTCCCACAAATAAGAAAGTTCTTGGCATACAGCACAGCCATGCTTAGGAAAGTTTTCTGAGCCTTTGCTAAATAGCTAAAGGAAATTCTTTTCAGGCTTCTTTTTTTTTTTTTTTTTTTTTTTTTTTTTTTTGAGAGAGAGCTGGAATGAACAGAATTCGTGTATTCTTTCGGACACTGTGGGGAGAGAGATGGAAGCAAGCTTTTGTGGATAGGCCAAAAGATAATTAAGGCAATTATATACTGTAAAGGAATATGTTATGCTATTCCTAAAGGAAGACTTTTGGCCAGATAGAACTGATGACAAATATTTGTTTTCTTCTTTTGGCATTAATAGCCCTAGTAGGCAGTATTAGGAACACTTATCAGTATTCATGTATGGTATTTAGGGTGGCATTTTTATTATGCTTAGTGCAGAATTTTTTCACATGTTAATAGAACAACTCATTTGTTTTAAGAAGATATTAAAACCTGTCTAGTGACAGAGTGTGGAAAATAGGATGAGGTTTGGGGAAGATCTGGGGTTGCATCACTAAAGCCAAACCATGTGAGAGTAACACAGTGGGGAAAATTACCTGGGGAAAACTCTGGATCTGCAGGGTGGTGGCCCGTGGATGCACAGAAAGGATACAGAGATCTTTGAGCAGGAAGCTATTTGGCAGCCTCTCTGCCTCCGCTGGCAGAGAGCAGCCAGGAGCTGATTTAGTCAGTGGGTAGCAGAGGCAGCTCCCAGTGAAGAGTTGAGAAAGCGAAGGCGGTCCCAGTGAACTATCAAGAAACACCGATCCGGAGTTATTATGTAACATTAGGGTCAGAACTGCAGATAAGAGGCTGATGCATCACAGCCTTAGCAAACAGCCAGTGCTAATATGTTTGCATAGATAAGGCAGATTTGGCGTGGTGCACGGGCATAAAAATGAGGAGCCAACACGAGCTGAAACGGAGCTCAGAGCACCACTGCCAAGAGATGTAATTCTTGTCTTCATCTCCTTTGAATATCAAGGTTTATTTAGTTTACAAACATATGGGTTTTCAAAGCTATTACAACTGTGACATCGATTTAGAAGCTACAGACATGCAAGAGGTTAAGATTAGAGCTGGCCAGGAATTTTCTTACAAAACAGAATTTTGCTTTTTAGCCAGGATTAGTTAAGACAACTGAGCCTTAACAACATCATCCTGCCAGGTGAAAAAATGACTCACTTGACAAGCACAGTGCTGCTGGGATGAGTCCTTTTAAAGTGTGTATTTACATAAACATTTATGGGGTGTTATGATTATAAAGAAAAGATGTGATAGGGAGAGTTGCACCTTTCAATTGCTCAGGCAAGGGGAGGATAGTTTGGGAGGCACTTCCTTCCTTGGATTTATTAAAGTGGTGAGGAAATGCTCCTCTGTACTGCAGGGTGGGTTATGCCTTTGTGCCATGCCCTATACCCACTATAACCTGAGGTTCTTCAAAAGGGCACCAAAACAGAAGAAAAAATATTTTATATCTGAATTTAATTAAAATTGACATCTAAAAAAAACCAAAAAACAAAAACAAATAAAAAAACCCCACCAAACCAAAAAACCAGCCAAAACCAAACAAAAACAAACAAAACCCAAAAAACAACAACAAAAAAAATGAAGGAAAGCCTTGTTTCATTAAAAAAAAATTATTTACTGTAACAAATGCCCAAATATTAAAATAAGAGAATCACAGAATCATTTATTTTGGAAAAGACCTCCAAGACCATCGAGCCCAACCTTAATACTACTGGTACTGCTAATAATGATAATGAACAACACATCTGTCCTTTTAGCACACTAAAACCCCTGCTACAAAAAGAGGAAAGCAGCAGAATCCTGTGCCAAATCATCACTACACTCTCAATCAAAGAATTTTGAACTTCAGCTCAATTGACTGAGACACTGGGGATTATTTGGGCAGAACCTGAGATTACAAATCAAAGAGCACAGAGCAGCACATGTATATGTTCCAGTTATGAAAGCTGCTTAATGATTAAAGTCATCCATGCTAAAAAAAATTAAAAAGAAAGAAAGCAAAACTGCTGTTGGGATCTGAAAGCATGTCTGTGGATTGACAGGGCAGAGGTTAAATCCAGATGAGGGTCACTCAAGCCTGGTGTTAGCCTAAATGAGTGCAGCATTAATGCTGAAAAATCCTGGTGCTGAGCTCACCACCTGTCCTGCTGCAGAAATCCGAGGTTCAGCTCAAACTTGAGGGTTTCTTGCATTTACAACACTTATGTGCTGCTAACCAGGGAGGAGGAAGTGGGTAAATCTGGCTGTTGTTTCAATCACGGCTACCATCCTTAAATTACTTTTGTCTGCTGCCTTTTAAAAAAGGCACCACTTCTCACTGCAAGTGCAACAGGATGCTTGTACTGTGCAAATATGACAGAGAACAGGGCTTTAAATACTGGATTTTGTCAGGAAGACACAGCACAACCTTTCCACTTTTATTATTTTTTTTCTTATACATTTTTCCTTTACATTCTTATTTGCGTATTTTTTGCAAAAGATGTCTGAAAAATCTAAAGGAGAACTGCTGATTTTCAATCCTGGCAGTGATGAGAACGCAAACATTTAGGTCCTGATCTCAACAAGGAAAATGTCTTACTGAATCAGAACTGAGCTTTGTGTAACATCAAAGGGTTAAAAGAACCAACACTTAATGGAAAGAGGAATAGATCACTTACAACACATATTCTCTTATTTGCTGAAAACTTGTAGGGTGGATGTAAGCTCGTTATCGTTCACCAGAAGATAAAATTTGCTGCAGAAGGTGCACACTTTGCAAGTGTAGAACAGCTAATCTCAGACCACTAATAGATTTAACCTTGTATATTCACAGATATTTAAAAGTGTTATGGTTTGAAGGTCAACTGCACTGTCTCCAAGTACAAGGAAGGCAAAGAAAGGAATAAAAATTAGAAAGAATTAATTCTTCAAAAAGTTTTTACAAATCAAAACCCTGCAGTTTCACACTGAGAACAAAAGAAGCATATTAAACACCAAAGTTTATCAAGACAAATTAGGTCCCAGTTTCAAATTTTCTTTAATCTTTTGCATCTGAACGTTTTTTTGCCTCATGCTGTTTTCCCTAGTTAAATGTTAAAATGAATTCTAGCCAATACCATTGACTTCCTCCCTTAAAAATATTGAGACACATAATAAAAAATTAATTACTTCCCCTAATTTCCGTGTGATTCTTTAAAAAGATGTAAAATTCATTTAAAGTAAGTGGTGACTTTGTCTTTGAAGATCACGACAATTAACATGGATCAAAGCTTAGGTTCTGTAACGATGATAGCTTATTAGCATAATGAAATTAACTTAGAGACAAGAATCTTTAATAGGTACAACAAAAACGCTTTAATAATACTTGAAGAAAATTATGTATTTGCTAGAAGTACAACAGTTTCAGACTTTCTATCCAATTAATAAGTTGTTAATTAACTCCTTTTCCAAACAATGTGCACTTTAAGTTAACATCTGCCCATTGGATAACACTTTCCAATGGTATTTTTTAAATATACTGTAGAACTGCAACACACTTACTGGGAATTCCTAGTAGGACTATTCTTATACAGGGAAACAGGACCCAAATATAGTAATATGCTTTCTAAAGCCAACCAATTAAAAAAAAAAAAAAAAAAGAAGTCTTGTTTCAAAGATGGGGAGGAGGAATGGGAATGGGTAATTCCTTAATTCTGGCTGCATTGTTTGTGTGTAGCCTCAGATTTATTTGCATTTTCAATAGAAATTATTTTCTCTAGTTTATGTTCTCCTGCAAAATGGCTCTCTGCTGATTAGTGCCTTATATAGACCTGATTTGGGAGCAATTTTCATATCTTTTAAAAATATCTATTTATAGCTCCATGGTACAAGATTTTACAGTCTTGTTTTATAAGACTGTAAATCAATAACTATTGGTTTTGAAGATACAGAGAAGGAAGGTTGTTCACAACAAGTTAAAATAGAACCTTATATATATAAAAAGAGTATTTTCACCAACTTTGCTTTGTCATGAAGAACAATGAAGGCTTTCAGCACTTGAGTTTTTAATTAAAATAACAGGTTTTTGTTTTAGAGGCTTCTGCCTATGGAGGGGTGTGGGGATCAAAAATTTCACAGAGCATTTTGCAAGTGGATTTGGAGAACACACGTGACTCTGCACTGCACAGGCTGCTTAGGCCAATGATGGAACAATTAAAGAGGCCTTATTTGAAACAAATGAGTTATTATATTCTATTGGGTCAAGGATTCATGTTTTAATAAATCCCTAATTACAGTAACTTTTCATTTAACCTGGCAAATTCTAAGCAAGTTAAGAATTTATGAGAGTTGGAATCGGCAATAAAAAATATGCCTGTCTGCCATTCTGCTCAGGGCCACACAGGTTGAACTCATTTTGAGGAGCTTGGAAGCCAGGAATGTTTCTCCTGAACAGGGCAGTGAGACATGATTACATCTATGTGCGTGTGAAATAGTATTATGTATGTATAAAATAATACCATGCATGTATAAAACAATATTAGATATGCATAAAATGCACTGTATATCAAATTATGCATAAAATTGTATGTATAATTATTGTATTATAGCCATTATTAATAATAGCCTGGAAAGCCTTCATTCCTTTTTTTTTTTCTTTTTTTTGTTTTCCCAGAAATAAAAAAGAAACAACAAAAATCAAACAAATCCCCAGCATAACCATGAGAGCATTTTTGAGATGGGTTATTTTTTTTTTTTGCTTTGGCAAACTTTTCTACCACAAACCTGTGACTACACAAAGCTTTTTGTGCACCATCCAGGCAAAACCCTTCCAGTCACTACTGGCTGAGCTCAGGATTTCTATTTCTGATCATGTGTGGTGCTGGCCAGGCTCCTCTCAGCTCCTGGTTTGTGGCTGTCAGAGTACAGAAACCTTTGAAAAAAACCACCAAAATTGTGTCTTAATGAATGCTTTCATGTGAAGGTTTTGGATTTAGAATTTTAGCATTAGGATTTGCTGGTTCAGCACCACCTTTAGTGCCACTTTCCCAGCCAAAGGTAAACATTGTCTCCTCTAGAACAACACCCTTATGAGAGTTAACTAATTAATACTCAACAAACAAATGCAGCACAGGCTTTACCATCCACTGAAACACCTCTTCCTTTGGGACTGAAACACGGTGCCACCAGTAGCTCACATAGAAACTCCATGACAATGGAAAGAAACCAAGGAAACTGCTGTTTTCTGCACAAAACCAGGTAGCACCTTTACCTTTCCTGAGTTTGTGGTCTCTTTACTGAACACAGATACACAAAGTTCTGTGAATTGCATCTGTAGCTGGCTGAAATTCCTTTGTTGTTGCTGTTGTTGTTTCATTTTGAAAGTTGCTGGGGTGTTCTTGGTTGTTTGGGGCTCTTTTATTACAAATCAGAATTCATCATTTTTCAGAACTCCTCCCAGGATATCAAAGGCTGAAAATCCTGGTTTAGAAACAAAACAGAGTAAGAAGTGGGCAGTGCAAGCCCCTCTGTGGGGCCTGAGCTGCTCAAGAACAATGGGGACAGCACAAGGGACATTGGTTGTACCCCTGTTTACTCAACAGCTTCCAGGTCTACCTGGTTCCCTGGCTCTGGGGCAATCCTGCCACCCAAATTGCTGCAGGGATTTGCAATATTAGGAGCCCTGAAGGCAGCAGGTTCTTCTCAGAGGAGGCTGCCCCAGTCCTGGCAGGATTTGGGGCCATACCCTGGGGATGTCCCCCTTAGCATCCAGCTGAGCTCTCCATAGAGTGAGTTCTCCCACTTCCAGCAGAACCTTTCTGAAAACAAAGGCACTTCCTTTAAACTCCTGGCTTCTGGCACACCAGGGTTTTTTGAGGTAAAACATTTCCAAGCCGTAAATCCATCAGATAACTCCCCAGTTCCAAGTTCCTTGGTATCCAAGAAATATGATACAGCCTTGGCTGGGAAGGGCAGTCCAAAGGACATCATCACCTACTGCCTTTCCTGCATACTTCCATTGCATACCTATTTTTCCCTGGATGACTCCCAAGCTAAGAAAAGTCTCTCTTCATGCTTAGCAAAATCCAGTGTTTAAGCTGTACAAGACACTGAGTGCAGGCCAGAAACATTACAGGTTCTTCTAAATAAGACATTATTACTCTTTACAGGAGGAAAAAAGAGATCAGGCTCATCTCATCTGAGCTAAGAAATGCATTTACTGTTCCAAATTTTGAGTCAATATTCAGAGTTAGTTTATACATAAGGCTCTAGTGGAGATTGATACAATGCCAGGAGATACTAAATTCTCATTTTTAGTGAATGACCACCACACAGAGTTGCCAGCCCTGAGTTTCCTTTATGATAACAAAGAGCCTGCCAGGAAAACCCTAGGTAAAATATGGTGCTGATAAGTACCTCGATTTAAAGATAACCAGTACAGCACTTCCATTGTTCACACATGGTTTCATTTTTTGGTCAGCAGAATATATTCCCCTTGCCCAACTTCTCCTTCCAACAAGGTATTTCAGCCTTTTTCCTTCTTTGGAAACAGAAAACTCTATGACTAAAACATGAGTACATGATTTAGGTTGGCCTGGCTGGACACACACAAGAGCAGGATTTGGTTGTTGAGAAATGGTGACGTAGCAGGTTTTTGAAATTATATAATAGCTTTCTTCATCCATCCTTTTTCAAATTATCTCCATAAAATTAAAAAAGAAAGATCTGTTTGGAATTGTTTATTCCTTCTGAAGTATCACCTTTGCCCATCAATGTGGTGGTGTTAGTCCCAGCTTTCTGTGATTTCTCTCAGTTTTGCCCTGGATTTGGGATTCTCTTGGTGGCCCTGTTCTTTCAGTGATGCTGTTCCTGTCTGCCTTCAGAATAATTTCTCTTTCACACTTCATTTGCATGTTTTTCTCACTGCATGGGAAAAAACCCCAAACAAGCACAAGATTCCTTGTCTCCAGCTTCTCAACTGAGCAAAACATATATTCCCCTTCCTTCCCATTCCCCCTACCCTGCTGTAGAGTTGGAAATGTTGCTTCAGACGTTCATGTGCAGCATTGTGGAAAACCATGAGCAAAAATCCTGGCTGTGAATTGGGAAAGTCTGAGCTGAGTCCCTTTGGATTATTGACCTGAAGGTCACACTGCACTAAAAGGACAGAAGTTACCCAGGCTGCAGGTAAAGCCATTATTTCATCTTTTTCAATTCATATTGGTTTAAAACCTTTTAGTTTTACTTGCATATTTGGATAAGTACCTACTAAATTCCACATTTTAAGCAGGTAGTTTTTTCCAGTACTTTTGCTTTCACTGACAAGGATTTCTTAAGTCCCAAGTGCAATGTGACAAACTGACTCAAAGGAAGAGTTCCATGGTGGGGTCACCCCAATTATGATAATTTTACTCACCACTTGCAGTTTAACTCTTTTTTTTCCTGAAAATGTTGCATCACACACTGAAAACTTCAAGGCAGAAATCACTTTAGAAAAGTTACATCACCCATTTAAGAAAAACAATCTAGAACTAAATTTCTGATGGAGGTGTCCCTGCCTATACCCAGAACTGTGCTTTTACCTGCCCTTCCTCTTCTCCTCTTGAAGCTTCAGACCAGGATGAGTCTCCCTTCAGTCTCCTCTTCTGCAGCTGAACAGACTAAGTGACCTCAGCCACTCCTTGTGTGTCTTCCCATTCTTCTTCCAACACTTTTGTAGGCTGAATTTCCCAAGCTGGGGTTTCAGGGTCCTGCCCAGCAGCTTTTATTTGTTACTTGTGTTATGCCAGCAAGAAAAAGGCATCAAGAACCTGCTCCATGTGCACCCCTCTCTGCTGAGTTACAGCCCAGCCACAGCCCACAGCAGTGCCCTGCTCCTCTTGGCCCTCATTACTGAGCACTCAGCATTCTCACCCCGCTCCTCTGCTCTTTAACAAGAAATAAAGTTGTTTGTTTATTTTATACCTATTTAACTTGTCGTTTAAGATTTGCAGAATGCCATCAATCTCTGCCTCAGCACGTTGACCTCACTTTAATTGGTGGGGCTCTAAATTCTGCACAGATGTTATTACTGTGAATTTAACTTTATATAGCAAGAATTTCGGGGCTGCCATATGCTGTCTTTTATGAGCTTGCAGTTTGCAATGAATATCCATGACTAATGCTTGTGACCCAGGTAAGCCTGTGATTAGGGAAGGTAAAAAGTTTACCAAACTTTATTGCAGCGCTTTCAGTAATTCCACCAACAACTAATGAACACATCTCCCCCTGCCTCTGCATTGGTACAAAAAACTGCTTAGCTCTTCTTAATATATCTGTCAACATCTAGTGCCATTCTGGGACTCTCATGAGTCAGCCAAAATATTCTACATTCATAGATTGCATATCAGAGGGGATAAGATTATTTCCTCTGATATCCAGCATAAATCAGACCTCTTTATGTTTTTCTAGTGGTTTCTAGTTGTGCTTGGGGTGGGTTGGCATTTTTTGTTGAATAAAGTGGGGCAAAACTTTCTGAAGGTTAGTAGGATTTAGCCAGGTGCTAAATCCAGAATTCAAATACATCTACTAAGTCTAGACAGGAGTAGATAGAACAGAGATACACAGAAAATTAGGAAAATCTTTATGAACCATGATCTATCATAAATGTCTTAAATTTCATTCCACCCTACACAATAGCTTCAGTTTAGTGGAAGCTCCAAGAAAATCTGTTCACTGTTGGTGAACTTATTGGTCTAAAGGCCAGGGAGAAGCAAACATTATTTCAGCTAAAGGGAAAACTGGAGAGAAAAATAGTAGGAAAAAGAAAAGGGTTTGAATTAGTCATACATATATTTGCAATGCAAAGTAGGAGAAAGTCTTCAGTCAACAGAGAACTGAGGTTGTGGTGCCTCCTCACTGCAGGAATGGAGTCAGGAGACCTAACTTATCTCAAAATAGAACTGTCCAGGCTTTCAGAAGTGATTCCAGGGAATGCAGCAGCAGGCAGAGGCACCTGTAGATCAGAAGTCCTTGCCCAGTGTTATTTCCATGTCTCAGCCTTACCCCTGATGAATACTTTGCCCAGCCATCAGCAAACAATAATAAATTCCTACTCACTGTCAATAAAATTTATCACAACCAGAAGCATAGAGAAAAACCTGAAAATATGAATAAATCTGGAGCGCTACAGAGTTAAAGCTGCTGGTTAATAAATAGGAATATGTTAGCAGCAGGTCCTGTGCTCCCAGCAGCTCCGTTCCCATCTACGGAGTCAGCTCACCAAACAGGAATTGGAGAGTTGCTCTCATGAGTCACTCTCCTTGAAAATTATTAAATATTAAAAAAAAAAAAATAAAATACCCAATCAAAAAAAACCCCATGTGTTAAAAGTATCTTAGCCAAGCATGTTATTTCTCTTAAATATACAACAAAACACAACTGTCCTCAAGGTAAATATCCTCTGTTTTATTACTTTAGATCACTTTTCAGTGCTGTAATCATGTCATTAAGATTGCAGTTCCTGGCTCCAGAAGAAATAACCACCTAACTATAAAATTCTGTTTTCCCAGCCTATTTTGAAGGGACAACCAGAGTTCAGTGGGTCTGAGCCCCTACCACTGAAACCAATGGCAGTAAGTTCAAGTCTCCTACTCCGTGGTGTATCCCAAGGAGAATATTTTTTTTTTCTCAGCTGCAGTTTCTAACAGATGTTCAGGCAGCTCATGTCATTCTTCTGAACTGAATTAGAGAGCTGTGTCAGGAAAAAGTGTGGACAGTCTTTGTCACCCACAGATGCACCAGCAACATTCCAGCTGGTACCACTGGGGGATTCTGTGTTTCTGGTGTTTTCTTTTGTAGCCTAAAAAAAAAAAAAAAAAAAAATTGAGATGGGGAAAAGAGAATTTTCTTCCTTTGCCTTACAGGTGGAAATGAGTTTGAACAATAAATCATTGAAATCAGTGTTCTACAGGTCTGCATGAGGCCAGCACTGTGACTCCAAGAATCTTAGCTTTTCCTCTGAGACTTTTTACCTTACTGTGCAATATCCTCGAGGATAAGAGCTCAAAACCTTTGGTTTCAGCCTATTATAGCTAGAACAGGCTTACAGTGTGGGAATTCCATATTTCATAGCATATTGTAATGCATTATGTTTTATTTTCACTACCTCCGGAGCCAGGAAAGTTGCATCTGTCACAAGTAACTTCTGCAAAAAATGGGACAGTGGAGGTCAAAGGATAACAAAAAATGATTTCACACTGAGAGACCTCTCCCTGCAACCACAGCATTCATCAATAATGGTAATAGCAAGTGGCAGCAAGACTCAAATGTCCTTAAACTACCTTTATGCATGTCTGCAGTGTTTTCTTGTCCCATCCTGTGGACAAGGTGGCCCAGATTTGTGCAAAAGCTACACCAACGTGTTAAATAAGATGTCCACAGACCAAATCAGCTCAGCATAACCCCAAGGGATGCTCAAAGCTACTTTTAACCCCAGGTACCTCAGCTCCTGCTGGGCTTGACAGTCCTGACCTACCATGAATGTGCAGACCAGGACTCCAATATCCCTTAAATAATGAACTTATTTATTCTTTTTAAAGTACAAGATTGCAGATATACTTCAATCCCCTTTCAAGGTGATTTTTTTAACACTCCACTGTATATTTGCTGTGTTTCCTGAGGTCAAATCAGTGGCAGCTTTAATTGCACTTACAAGGAATGTTGCTAAAATGGGCACAGAGTCCTAAACTCAATGTTTTCTTCATTATTTTGCAACTTTGGGAGCCTGCCAACATCGTTGAGAGATTTGGCATGCACTTACCTGGAAAGAATGAGGCTTAATATTTCATTTCAGCCTTGCAAGGGTTTCTCCTCACGCCAAAAAAAAAGAGCAAGCAGAGGCATCAGAAACACAGGGGAAGGGCAAGGCTGGTCCCTCTGATGCTGGTATAGATCAACATGGTTCTGCAAGGTTCTGGGGAGCTCTCCTGGAAATCAAGAGCAGCTCCACCACAAGTGGCTGCACCTTCAGCAGCTGCTTCTCCACTCTGCAAATTTGTGTGCACAGGGAGTATTTCTACCTCCTCATTCCTAAGGCTGGATTGGTAGGTCACAGAATTACTAAGGTTGGAAAGGAGTTCTAAGATCATCAAGTCCAAAAATTAAGAGGTGAGAGGTTTGTCACTCTTGGAGGTGTGAACTGCAAAGGCCAAGCTGAGAACCTCACCTGCAGCCTTAAAGCCAGATCCGTTTTTAACTCCTGCTTTAGACCTTTAATACAGAAAATAATCATCATACAACTGTTACTTGGTTCTTGGAGCCCACAGACTACTTTTTGTTGATTATTTTAATGTAAAATGTTTTGACAGCTTTAAAAAGAGGTGGAAATAAAAGTTACCACCACCACAGGAGCCAATACCTTGGCAAGTTAAAGCCAGGTTGGACAGGGCTTGAAGCAACCTGGTTTAGTGGAAGATGTCCCAGCCATGGAAGGCAGACTGGAAGAAGATGAGCTCTAAGGTTCCCTCCAACCCCAACCATTCTGTGATTCTGTGGAGTCAAGATTCTGCTGTCCTGGGAAATCCTTGCTTCAACAAGGATTCCACTCACCCATGTAAAGCGAAGTTTTCTCTTTTGCTGATTTAAAGCAAAGGCTCCATGGGGTCCTTCTGGAAAATCATGGCCTTGGAGCTGGGATGGTGCTTCCACAGTGAAAGTGCTGCCTGGAACCAGGGTGGTTCCTGAGGGTCCTGCCTGGGGTGAGCACCAGGAAAGGGAGACACACTGCAGAGCCAAGGAGTAGATACCTCCTCCATCAGGATGCTTTAGCCGTTGAACAAAAATTCTTTCCTGGTTAGATTCCTGTGCTTCCTCCATCCACAGTGTCCAGCTTTCTCCATCCACCCTGCAAAGACCCCCTAACTCCTGAATCAAGCTAAAATAATCTACCTGGCCTACAATTTTAGCATAGCAGTGCCAAAACCCTTCTGTGGATCCAGTCTTCCCTCTGCAGATGCCCCACTGAAAGGATGCAGCTACGTGGGAAAAGTGAAGCACTCTTCCCTGGGAATGGGGATGTCAGACTCTGCTTCCAAAGGAGCGACGCCTCGGTGTATTTTGGTTTAATATCCTTATCTCAATGACACTGGTAGGAAATGGGAAAAGGTAAAAGCTCTGTGAGGCTTGTAAAAGGAATGGGAGTGTGACAGTAGGGACAGGCTGTGTGTCAGCAGAGGGGCCAGCACCAGCACGGCTGTCACTGGGGCTGGCAGAAAACACGCCCTGAGGACCTGAATCCCCACCAGCACTCCTGACGCGAAGAGTTAAATTTTGCTGTTTGCCTCAGCAGCAAAAATCCTCAGCATTTCGACTGAATCCCATAAAAGTAAATCAGTGTAAGTGAGGCCGGACCGTGGCCCTGCAACCCTGCAGGACCAGGGCTGGGAAGCAGGGCCGGGGATGGCAGCGAGCGGCAGAACTCGGAGTCAGCCAGGGAGCAGCTGGGAGCCAGCCAGATGGGCAATGAAAGGGGCACAGCCAGAGCCTCAAAAAAAATAGGTTTTTAATTGTAGGGAATTCTGCAAGGCATAAAGTTGAATTATTTTCATTTTTGCTCCGGCAGCAGAAATGTAAATGCTGCCGTTTGCACAGAGAAGGGTTTTTAAAGTTGTTGTTGAGGGGCTGTGCTCAAAAAGGGGGCTGGTATTAATCATCTTTACCTCAGGCAAGTCTAAAGGGGCACATCAGGCAGTTCCTTGGAGGAGCTGATGGACAGGGCTCTGTTTTGCTGGCTGGGGTTTTTTTCAGAGCAGGTATCAAATGGGTCCACGTGGCATGAACAGAACATAGCTCCAGATGGGAGAGCAGCTCCCATCTCTTGCAGAGTAAATCTGCTGTTTCAGACTATACTCTATGACTGAAATTTTATACATATGACTTTGTTGGAGCTGGGATCTCTTCCTTTGAAAATGTGCTACAATAATAATTGCATTTACCAGTTGCCAGTCCTTCTCGCGAAACGTTGGGTTTCTTTTTTTTTTTTTTTGCTGTTCGGATTGTGAAATTAATTGTCTCTAGCTAATATAATTAAAAACAAACACTTCGGGTTTCAGCAGAGGGAAAAGGGAGAAAGAGAAAATAAAAAAAAAATAAAAAACCAAAAAAGCAAACTGCAGCCCTGATTTTCTATTGACAACAAGAAAGCTCTGCCATCCCTGAACTGTTTAATTATTGAAACGAACTGTAACAGTACACTGGATTGTTGCCGAGGTCACCGAGTAGTACTGGATGTCAAGAGGAAAGCAGCGGCTCCAAGAGCCCCGCAACGCCCCGGGCTGCGGGTGAAATCCCACACACTTTTTCTCAGGCGCTCAGGCTCTGATAGGTAGCTTGATAGCACGGCCAGTTCGCTGCTCTCACAGAGGTCCGACGGTGCTTGCTTGTTTTAAGAGGAGCCAAGCTATGCTCTGGTGACCACCGTGACGCTGTGATTCCCATGCCCTATCGCATTCCTCTTTCTAAGATCCCAGGCACTTTTTTTTTAATTTTTTTTTTTTTTTCCCCCTCTACGTGCAGTCCAGGATGTAGACAAATGAATTCCAAGTGACCTATGTGGGGGTGGACTCTCTGGAAACAAACAACAAAAATAAGATATCTCCTGTCCTCACTTTTTCATTTGCTCGTTCCCTGGATACAGTTTATTCGTGGCAATGAAATGCACATTGTGTCTCTGGAGTTAGATCCAGCAGCAACATCTTTACCACCCCTTAACCTTGGCTTTTTT